>NTHP01000149.1:884189-928536 GCA_003416845.1 Oplegnathus fasciatus
AAAAAAAAAGAGAGAAGGAGAGATTGCCTTGCCTTCTAATTTCTCCCTCTCCAGCCCCAGAACAATGTCGATGAGCCCTAAGCATACGACTCCTTTTTCTGTTTCCGATATCTTGAGTCCCCTTGAGGAGAGCTATAAGAAAGTAAGTATGGAGAATAACAACTTGGGGGCACCTCTCACTTCTTACCGGCAGCCGCAGGTCTCTCAGGCGGCGATGCAGCAGCACCACATGGGCCATAATGGGACTGTGTCTGCGGCTTACCACATGACTGCGGCAGGTGTTTCTCAGCTGTCACACACGGCCATGGGGGGCTACTGTAACGGCAA
The DNA here is from genome assembly GCA_003416845.1 of Oplegnathus fasciatus. Classification (NCBI taxonomy): domain Eukaryota; kingdom Metazoa; phylum Chordata; class Actinopteri; order Centrarchiformes; family Oplegnathidae; genus Oplegnathus; species Oplegnathus fasciatus. The sequence goes on from NTHP01000149.1 coordinate 884,517, forward strand.
CCTGGGCAACATGGGCGACCTGCCGTCCTACCAAGACGGCATGAGGGGCAGCACCACGGCCACCGGCTGGTACGGAGCCAACCCAGACCCGCGTTTCTCCACCAGTGAGTAGCCCGCACCTGTACTTTGCCTCCAGCTTTGAGTTATGGCAGTGTGTTTATAATGCTGAAATGCAGTTTTATGTGCATACTTCCTGTTTATGCTGCATTTTGGCGCTTGCCGTATTGTTTCTGTCACCTGTGCGCGTTTGTGCGCCAACGTGGACACTCTCCAAACCCTTCCAGTCTAGATTTCATCCGCCAGGTTTTAATTTTATTATTAGGGAGGGCAAAGATAGAGCTAAATCATGCATTTCATCCACGGCGTGCAACATCTGGAAAAAGTCTCACTCTATACGGCGCGTTCATGAAAATTCCCTCTAAGCTTTGTGCCTTTATTTAAGATTAATGTTGAATACTTAATCACATAAATACAGTAATAATAAGATGTCAGTCATGAGCTATTGCTGCAATTTGTGCTCAGAGATTTACTTGATACAGTATGAACATGTACTCGTTACGCGCGTTAGGGTTTGTTTTTATGGATAGGGGCACCTGGCACTCTGGGAAACATTTTAAGACTCATTTTACTCAGCTTCTTGTCAAAATGTTGAGTGGCACTTTTTTGACAACCATGAAAAATAATTATCAGGGTTGTAATTACATGAATGCCAATGTTAATGATATTATAGTTTCCATCCAAGAATCAATCAATCTTCGGACTCGAAGCCAATTTTCCGCGTAAAGACTGAATTATTTTGTGCATCGTGTAAGTAAAATCAATATTTTATTGTATTAATTTTACGTTTTCCTCTCAGTTTCTCGCTTCATGGGCTCGTCGTCGGGCATGAACATGGGCAGCATGGGCAGCCTCAGCTCCCTGGCAGACGTGGGTAAAGGCATGGGCTCTCTGTCCAGCACCCCGAGGAGAAAGAGGCGAGTGCTGTTCTCCCAGGCGCAGGTCTACGAGCTGGAGCGACGCTTCAAGCAGCAGAAATACCTGTCGGCGCCGGAGAGGGAGCACCTGGCAAGTATGATCCACCTCACCCCGACCCAGGTGAAAATCTGGTTTCAGAATCACCGGTACAAGATGAAGAGGCAGGCGAAAGACAAAGTGTCCCAGCAGCAGATGCAGCAGGAGAGCGGCTCCTGCCAGCAGCAGCAGCAGCAGCAGCAGCAGTCCCCGCGGAGGGTGGCCGTGCCGGTGCTGGTGAAGGACGGGAAGCCGTGCCAAGGCAGCGGCCACACGCCCACATCCTCCGCGCAGACCCACCACCAGCAAGGGGGCAATGTCATGATCATGTCCAACAACACGTCCGGCCTCGGGCAGCATCAGAGCCAGCAGGTGGGAAGCACAGGTCACTCTCCAGATTTGGCGCCGCACTCCTCCAGTCCGCCGTCACTGCAGAGCCAAGTGGCCGGCCTCTCCCACCTCAATTCCCCCGGCGCAGAGTACGGCTCGGCCCTGCAGTGTTCAGCCCTGTTATACGGCAGGACGTGGTGACAAGAGGCGCCGGCTATGATTTAAACCAATTCTTCTATTTAAAGAAAAAAAGACTTTTTTTTTTCTTTCAAGACTCGACAAGTTTCACTGTAAATGTGCACATTTGAACAAGAGCCGAGTGAAATGGGCGCAGCTCTTCTTGAATTTTCACCTTTTTGGAAGGAAGTGTGACTTATATGGAAGGAAGGAGAGAGAGAGAGAAAAAAAACACTTTTGACCAGAAACTGCGGATGTGAAAGTCTTTGGATTTATTTATGTAAATTATATTGAGACAAAAGAAGAATTCATTATAGGCCGCATTAGTTGGGAAAAACTGAACCTGAACAGGGAGGCGTATACAAAACTGCTGTATATGGGTGCTGTTAAATCCCCCCCTCACAAACACACATGACTCTGATTTATAATAGAATTTAATGTAAGCCGTAGATCTAGCTTGTATATTTCTGTAAAAGGTTTGAATTTTAGCTATCTGTTGTACAAAGTTTTTGACGCTATTGCCGGTTTGTTGTCGTTTCATTGGTATTTGTACGTTTTATTTCTTTGTAACTTATATAGATATTTGACTTACTACAAAACAGTCCTATTAATAAATTATGGAAACAAGACAGTTAAGCTTTTTTTGTGAAATATGTCAACATATGCGGTGTTGAATGGCGGAAATATTCCTCTGGGGAAAAAATCAGTGGAGCAAAAAGGAAACCAGTGCGGTATTATTATTATTATTATTATTATTATTATTATTATTTGCTCGGTGTTTTTTCCCTTTTAAGGAGGTGAACTCTTTATTGGTTCTTGGGCTTATTGTGAGAAAATGTTCTGCAATTTCTTTACGTTGAAAAATTTCAAGAACCAGGTTTCCATGTTGCCAAATTGGTTCAGGTTTGGCAAACTGACAAGACTAAATACTTAATCAACACTCAGGCTCTTATTCTGACATGACAATTAAATATTGGGGCCTATTTTTCCTGTTTTACTCTCTGACAAATCACACACACCGCTCAGGAATATCATTAGAGGCTGCAGCTCTCACGAGTAGAGTAAACTGAGCCTTTATGTGCAGATTTTTTTTTTCTTTTCTCTTTCTGTGTGTGTGTGTTTGGAGCGCTGGTGTGTGTTTTTCTATACGCTGGCTGTGTGAGTCAGAAAGGTGAGGTCTCTCGGCTCCCAACATCAAACACAAGCGCTGCGCAAAGAACAGCTTATCGATGAAATCCCTGACCAAACAGCGCGGTTATTCTTCCTGTCGGCGCGCGGGGCTATCAGCTGGTTTATCAATAATCAATCAGGGAATTGAAAGGAAACGGCGAAAGGCTGTTTGTGGCCGGTGTCAATAACAAACCAGCACAAGTCTCCACAAACACTTCTTTTGAACATCAGGATGTATTTTACGCATGAAGGCTACATTTTTTTAAACGGCCGCAATAAGGAACAACCAGTAATTTATTTCTCTTTAGGTGTAGGCTCTGTACATAAAAGCTATAATAACCATTAGGGACTATTCTCCTGCCACCTAATAGCGCTATAAGTATTAACGGTAAACAATGTGGTTGCTAAGCGACGGAGGTAACGACAGGTGATTTTCGTTTACGGCTGAAATAAGTTGTTTTCAAATCAGTGTTGTCCTACAGCTGTAATTTCCAATAGTTTTGCTCTGATGAGATATATGACACTGAAATGTGTTGATAAAAATAATGTTTTTTTATTTGTTTATTTATTTTTAAACGCCGCTAGTTTCATTTAACGAAGATTTGAAGCGCACATTTTTTTTAATACAAAGATTCCTGGACAGTTATCAGCTGTTTTGAGATAAATTATAATTTCTGTATATGGGTCAGTTGTGTAAACGCAGGAGCTATTTGTCTTTATTTCAGATTTCACCAGAACGACTTGTTCTGAGGAGTTAATTCAGGCTTTAAATGAGAACGCCCCTTAATCGGTGTAGCTATTCAACTATCAGGATAACAAATTGCCCTAGAAATAAGTTACAGAAACAGTCATTTGTTAAGCTACAAAAAAAAAAAAGTATAGGCTAATGTGTAGGTGTATGTTGTGGTAAAGTGCCGTCGATGATCGCTCATGCAGCTGCAGGAGCCCTGCAGGCCTGGTTTGCACCTGACTCCTGTTTCCACATCTAATGTCTTTTACATGGGATCACTGATTTTGATAGAGGGCTCCTGGCTCATTATCCCGTCTGTTTGCTGCCATTTGTCAGCCATTACTAGAAGATATTATGTTGTAAAATTATGTATGACCTCCTGCGTAATCTGGTCATCCTTATTTTGGTGTTTAATGCAACATTTGAATGTGTGTTCCTCTTTTGAAGAAACCTTAAAAAACCCTCAGAGGTTTGGTGTTATGGCTCTGACTCGGACTCAGCAGCACCTTTTGGCTCATATACTGTAAGTGATGCAGATACTAAAAGCACGTGAACTGATTTTTCTGGAGTGAATAATTTCAGGCGACACACATTTATCTTTTGACCTGTCACTAAAAAAAAAGAAGAAGTAATTTTTGCTCACAAATATTATAAAGAAAATGTGATTTTTCGCCGGAATAGCAAACTAAACGTCCTGTTCTTTAATCTGCGTGTTTCACTTTAAGCCAGCAGCAGTTTTGGGCCACCAGGCAGCCTCCAAAAAAGCCCTTTTGGAGACTTTTAAGTGAAATCTTACCAGCATCAGAAACTATCTTCTATTAGGTATTTTGCAGAGCTGGTTTTGTTCGGGAGAGAAGTGAGAACTTTGGGATTACATTAACATGTCTTTGGCGCGGTGTGTGGTCTTTGTGTGCAGCTTGTAGCTGTTGAGAATGACTTGTTGGAAGCGTGTGTGCTCTCATCGCTCTCTTTTGTAGAAACCCACAGTGCAACTCCCCAAGTCCTCCTGGCTTTATGGTGGGCTGGTCTCCATGAACCCCAAGCAATTAGTCCCTAATCTCAAGGTAATCATATTTGAGTTAGCGACTAGCTGTTGAATTTTATTCGCCTGTTTAGCTTCAGTATCACTTTGGGGTAATATGTAGCATCCAGAAATGCTGTTTTCTGTATCAGTGAAACGCAGTTAAGACTTAATTTAAAGTTTAAGAGGATATAAAATATGTGTGCGTCTTAAAACTGAGGCTGCAATAAATTCCACGTGACAGTCAACAAGCAAGAGTGGATTTAAATATTGACAGTGGCTTTGACAAGTGACAGCAAAGTAAATTATATCGTCAGTCTTAACCAATAACAATGATTAAGTCCTGTTTTCATTTTTAAATTTGTATTTTTTCTTAACGAAAATGACAAATTGTGGATTTATTTCCAGTGCATTTTCACTGTTTTAAGAGAAATGCTCTAAAATTGGGTGTCAATGTCTATAGTGCATCAAGTGAATGGGACATTCTCAAGATGCTGCAGGTTTGAAATTATTAAACCACTTGGAGATGGATATTTCTGCAGTGTTACTTATGTGCAGGCTCTTGCAGAAGCAATAATTGCTTCCTCCAAAACAAGAGTCACAGATCTCAAACTTACATTTGTAAGACTGAATAATGATATCCCAAATCAAATCTGAAAAAAGTTACAAAATATCAAAAGGAAAATATTAAGAATAATACAAGAAATAGACAAAAACAAAGGCGTCGATTGGAAGTCAACGTGTGATTTCTGATATATTTTCCTACTGATGAATGGATGAATATATGAGGGCATTACCACTGCGCTGTGGTTAGTTTGCATTAAGCAGAAGCCCTTGTAAACCCCAAATCTAATAAAAACATGAAACTGTTAGCAGTGAATTTCAGAGTGGCTTCTCATGGTTTTAAAAAAGATTATCAGTTATAGTTGTTTGTGTGTTTGTTTCTGTTTAAGACGCAAGAGGCGAAGCTGGGTGCTGTCCACGGTACTGAAATAAATGTAAATAGAATATCAGCACAAAGACGTGTAATATTAACTAAAATGTTTACATATATAACGAAACTACAAAAAATCATAACCAGAAACTCTACAGAACTATTTTTCAAAGGCAGTCTCATAATAATCTCGTGTATAGATTATAAAAATAGCCTAACACTTTTTCTTCTTTTAAAGCACAGCCACTCCGGTTCCGCTTTCTTAAGTTCCTAAACATTTCACTGCAGCAGGCCTGAGCATTCACGTGCATTACAAATAGGACAATTACACCGCAACTGCAATCACCCCCTTTGGTAAATGTTATTGTCAGCTAGCAGCAAAAATCTTTAATTGTCCTGCGTTTATCTGGTTCTTCTAGCCATTGTTCAAAGAGCTCAAACGAGGGTCATTTGTGAACTGAAATACTTTGCATGCAAAGCGGAGCACAAGATGCTGTAATACTTGACCTTTCAGCATAATTGTTGCAGGCATGAAATGCAGCATTCAGAGCTGGCTGAGTGGAGTCTTTTCTTTCTCCCTCCCTCTGATGAACAAAGCGCATTTTATACATCTTAGGTGTTCATTTGGCTTTGTTTCTTTTGAAGAAAATTTCTCTGGGACTGGCTGCAATTTATCTTCATTTTAATAACACTGCTGGGGCGAAAAAACGGCACAAATCACAAGATTTCTCAATTCAGCACTCAACAATGGACTTCACGCTTATTCCCCCCCCTCCCAAAAAAAGACAGAAAACTTGTAAATGGATGTGTTTATCAGTTTGACATGACAGGCCTTTAACTAAATGATACTGGACAGCAGGATTTCAATGTCTTGCTCAAGGACACTTCAGGAAGACTGACAGCTGCACGGGTTGAACCTGCATCTTTCAGGCTGGATGTACTTTCTTTCACAATTATGTTTAAAAAATATAGTGAAAAATCACCCCAAAAACTAAATTACTGATGAAGTACCTTCAGACTCACAATGACCAAGAAAATGTTACAACCACTGAAGTGAGTCATATTCTTATACCTGCTTATTTATTTGTAATCTGTGCTTTAGAATCACCAAATGCTGCAGCAAATGCAACCAAAACTTTAAAAACCATACTAAAAACAAAGTTGAAGATAAATAAATAAACAAACAAACATGTAGAATAAACTTAATTCTTAGAGACACAGAAGGAAAAAATATTATATTCATTTTACCTGATGAAGGTCTGAGGAGTGAAATGCTAAAAAGCAAGTACTTTGGTTTCTTTACTAAATATTATTACAGAAAAGCAGATATGTGATGATTTTGTCTTTAACAGAAATGTTTAAGACATTTATTTAGCCATATACATGTTGTCTATTATCAATCCTCTTTTTCAGGTGGACCAGAATTGGAGAAAACTCATGAAAAACAGAATCATTTATGGACAATATAGAACATAACTGAAATAATATTAAGGTAAATACTAGTCCCTTAAAAAACTATCCAGTATAAACTCTTCTAAGAACTCCAGTTGTTTGAATATAGCTGTAAATGTTAAATGTTAATATTCCTAGTAGATTTCCTGCATTAGAAATCACCATTGTATAGACCTGTGATATTATTAATTAATTTTATGTGCACAATTGGCTAGCACACCTGGTATAATTTTGGTATAAACTTCTCCTAACTCTTGTACCCCCTGCTGGTGATTTTAAAGTAAACACAAAAGCCTGAAATGGCAAAAAAAACCTCTGATTTTGATGTGCTGATATTTCTTATTTCAAAGTAACATGTTTTCTAACCCTTTCTGGTCAGTCAGCTAAAGAACAACCAAGCTGTTGTTCCATCTGAACAACTTTTAATTTGTAAAGACGGTAAAGAGAATCAGGTTTTAAGGAGAGTATCGTCTGCATAGAATAGAAGTCCCAGTGAAAGAGAACATAGATTGTCTTAATCTTCAGTCATGTGATGTATTTCTGAGTGAAACAGAACATGTGGACGGGGTTTAGTTATAAGAAGGATTTTAAATCAAGTCTTCAACATGTGACTGAATTGCTAAAAAGTGGGCGTGGCTTAGAGATTACAGTGATACAGAGCTGTGTGGAGATATGGAGCTGTAGAGGACTGTTGGCCTCCACTCATACTTACCTCACCCGTGTTGTTAGATCCATTCTTTGGAAATGTAAGCAAAGTTTTTGCCAGATGAAATCCAAACACACCTCTTACTAAGATATTGCTCTGCTAGCTACCCACGAGCTGACTCAAGTGCGGTTTTATGATGGTCGGTGTTCGCCCCAAGTCACATTTGATTGGATACATTTATGTAACTGCCCCCGAGTTCAAGATGAGTCATCAAAAATATTTTCACTTTTTACAGGAAGAGAAAAGAGGAGGATTTTTATCTAAGAAATACTCAAAAATGTTTTTTTTTACACATATTTAGCATGTAAAAAAAGATAAATGAATCATCAACACAGGGATACTGAATTAGAATTTTTTAAAGCAAATTTGGTGCTAACAATGACACTTTGTAAAAGTCTTCTAAGTTGATTTATGATACAAAATTAAGAAATAAATCAATCAACAATTACATAGCCCAGCAGGGATGTATCTAAAATTAGAAAATAACTGATCCAAGAACTGATCCCTGTGGCACCTCGTGTTTACCAAAGTGGATCATAAGCTGGTAGGAGTGACTGTTTTCTGAAAGAGATTTAGTCTAATATCAGAGCCAGAAACTCTTAGTGCATAAAAAACAAGCTGACACTAAAACACACTAAACACACTAAAACACATCTTTTTGTATTTTGATGAAAAAAACTAAATGATGGCCATCATATTATCAGCATTTGAGCACAGTTATGCCATCTTTTGCCCAATCTGGTTCAGACATCAGACACAGTTTCGCTTATTGGATTCTTTTAAGTTTGTTTAAGATATTAGAAAACGTATCTTACTTCTATTTTTTCTTTAAAGTAAGTGTATTGGTGTTTAGTACCTGAACAGACACTCACAACTTGTTTGTTTGGGGTGATATTGAGGACAGGGGGCTGATGAATGCATACCACAGGTTCAAACTAAGGAAGAACATGAGCACATACCCACAAATCACTTGTAATACAATAGCTAAGTTAATTTGGAACAACTATAACATCATTAAAAATATTATTACTGAAACTGAAACCCATATCTATTAAACGGAGAGATGGGATTTGACATATGACAAATTGTGACGGCTGTACCTCAAATGAAGACATTATATTTATTATTTTCGCTCAGCAATAAAGTCATATCTGTTCTATAAGGTCAGACAGTGTTGGCAGTGAAACTCAAACCATTTCAGTTGTTGATTGGCTCCCTTCCTCTAAACTAATGAAGTACTTTCCTGGATGTGTCCAACTAAGCTAACACAAGTGCGTACATTGTCATCATTCATTTCAGTGTGTCTGTTGTCGTACTTCTGTCCTTAGAAGACCGGTCTCAGTTTCAGATTAAAGTAAAGGGTAAATTTAAGATTACTTAAGGTTAGTATTTGGATTTGTTTAAAAGATTGAAATTAGGATTGGAATCAGGGTAGGATGAGGGCAATGGTGAAGGTGTTTTTAGGTTATAGGCTTTGTTTGAGCTTAAGTTAATGTCTGTATTAAAATTTGTTTTATGACAAGCATCAGGTGCCCATGGCTTGCAAATCATGGGTTTATCTACAAGACAGGACACTCTACTGTATGTTAATAGACCCTGTTTACCAGATTCTAGTCTCATGAAGATTAATGATGCATTAAATTACCTGGATAACACAGAACTCATGCAATTGCATGAATTGAGGAAAGAACTGTTCTTATTTATCTTATAAAGTTATCCAGATAACTTTGTAATCCCACTTTGTGAGACAGATCCCATACATGCAGGAAACCTCTGATGTATGAAAAGGGAATATGAATATAATGACGGAAGCAATAGTTCAAGTCTAATTTGTGCACAATTTGTGGCCCTTTTATTCTTAAGTAAATTACACTTCACGTGCAAACAAAAGGTGTGAAGTCCAAACATCAAAAGCCCAATTTTTTTTCAACTTCTTAATAATAATAATAATAATACATTTTATTTATAGAACACTTTTCTTGGTTCTCAAAGACACTTTACAGTTAAAATAATCAAGGAAGCCAGCACATTAAAAAATGACTAAAGCTAAGAAAAAACTTAAAAGCACACAACATTGATCACACATTAAAAGCAGTTCTGAAATGGTGAGTTTTGAGTAGTGATTTGAACGTGGGCAGATCTGTGCAGTCTCAGATGTGTTTGGGGAGAGAGTTCCAGAGGGAGGGGGCAGCTGTGGAGAAGGCTCTTTGTCGCCTCAGGTCTTGAAACAAGAAAAGTTTTTTTGTATGATTTATTTTACCAGCAGAGTCAAAAACATATTTTGCTCAAAATATCTAGTATCACCAATGGTCCATTAGTTTCTTTCTCCCACAAAAAATGGCCTATTCCTTTAGCAAGTCTGCTTTCATGCATCTCTACCAACCTATTCCAGTGCATCCCATGAACACTGCAGGGCTATCGCCTCATGTCACCAGTAATGGCCTGAATTTGTATCCCCTCCAAAAAAACAACCTTATTTATCTGTTCTATATTCTTTTAAAAGCATTTTTTTAACCCCAAACACCAGCAGCATGAGCCAAACCTGAGCATACATAGCCTGGATACAGTTTTGTATAAGTGGAATAACCCATAAATATTAAATATTTAGGTTTACTGATGAGTCCCTCCAATGTTTTACTGAATGAACTGCTGTCCTTCAATCGATTTCGAGTGTTTATCCAAATAAACAAAATCTTTGTTATTTCTTTGCACATTTTAACTTTCTGGCTCCAAACTGGAGCTAAATCTCACTTATTCGCACAACAGGATTTCTAGATTTCCCTCCTCAAATTCTGCTAACTTTTCAGGTTAGTTAGGATTTAAATCACAATGTCGATTAGAGATAAGCTACATTAAATTTGTTGGGCTGGTTTAACCTGAATAAGAGGACCATGGGGAAGGTCCTCACAAAGATAGAAATTCAAGAAAACGTGTCTGTGTTTGTGCGCGTGCGTGCCTGACTGCGCGCGCGTCTGTGTGTGCGTGCTCGCGTTAAACATGCCAATTAAACAAGAGCAGTCTAAAGCTGAGTTGTCATGTCTGTGTACAGTACCAGCAGGAGTCCTTTAGAAACCAACGAGCCATCACTAACCCCGTTAACACCAGACCCTCCAGACCGACCCGGGTCCCGCTGCTCGCTCTATAGGCCTGCGGCAATAACTTCTCCATTTAATGAAGGTTTGAATAGTCCAAGGCTATCCCTTTCAAATGGCGAGACCTAAAGTGAATTTAAATTGACCTGCGCGCCATAAACACGAGGGCACTTAAGATACACAAATTATATAATACTTTTTTTTTAGAGGGATGGGACTAGAAAAATTTCACATTAAAAGTATGTTAGGCAATATTAAGAGCAGTGGTGGTACTCAAGTAGCTTAGGTACAAAGTTAAGGTACTCAAGTAAAGTACTTGAGTATTTCCATTTGTTTTTGCTACTTTATACTTCTACTTCTCTAGATTTCAAAGGGAAATATGGTATTTTTTACTCCACTACATTTATTTGACAGCTATAGTTAATTAATTAGTTGATTAACTATTTACCTAGTTAATTACTTTACAAATTAAGATTTTACACACAAAACACATGATCAGTTTATAACATAGGCTATATTGTCTTACTACAGATTAAACTACCCAACACTATATGAAGTAACTACAACATTAAAGTACCTCTCACATAGAGTTAATACTTTAAGTACATTGTGTTGCCAGTACTTTTGTACTTTTACTAAAGTACAATTATGAATGCAGGAGTTTTACTTGTAATGTACATTTTTATAGTGTGGTGTTGTTACTTTTACTTCAGTAAATTAATACTTCTTCCACCACTGATTAAGAGAATATTATATATAAATATTATAGTGATATTGTTGGGTGAGGAAACGCTGAAAAGTCACTATACGTGTGCATGATTAAAATGAAATAAAATAATGGCGTCCATGAGCTCGTTATAAATGATTTTTGACTAGAGTTATTACTGAAATAAATAAATAATAAAACTTCACACAAGCTGCCAGTAAAGTGAGGAAACCGTCTTTAAATCTAATAGTCCCCCAGTCGGTCCATTCTTCAGTGTGACTGAATAGTGGGGTGCGTCTCTTTGCAGACTAAAGGAAAAAAAAAATTCCTTGAATGTTGCTACAATAAGCAATCAAGATCCCAAAGCCTGGACATTTGACAGCTTAATGAGTTCAGGCTGCAATCACTTTCAGAAAAGACCTGGTCCATTTTAACCCGAGCAGCACACAGGCTGCATGAGCCGAGCTGAGAAAAGGCACTGCGCGTCCATTTAACTCACAGTAAAGACGCACATAACTACAGGTTAATAAAAACACAGGGTGGAGGTGGATGTAAATAGGTCCTGTATATTAGGACCTGTTGAGACTTGCATGTTTTGTTCGGCAACCAGGAGGAGGGGTGATATTTGCCCCCCTAATGAAATATGTCATTACGAGGAATTCATGTGACACAAAAGGGGCGACAGTCAAAAATTGCCCCACTGCTGTTCAGTAATTACATAGTTTGCCCTGGCAGCGCCTTCAGGCAGGTGGCTGGTCCATCATGCAAATGGCTTGGCTGTGCCGACATAATTAGCCGCTGCGAGCCGCTTAAATTAACAATTAGCTAACATGCAATTCTGTTCACAACGCAGTAGTTCTCTTTTTAGGCCAATTGTCACTGTATGCTATTCCGGTCTCTGAATTGCTCAGTAGGATATAGGCTATGTGATTTCTTACTTGGTCAATTTACAGGCTAAATGAACGGAAATCGACAGAATAAGGGCTTATATCCTAAAGAGCCAGCCCCAAAGAGCAGCTATGTGCTGCACGGAGGCGCATTTATGTTAAACTCCATCAAAAGCCTGTAACGCGCATCTCAGGGATGACAGGCTGACGGGCAGCTCAATAAACGGGTGTCAGGTGTTGATAGTAAAATGGCAGTTTAACAGAAAACAGCAGTGTAAGTGAGAGTGAATCGGACTCAGAGGCCACATGCTGCGTCTCAGCCAGCCCCGAAAAGGTTCTGCTTTTCTAACCTCTCCACTGATCCCCTTGCAGCCGGCGTCCTAAACACTATTGCCTTACTGCAGGCCAATCACGGCCCACCCACTCTCTCATTATTCTCGCTGCCCTCCGACATGACACGGGAACAAAGTAGACATTAAGCAACATTAAACCCAGGGATGGGAGTAGTCAGGAACCCGTTATCTCTTAATGAAGGAAAACACATGCGGAGCGATACACATAGCTGGTAATCAATAGAGGCGCCGGACAAAGGGAATCGGAGCGCGCAAAAAAAAAGGGAAATGCAAATCAATTAGAATCGTTGTTTGCTTTGAAACCGTTGAGTCTATTTCCATTAATTACATGTTCATTAAAAGTAATTCGTCTAGGCTACACAACAACAACAGTTGTCTCCCTCTCTTGTCCTTTTTTTAAGGAGTGATGGACAAGACACTGGCTGGGGTCCAAGTCCCCCCCTTTTTTTTAGCATTTCATCTCACTCAGTTTGGGACTTTTTGGAACAAGATGAGTTTGAGGCCAGCTTGCCTGTGCTGTTCTTCTGCTAAACTGTCTGTATTTAGCTCAAAATAGCCTGAAAGTCTCGCTTGAGTTCATTTTAAACAACTTAAAATCTCCATGTTGTCCATTCTCATCATTAAAAAGCAATTTGTGCAACGCTTATATTCACGCTCGTTTGTTTTCTGCCTGCTTGCTTAGGAAAAAAAAGCCTGAACCCTGTTGTTTAACCGAGTGTTATGTTAAAATGTCACGTTCTACCATCATGATCAGTATGCTATCTTATCTCCTTTTTACACAATCAGAGTTGCTTTTACCAAAGGCCCACAACCTCTTGTTGGTTGCTATAGCATTTTCAAGCACCATTCTGCTAAATCCCAACCCCCACATGGACCTGCTCTGCACACTTGTAATAAATTATCTTCAAGTGAAACGAGCTGGACCAAAGCTGGACAGGGCCACTTTACTGAATCACACCTCATAAACATTTTCATTTTTTGTGTGACTTGACCCCCAAAGCTTTTATACAGTCAATGCATGTGTCTGGGTCTTTCAGCGCATATCCTCTAAACCTTGCCAACTCTATGGGCCTACTGTTATTGCAGCTCTTATGTGCCTGCTGATGACTGATGTTATGCAATCGCATTTTGCAACAGCAGTAGACAAAATCTGTAGGCGTCTGGATGCATCTCATGCAGAGCCTCCTCCTTATCCTACAGCCTGAAGTGCAAACATATGCGTCTGGAACGCCAGTGAGAAGAGCGCTGATTTGTTGATTAATTAAACAAGCTCCCCCAAAAATGCCCCCTAAAAAGCACACGTTCACAATGCCGCACCACCAAGTTTAGTGGTGAACAAGTGGAAATTTTGAATCAGCCTCTTTATTCTATGAGCCCCATCTTTGCCAAATTGAATGCAGATTGAAAATAATTTTTCAGCTCTTGACTTCAGCTATTCACGGCTCTCTGAATTGGCTTTGCCACTGTCACATTGCCACACAAATGTAAATAAAAGCATTTAAGTCTCCAGAAAATCCTTCAAATGATTGTATGTCAGTTTAGGGATACTAATGTGCATAGAGAAATCAAAGATTACACAGTGTTAACTGTAAATAAATGACATCCTTTATTGATTCTCTGGATAGGATTTCTCAAACGTGTTTCAATTGTTAGTATTTCAATTGATAACATGTATTTTTTGCCCAATATACACTAAATAACACTGACAAGCCAACCATAAATGATTAACAAATCACCTTAACATCTTTATTTTTGTATTTTTCAGCACCTTACCCTGCAGACAACCTCTGCACTAATAAATAGCTTTTTTTTTTACCTTAATATATGTACATGTCAATGTCTGCAACAAACTCCATTTGCGCTCACCTCCTCCAGTGGTTTCCCAGTGCAGGACCAGTGCCTGCTGTGTTTTGGCAGGAAATCAATACAGGGGGGAAAATCTGTTCTAATCATCTGTACATTTACCATCACAATCAACAATCAAAGCCAAGACCTGAATCTTTATTTGTAGGCCTGAACTGAACAATTTTCCCACTGTGAAAGGCAAGCTAAATTAGAACCCTTGGTTCCTGTTAGTAGCTCTTAATGGCTCTGATTTGTGAACTGCTAAATGAGGTTATGTAAATTGATCCTGAATGTAGGCAGAGGCCCGCAGGTGACAGGTGCAGTCGGCTGAAGGTGGGGGCAGGGATGGTGTCATGAAATGAGGAGGGAGGGAGGGGGAGTAATATAGCAAGATGTATTTGTAGGGCCACTGGGAGACAGAGTTACAGACTGAGGTTAGACAGACTGTCTGTTGACCGAGTGAACAGTTAAAAATATTAAACATTTTACTTTATTTTTTTAACAGTACAATATTATTAAATACATTGCACTTTGAAGAGTCATAAGAATTTAGCTACATATACACCAAGTACTAGTAGAGAAGTAGTACATTTGCTCAAGTACTGTACTTCAGTGCAGTTTTGAAGTACTTGTACTTTAGTATTTTCATTTTACGTCATACTTCCACTTCACTACATTTTAGAAGGCAATGTAAATGTTGTACATTTACTATATTTATTTGAAAATTAAGGGTAACCCTTTATTTTATGTTTCGTATATTAACATTTCATAAATGCTCTATCTATAACACACCACAATAATGTAGTTATGAGCAGATATAAAGCCTTTCTAAGTGTTCTACGATGTTGTTATTAACAACTTCTGTTAAGCATCCATAACTGGGTACCAGCATATAAACAGATAATAAATGACAATATAACAGTTGTAATTATATAAAATATGTTATAATTGTTGAAAATACTATACATTAATAAACACTTAAATATCCTTATATCTGCTTACATGTATAACTACATTGGGTAATAAACAATTTACTATATGCTTATATATGCTGCTTTTAGATGATAAAAAAATGGGGATTAAAGTAAAGTATTACCATAAACAGTTACTAATGACTTTGTTGATCAAAACATATGATCAGTTTGAAATAATAATGCATTTTTAAAGACTGAACTACCCAGCAGCATGTGCTAATTAAAATGAGCACCATCTCGACCAGCTAAAACATTAAAATGCAGCTTACACAGTAAGTTATCAGAAAACATAATCCAATTGTACTGACAGGAGCTTTTCTGCTGCAAAATGAGTAGTTCTACTTTTTATACTTTAAACACATATGACTGTGAATACTTTTGTACTTCTACTTAAGTAGAATTATGAATGCAGAACTTTTAATGAAGTAGTTTTACCTTGTGGTATTGGTACTTTTACTTAAGCAAAGGAAAAAGGAATCCTTTTTGCCAAATACTGTATCTACCTTGCCAAAATTGTATTTACAGCTGTTTGTGCATTCGGTACTTCTGCTAAAACTACTGCTGCTGCTCAAAACTCACATTCCAGCAACATCACTTTCATTTATCATTTGTTTGTCAGTATCCATCCCAAATATCTCATGTCTTGATCAGTATATCTGGCTCTGGCAGACGGCCATGTTTCAGACGCGTCTCCATAGTTCTGACTGAGGATGTAATAACAACGGAACTATCAACATACAGCCTCTCAGGGAAAGACTGCCGAGTGATTGAAGCGCTCTGACTCACTGCACTTCACTTCGGCCATTTAGGCTCCACTGGTTCCTGTCTCAGCTGCAGGGAGGACCACGTCAGAGGACTAATTTGTCACCAGTAACCTGGTCATTCTTTAGGGCTGAGAGCTGACCAGTGGTGGAATGTAATTAAGTACATGTGCTTAAGTACTGTATTTCATTACAATTCTGACTTCTACATATGGAACTAAATACTTCTATTCCACTACATTATTGAAGGAAATATTGTACTTTTTACTCTCTACAGAGGTCATGTCGTCAGTAATATTTCTAGGACTTTGGAGTTTACTTTCTACAATTACCATCTATTACACATTAGACTGATTTGTGACATATTTCTTTAGCTTATTTTAAAATTAGACTTTTTCAAATTTGCATTAATGGATTCTTTTGGCCCCTTGGAGTCAACAGAACAAGCTGTAAACTCAACATTGACATATCTTCACCTTTTAAGTTGATATGGTGAACTTGTTAGCTAAAGATTGCCTATTTACGCATCAAGCAGACACAGCGCAGCTTTAGCATTAATTTGGAGTCATATATCTGGTTAATAGTCCAATATCGTTCTCCTTTGAGCTCTGTTTTGGTCTCCATCCACTCCTGAGGGAAATATTTGGCTCTTTAGCTGCTCCATGCTCCACTATGTTCACCAGCTAGTTGCTAACTTTGTCTTTCCTACTGTCTGATGCTGGGGCAGGTAGTGTACGGTGGGTATTTAGAGTTTTTTGCTGAAAACAGCTAGCTGCCTGTGAGAGTGAACCAAAACAGTAAAGTTGCAGGTTGTAAAACCAAAACAATGAGATTAAAGACACTAAAATGTCCCATAGAGCAAAGAGGAACTGCAGAGTCGAGTGATAATTCTCTGTGGCTTCATCACAATGAAGAACATCTTTCACATTACACACAGTCATCTGACCTATTGTTAATATAAAATTATTGATTGCAGCTTAAAGCAATAAACTCATAATAAATAGACCAGAAATACATACTGAGCAGTGTACAAGCAACATTTAGACCATGATGAAGGGAAATAGAATTTACGAAAGCATACCTGTAAAATAGTAAAAAAAAATTTAAAAAGATGTAATATAGTAATTTTTTAATACCAGAACATTTTCAGAGTTTGGTTAATGGCCAGTTAAAGAGATTTTAGGTGGGTGTGGCTCTGCTGGAGATATGTAGACTTGTGACCTCAGTTTTGCTTAAGTCCTGGCTATGATGCTGACTATAGTTACTTTGCAGATTAGGATTTTATATACAATGCGTATGATCATCTCACAAAATACAATGCAACATACACTGTTTAATCTATAAGGTTGCATCGTATTTTATAAGATGATCAAAATCCAACTGTATATAAAATCAGCTCCAACATCAAACTGCTGCTTACGCTTTAATGCATCAGTAATAATAATCCAATTATATAATATGTGTATATAGTAATATGAAAGCCAGTGCTCTGCTAAAATACTTTTATTTTTGATACTTAGGTATCTTACTTTTGTACTTTACTTAAGTAAGATTTTGAATGCATGACTTTCACTTGTAATGGAGTGTTTTTCCGTGACATCAGATGAAACGGCGCTGGGGTTTGCTCTGGCTGAATTCCAGTTGCTTCAGCCGCTGACTGAAGGTCCATCTTTGGGGCTGCCGCCCGCTCTCCTGCTGGTGAAGTAGTCTCCTTGCAGCGGGGAGTGAAGCGGAGGGAACATGTAACCTAATGTTAGGTGAAACACTACCACCTCTGTCCACAGGGACCGCCAAAATCAACACAAAATGAAAAGTTCCACAGAGCTGCTTTAAGGAAAGGATTTGGGTTGTTTTCTCAACTACTGTTTCAGTGGTCAAGAATGAACTTTGAACCTCAGCACTTGAGCCAACCTGGATGAGAAGGCCTTTAAGTGCTCGGAAAAAAACGGAAATTTGAACATCTGCAATTTCATGACAACTGGGCAAGCTTGATAAAAAGCTCCTGAAAGCTGCTACATTGGCCCTTTTCTTCTTTCACCACTGGTGCTGACTTGTGTTATCTCACCAGCTTTGCAATTTTGTCATGTTATTTTTGCCAGTCGTGTGATGTGTCAGATATGAGATGACTAAAAAAGCATGATTCTACAGACAGTCAAAGGCATGTAATGGAAAACCATCTGAACATGGGTCAGGCAAGAGACCTCTTGAATCGCTCCATACGTGCAAGGGAACCTGTATTAAGCTGATTAAGCGATTGCACATGGAAGGGCTGAAGTGCTGGTGGCCGTGCATCTTCCTCTTGCTGATGGGAAATGTGGCAGGAACAGCAGTGTGCAGCGATAAAAGCCAGTTAATAACTTTATGAGGATCCTTAGCGCTTTGTCCATATCATTAATGCTCTTCACAGTCAGAAGTGGCTTAAAGCAATAACCTGCCTGCCTACTCCTGCGGCTAACTTTGAATGGAGACACATTGCACAAGAGTGTGGTGTTTTCCCCATCACATTAACTCACTGAGAGTTTGGTGGAGCTGGGTTTGCCTCTGTATGAGCAGTGAAACAGTCTGGATATTTTTTTCTGTCTAGCTTTGGTCAGTGTTGGATTTTTAGCCACACTAGCGGCGTGTCTTTATGTATAGATAGCAATGTTGGTCTGTCGGTCCACCCCTTTGGTCCAGACTGAAATATCTCAACAACTATTAGATAGATTATCATGAAATTCTGTACAGGCATTCATGGTAGGATGACTCCTACTGACTTTGGTGAATCCCCTGATTTTTCATTTAGTGCCACCAACAGGATGACATTTCTGGTTTAGAGTGAAAGATCTCAACAACTATTGGATGGACTGCAATGACATTGTGATAACTTTGCTGATCCCTTCATTTTTCCTTTAACCACCAGCAGGTCAACGTTTTAATTTGTCCAATACTTTAGTATTCAATCAAACTTCCCATCAGCCTCAGCTGTACTTTGTGTTTAATGCTAATAAGCTAATGTTAGCATGCCAACAAGTGAAACTGGTGAAATATTTCAACATCTACTGGATGGATTGCAGTGAAATTTGTCATAGATATTCATGGTTCCCAGAGGACGAATCCTAATGACTTTGGTGATCCCCTGACTTTTCTGCTTGCACCATTTACGTTTGACCATGATTTTGAGAAAAAATGTTTGTTTTTGATTGGCATGAAACTTGAGACACACATTCATGTCCCCCTCAGGATGAACTGTAATAGCTTTGGTGATCCCCAAACTTATCCAATACTTTGGTTTATGACCAAATACCTGCAAAACCAATTACATTCCCATTAGCCTCAGCTGTACTTTGTGTTGAGCGCGAATTAGCCGATGTTAGCATGCTAATAACAACAAATTAAGATGGTGAACATGGTATACATTATGCTTGCCAGACATCGGCATGTTGGCATTGGCATTGTGAGCATGCTGATGTAGGCAGCAAATAATGAAATAAACAGGCACTTCAACATATTTAACCATTTTATCTACCGTGATGTTTTCCCGCTTCATGGTGAACAAGTGGTTCTCTTCTCACAGTAGAAGATGGTTGTTAAAAACAATGGTTGATAGTTATTAAAAGCAACATTTCTACATGTTCAGCTGCCGCGGGGAGCTCAGTCCCGCAAGCCCACAGGAGAGGAATACATTTAATTATTCCCCTCTCAGTTAAACGAGACAAAACCTTCCCACCGCAATCCACTTGCCTCTCTACATTGTGCTCCCTCTTTCTCCTGACCCTCCCGTCTGGCCTTTACTCTGTCTCATGCTCTGTCAACATCATCTGCCGCCGTGGAGCAGACAGGCTCAAAAGCAGACCTTTTTACTTTCCTGCAGGTGGCTGATGTGACTGAGGCAGGGGGCAGCAACAATCCCTCTTCACTTGCTTCCCTCCACCTCCACCACCACCAGCACCTTGTTTCCTGTACAACATAAACTCCCTCTCTCTGCCAAGACCGCATTCTTGTGAACCAAAGTAGAACAGTTTCCCCCTAACAAGGTATCTCGGTATCACCCTCCTTACATTTGTAAGCAGTGTAATAACAGTTAATGAATGGTTAACAGCACAATATAATGTTGTTTTAAGGAAACAAATTTGAGTTGTGGTATTTTAATGTCACTTAATGCTCTTGTGGTCATTTTTTAAAGAACCTCATAGGGTTGAATATCTCAAAAAAAACCCTCAAAAACTCAAAAACTTGCCAACCAGATAAAATAATTCTAAACTTCCAAAGTCACAAAGCTTGTATATTTTGCTCAGCATTTTGCCTTTTGTTTGTGTTTTGAATGAGTTTATACACTCACTACACAAACAAAGTATTTAAAAAGGAGATACTGATAATACTTTACTTCAATCCTCCTATTTTGCATTCATAGGCGATATATAAACACTTAATGGTTTAAAATACATTAGGAATGTAGTTGAAAGCTGATATAAGGATATTTTTGAGTGTTTATTTCTGTATTTGTCAACAAGTATAACTCCTGTAAAGTATCAGTAACTGACATGCAGTGAATTATTGTCAATATAACACAGTCATAGTCATGATGTCTTCATATTCTATATGAATATGAAATATAAAATATTTATTGATTGTATGTATTAATAATATATATCAATGAAGTAGGCCTATTTAAATATTTCTGAATATTTTTTTTACTCTTCATGACAACGTAGCAAAATCTACCCGCTGATGAAGGTCATGATGTGACTGAAAGCACCGATAGAAATCTAGTAAGTGGACCTTGAGTTGAGAATTGTTTGTCAGACTCTTATTTCCAAGATCAAGAATGATTCTTTAAGCCCAACATGTCTTCATGAATACATTTATAAACAGTTTTAAAGCCACATATTAATTTTAATACATGTATATAAACAGTTAGGTAGTTAAACATTTAAAAATAACCTTATATCTTGCTTACAACAACATTGTTATAATTGTTGACAAATATATTGATAAACACTTAAAAAATGTCCTTATATCTGCGTACAGCTACATTTATAGGGTGTTATAAACAATTTATTAAGTGTTTATATATGCTTATGAATGCTAAATAGAGTGGTTAAATATTTTTAAACATTTTGTTTGTATAGAAACTCAAAACACATGTTGCATACTTTGAAATTGCTGTAAATGGTTGTGATTTGTAGTTGTGCCATTGCTGATTTGTATTACAAAAGCGAAATGTCTGTAAAATCTTAGTTTTGTTAGTTTGGAAGTATTGATTTTTATATCTGCAAAGTTCTGAGGTGCATTCAGTCTTTTCCAGTGGTAGAAAGTTTCCTGAAGTATTTCAATTTTATGCTACCTTAAATTTATATACCACTATATTTATTTCACAGCTATAGTACTTACTTTTCAGATTAAGATTATACCTACAAAACAAATTGGTAGTTTATAAAATATGATGTATTGGTATAGATTTAACTACCTTAAAGTACATAAAGCAGGTGAAATTAGCTCCCCTTCAACCAATTACACCATTCAAGTACTGCTTGTATATTGATGCATCAATAATAACAATACAATAATGTAATACAGTCTTGACAGGGCCCATTCTGCATAGTGAGTACATTACTTTTCATACTTTAAAGACATTTTGATGCCAATACTTCTGTATTATCATTTGAGTTGTTGTTGGACTTTTACTTGTAATTGAATATTTTTAAAGTGTATACTTGTACTTTTACTTAAGTAAATGATAAATACTTCTTCCATCACTGGTCTTTTCCAATTTTAACTGCGTGAAGTTCTTTCACGAACAGAACCATGGGAGCATAAAGTAAAATTCAAAGACTGTGATTGTCTGAAAAACTCAAATTTGGTTAAAGAAAAGTTAAATATATGTACGTAAAATATCAGTTCGTTGGCTAATCTAAGCACCTTAAATCACAATTCCTGCCAGTTTAAAGAAAAAAAAAATCACAGCTCTTGGGTCTGCAGCCAGGCAAATTAAATGAGCAGTTTTTTAATTTCTGAGCTCCTTGCTGTGTGGGAACATTCAGCAATGGCTCAGCATGTCAAACCATGTCAAGTGTTACAGTTCCCTTCCTGTTTCGGGGGGAAAAAAATATCACCCCAGAGATGAATTAAACTAAAAAGGCTTGTCTTCAGACCCCTTCCTAAAATGATTAACCCTTCTAGAGAGCATTATTGAGCTCTGAGTGGTTGTGCTTTCTCATTGCCTGTAATTGTTCTTTTTCTGTTGTTGCCTTCATCAGTCTCTCTCCTCATTATATGAAAAGAAGGGAAAAATGTCTGAATAGAGGAGGGAGATTTTCCCACAGTCACTCAACTCAGAAAAATACGCCATTGTCGCCAGGTTCCCATCCCAATGCCCTGCTGCACAGTCTGCTGCGGGTCTGAGGGACAATGTTCCTATAATTGAGTGACCATTCTTTCTCCTGTTTGAAAAGTAAGGGACGGAGAATACAGTTAAATCTCACATTTGAGTCAGTCCAGTCTGCGGGTAGCCATGTCCGATTGTTTCTCATTTGACTGCAGATATAATTCAGAGTGAAAATTCTGTGCCACAATACAATGTACTTTAGTTATTTAAGCCGTCTTCTAGGCTTATTATGCAATTGATACACATACACATGTGTAATTATGCCCATTTCAGTGAATACAGCCAGAAGATAATTTTCTTCTTTGAGCATCATTCATCTTCACCAATTACTGAAAGGCTTTAGAGAGTACTGATTTGCTTTATAATATGAGCCATATGTATTTGTGTGGACTTTGTGCACCAACGACACTGAGCCGTTTTTAACTCTTAATGAGAACAAAGTGACATTTTATTCTGCTGAAGCCTCTCCTAACATTATCAACATTACCTGCAACATCTACAGCTTTAAGGCAAGGCAAAGCAAATGTATTTATGTAGCTCAATTCATACACAGGGCAGTTTCAAAGTGCTTTACATACATTTAAACATCATAAAAGCTAGTTTTAATATAAGAAAATATGAACATATAAACAAATTCAGAGGCAGTCCAGTTTTAAAAATGAAAATGATTACATAAAAACAGAGGAAAATAGGAATAAAAACAAGCTTTTTCAAAACAAGTTACTTTGCAGATCAAGATTTTACACACAAAATATCTGATCAGTTTATATAATATGATGATTTGTCATTAATTAAACTACCTAACAGCATATAAAACTGTTAGAAATATCACTAGCTGCAACACTGAAATGCTGCTCACGTGTTAATATATTAATAACAATAATAATGCAATAATATATATGTCATACTGTAAGGCTTGTGCATAAGGAGTACTTTTATATTTGATGCTTAAGTCCATTTTGCTGTTAACATTTCTGTACTTTTTACATTTTTTATGGCAGGACTTCTACTTGGAATATTTTAACTCAACTTTACACACATTGAAGCAGCAATCTATAGTAAAACATAAAATAATTGTAAATTATCAGAATTAGCTTTTTTTTCATTGCTCTCAATGTGCATACACAAAAATAGACATACGTACAGCTTAAAACAAGGACAACAAGCTCGACAAGATAAACATAAACATTAAACTATGTACATATAAAAATAAATATATAAATGTATATAAACAACAATAACATTTGTAGACAGTAAGACAGTAGTGTAGAGTGCAAAGGGTGCTGAAATAAATATGATATTGTAACAGGTTGCTTTATATACATGAGGTAGGTGGATATGACAGTGTATACAGTATACACAGCGTGCATAGATTTGTGTTTGAGGGTGTCAAATATTTTATAACATATAAATAAATTAAAATGAAGATATTACAAACAAGTATTCCTATTAACAGTTTAAAAATCAGCAGCAGAGAAAGCCAAATATAGAAACACTCGCACCATCCTGTGTAAACCCAAAAAAAAAGACTAAAAGATTGAGCCAAATAGAACCAAATAAAATGCAATTAAATTATTATTAAATTACATTATTTTCTATGTAAATAAACCCAGATTACTCTATTATATTATGAACAGCTACCCACACAGTTGTGTGAGTGCACGCATGCGTGTGTGCGCGTGTGCAGCCTCGCTCTCATCTCCTGCGCACACGCTGCCTCTTTTTAACCAATCAGCGGGCAGTACTCTGCTGGCGTTGGACTGCAATGGCGGAGACAATGAAGCTGAGTGGAAATCACGCTCCTCCTAATGAATCCGGTGAAATGTCCAGCTACAGGGACTGCATGTGTGTGATACTGAAGCTGTTAGCAAACTTCGGGAAAGAGGTTGGTGGACATTGTTGCAGCCGCGTAGCCCCGAGTGACGTTTCTTTGTAGTCCGTGTTGTTAGCTACCTACATGCTAATGTTTTTAGCATCCCGGTGTAGCAGGGCTGCTCAGAAGCCTCTCTACTTCATTCATCGTTACTCGACATCCAGGCGGTTGTTTTGACAAGAAAGTTACACCAAAGTAACCGTGCTTGGGTTTCTGCTAGAATATTTAATTCTAATGTTAACCAGCTCATAGATATCTACGTGTTCAGACATGGCTAAACTAGCCACTCAACTATTAAAACATAAACTTTATTGTCATTATTACCTCGTACACAGCCCTTTTTCTACCTCTTCCTTGCAACATGTATTTAACATATGAGCTATATAAGTAATTTAACATAGTATGGCCGTTTGGTCGCATTCTTCCATACATACAGACGGGGGACAAATTAAAGGAAAAACCTGAATAAATGAGGGGGGCAATATATCAAATGAAGATGCTTCCATATAAGTTAGGTGAAAAGCATTTTGCTGGGATGGTTTGGGTCCATTTGTCCCCTTAGAGGGAAGGGTCAATGCAAATCAATAGAAAGTTATTCTGAATGATCACCTTTATACCTAAATGAAACATTTCTACCCTGATAGATAAGGTCTCTTCCAGGATGACAATACCCCCATCCACAGGGCACGAGGGGGCACTGAATGGTTTGATGAGTATGAAAATGATGTGAATCATATGCTATGGCCTTCACAGTCACCAGATCTCAACCCAGTTGAACACCTATGGGAGATTTTGGGCCANNACTATAAATCTCTTTGCACCTACTCTACCTTCATCATGCAAAATAGCTATATCTCTAGTATTAGTAGCATTATTGTAGTGACTTTGCACCACTGTTTTAGGGCTGCATCTAACGATAATTTTTGTTATCAATCAATCTGCCGATTATTTTCTCGATTTAATTTTGGTCTATAAAACATTAGAAACAGGTGAAAAATGCCCATCACAATATGTGATGTCCTCATCAAATGTCTTGGTTTGTTAGACCAATAGCCAAATCCCCAAAATATCCAATATATTATAATGTAAGACCAAGAAAAGTGGCAAATTTTTTTGCTGGGAATATAACTTAAACGATTAGTCGACTATCGAAATAGTTGCCGATTAATTTTCTGTCGATCGACTAATTGGTGCAGCTCTACACTGTTTTACAATACAAATACTAGAATAAAGGTTATTTTTTTGTTTGTAAAAAATCCATCACAAGTTCCCAGATCCCAAGGTGATGTTTTCCAATTGCTTGTTTTGTCTGACCTAAAGATACTCAATTTACTACATTGTATAAAACAGAGAAAAGCTGAAAATACTACTTAATACTGCACATTTAAGAAGCTGGTACCTTCAAATTATTGGCATTTTCTCTCTTGAAAAGTGACTAAATGATTAACCCTGATAGGTAATCAAAATAAATCATCAATAGGTCATCAACTAATCTACTACGTAACTTACAATGACTTGACAAATGTGTACATCATCTCCAGCCCATGCTAATCTATGTTAAACACTGAATCAGCTTTACACTAATGTCCACGGCAGTTTAACCTCTCTTTGTTTGTTTGTGTTTTTGAAATTCAGCTCAAACTAAGTGATGCTGCTCTGAGAATAGAAGTCAACATCGACGCTGTGGATCTTCCGTCATCTCCAGATGCTCATGTGCACAGCTCTTTGCAGGAGCATATCACTAAATTACAGGTAAAGTGCCTACACACTTCAAGATTGCTAGTTTTTTGTTTGTTAAGGCTAAAAGGGTTTGCTGAAACTACACTATTTGAGATAGCAAAAAAGGCTATTTTAAAATATATCACACCCATTTTCCTTGTTAGTAAGGGACTTTAATTTAAAATATATAATTTTTTCTTTCATGCAATTTTCTTTTCTTAATCCCGACTGTTTATATAGGCTGTTTCAGAAAGCTTAAACACACTGGTGGATGCTGAATGTGATACATCATCTACAAAAGACAACACATCAGACGATGCTGTCACCTCATCGTCACTCACAGAGCAGATGACTGCGCTGTCTGAGCACCATCCTCCCGGCTCGGAGGCTGCAGAGAGCAAGACGGCGGCTGATGACGTCATGGTTCAGATCAGAGCCAGGAAGTCAGAGGTTAGTCTCAGTCAGCAGATCTGTCAGCTGTTCTGGCAGTGACATTTTTAGAGCCCTCTTTACTCTCTGTCAAGCAAATGAATAATCATAAGTAATTGCTCCCGAGGATGTGCACATGACGTGCCGCGGTGAAGCAAATGCTTGATGGAGATCTGATAAGCCGAGTTCAGCAGAGAATAAGGGGTTCTTTAGTGCTGTGGTCGGGTAGAACAGACCACATTGCTGGAGGGCTTTGAGAGAGGGCCAGGTCCTTGATGGATTATGAAGTGGATGCTCATTACTCTGAGATTGCATGTGGATGAAGGACAAGAGGCCCCATTCTGTTGTGCATTTATTTTGGTAGCCAAGCAAACAGTATTCATATTCCATCATGTGATGATGGCAAGCAGTTCAACTTTTTTGGCTACCTGGAATAATCTCCTACTTACATTTCTCATCCATGTAATGTAAATTGCTGCACCCTGTTATCCCCAGATGATTAGACATACGTAGGCAAAAAACCTCATTGCATTCTTGACACCTTTCAGTAGCTCATCAATCCATTGTATCTCATTATCTGTGTTGTCTCTCCCTTGTAACCCCAGATCGAGCGAAGAATATCTGCATTTATGGAACGCAAGCAGATGGAGATCAATGAAAACAATGTGCGCGAGTTTTGCAACGTGATCGACTGCAATCAGGGTGAGAATGGGAAAGAGGTTGGGGGCAGGGTGGAGAGGGAGCCTGCACACAGATTGCCAATGTTTGGGAGAGAGCTGATTTCCACAGGCGAGAGGTCAGGCTGAACTGCTCCAAGAGTGGGGCTGAAGTAGCTAACACACTCGGCCTCAAAACACAACCAGCTTAGTCCAGAAAAACATGAGAAAGAGGGCCCTTTTTTTAATTCAAAGCCTGTGTGAGACACCAGTTACACACTAATGGTAATAGCTGTAATATAAAAGATGTATATAAATGTTTTTCTTATCACTTTAATTCTTAATACATTTTAAAATCAAAATTTCTCCTCTGTAGAAAACAGCTGTGCCAGAACAGACGCAGTTTTCACTCCTTATCCAGGTTTTAAAAGCCACGTGAAAGGTAAGAAAATAAATATTTTAAACAAATGTCAATGTGACATTTGTTAACAGCTTCATTTTACGAACTGTTACGATCATTTTTTTAAATTACACACATCATTTTGAAAAAGTCATAGGTCCATAATCCTTAAAAATCTTGTTAAAAATAACTTCAATCAAAAATTATAAATGAACAACATTTCTTGTTAATTAATACGATTAAATTCAAATGTCACTGTACTGTACGTTACATGTATCATCACAAAAATCATTAAAAAAAGAACAATTTAAAGCACCAACATATTTTTCACTGTAAATTAAACTAATGTACCTAACAAATGTCAAGGGTTTTGTAGGACCCCTCTATGCATCTGCATGCTTTGTACATGGCCCAAGACTCTGTAAAACCACACTGTTAACTAGTCTCTGGCTAACATTGGCCTCTGTTTATGTGTTATGTTGCTTGACTGGCTAGTAACGCGGGTGGTAAACACTTACGGGCCCCAGACTCGTGGTGGGGGAGGCCAAGGAGAGGCTGGGGAGCAGCAGAGGGGGCCGATGGCAAGAGACTGCGGAAATGCAGCCATAGAGGAACGACTTCACAACATCGAGACTCACCTGAAACTCCCAACAGGTCAGAGAACAACAAAGATAAAGTTTTACTAAAATCAGTGTGTCTGAAAGGGTCACATGTCATTACAGATACTTTTTAACTCCTCTGCTCAAAAATTAACTTAAGTGCAGCTCTTAAAAAGGTGTTTATTTTCAACTAAACTGAAATATTTGCCTTTTTTTTTCAGATTTTAAATCAGTTTTAAGCAGTGTTAAATACCAGCAATTTACCATTACAATGTATAGAACATGTAACACACTGAAATGTAGTTATGAAGGCATTGCAGTCTGTGTACGAAGTGTAATTCATCAGATATTTCATTTTTGGCAAATAAGAAACTAAGTCAGTGTTTAAAAATGAGCTAGTTGATTCGTTTTTACTTGATATAAACAGTTTTTAACTAAGCTACCTTTTATCATGACCCTGTTTCTCTATAACACTTTTATTCCTTACTCGCAATCCCCCCCTCTACATTTGTTGAATTTGTCATTTAAAATCCTCAGTATTCAGGCTGTTCAACAAGTGTTTTATTCTGTAGCGGGCCCAGTTCCATTGAGTGTCTACCAGAGACTAAAGAAGCTGGAGGACCGCATCCTGGAGTTGGAGGGACTCTCGCCTGAGTACTTTCAGTCCACGGTGAGTCTTTGAAATAGATACATGAAAGGCACTTAATTGTTAGTCAGGGTTCGGTCAGGGTTCATACACAGGTCTTACAGTAATGGGTTTAATTTCGACATTTGTATTAAACTTCTGTGTTACGGATGTGTTTTTTGGTAGTAGTGTGCTATTTAAATTTTTCTGTTTAACTTAATTTACGCCGATGTGTACACTTCCTTTGCTGCAGACATTTGAACTCTGGAGTTCTTATGATTTTGGCAACCCAGACTTTTGAGAGTTGATAGACCTCTTACATTTAAATGATGGCACGCATGCTCAATGAACATGCTCCTGTTGGTGTGTGTGTTACAAAGGGTGAGATTCCACAATCTGTCCAAATAGTTTAATTTCAGTTGTCTGTAAATTTTGGTCACATAAAACCAATTCATAGTGCAGTGACTAAATAGTTAATAATTGATTCTTGCCTTTTGAAATTTCAGAGGTATATTTCCAATTACACAGTTACAGTGATTTAACATAAATTATTGTCTTTAATATATTGTCTATTGCAGAACTGCCTGTACTGTCATACATCTGTTATCGGGAGCAACATATGATGATAGTCTCATATTGTCAGTTACTGTATGATTCCCACCTCCTCTTCTTCTTTTCAGTTTTAGCCAGTTTTCCAGTGTGAACTTAAAGGTGCCCTGTGAAGTTTTCTTGTAAACAAACAAAAGTTATGTTTACATTCAGTATTTCTCACCAAAACAAGGTCCAACAGACCTGTTGAATGCAATTACATTCATGTTTTCTTGCTAGCATTGTTCTTCCTCCCTGCCTTTGCTGGCGAATTGCTGCATTTCTTGGCGCCTTACCGCCACCTGTAGTTCAGTTACATAGTGTTAAATCATTGGCATCGTTTACCTTTTGGCTCTTTGGTTTGGTCCAAGTCTGTACAGGTACGTCCTGTATTTTGGATACTTTGATTGAAACAACCCCAGACTTTGCACTCAAGAATTCTTCAGTATTTCAGACAATGATTCACACTGTATTGACGAGAAGTTCTTAAAGAGTGTTTTCAGTTCGTCCATTTCACACGCTCTCCGTCATTTGGCGCATTTATTGTGTATGATGCCTAAATTGGCATGCAGAATATTGGTTTGCTGTAGGCAAACTAATTTCTAAATGAAATCTACTTACTGAGAGGAGTTTGTGGGTGATGCTAATGGAGTTTCCCTTGATATGACCCGATACTTCAACACATTTCCCTCCTCGAGTTTCACTTAAGTTGATTTGAGTCAAAAATGGAACGTCTTTGGTTAGATTCACTTCAATTTTTTATGTCACTGCAGACGGCTCACTCGAGAAATGACTACTTTTCACTACACCATGCTTTATAGACAGGCTCAGACTCAAAAGATGGCAGTAAGTAATTTATTGGACTTCATATTCAACCCGACAGACTTCAGTGGAGTCGCACAGACTCTAATTTCCCATTTTGAAGGAGTCTGTCCAGCGTATGTTCAGTTATCTGAGTAAGTGTGCTTAAGATGCTGCATGTCTCTTCACACTGGTATTTCTCAGTACCGCATGCTGCTTCTGTGAGTATGCTGCTCTCCATCTGCTTTTGACTCACTGCATGTTTGTGTGAGCAGAGCAAGAGATGTCGAGTGTCTTTGAATAAACTGATGGGGTCTTTTATATTCGGAGTACCACTTTTTTTTATTTATTTTTTGGCAATTTCTGAAAATACTGTAGTTTGGTGTTTGCTGAAGAGCTGTACACAGTTGGCCCACGATTTCAGGAACAACATTTTAACGCTAAACAGCAAAGGAGGCTCCTCAACAAATTATGCAGCAACTTAAAAATAAACAAGTCCACAAGGTTGTACAGTTGGAGTCAAAGATGTGGAGTAAAAACACATTTCTCTGAGCGGTCTTATACACATGCCATGTAACCGTGACACCCTGTTCAAGTTTGACTTCGGACATTTGTCAGATGTTATCTCTCTTCCCATGTTCACTGTCTCTTAACTATTGTCAAAACATCCAATAAAGGCAAAATACCATTAAAATAAACTTAAAATTAAATAAATACATGCATTATTTCTCTCATAATCTTCAGCAAATGTCTGCTGTTCTCTTTTCAGTCCTTGATACGAAGTAAGAAGGGGAACAGACAAGTAACTCAGTATGCTTCGCAGAGCTCGAGCCAGTTTAGAAATTGTGCTAATTAAAAAGGTCTGATGTGTGGTTTTTTTTCTTTCGGTAGAGTCACCTGCACAAGCGACCAAAGACATCCCCTGCTCAGGTTGGTAGTTTTTTTTGTTTCCTTTCTCTGCACTTTGTAAGTGGAGGTTAGCCTGTTTTGATCGGTTGATCATTTTTTTTCTCACTTTGTCCTTCAGGCCTGCAGTCTGACAGAGCTGGATGAGAAGATCAGTGCAGTGAAAGCGGCGCTGCTGAAGAGGGTGAATGAATTCGGGCCTGGATATGGAACAGAGTGCCCACTGTAGCATACCCACAAACCAATGCTCCAGACACACTATATCTATTAATGCATTCACCATGCATCATTGGTTTCTTCTTGTATTCCTCACCTCTTCATTAGCACCATTCTCACAATATGCGATTAAATGTCATGGCCTTTACGAACAGAAACATTGTATTCCTCTAAATAGTTTTGTAGTTAACTGAGATGTAATTGCTCTGTAAATAAAAGTATTTTTTCCTTCATGAAAACTTGGACTCGTAATTTAATCATGAGCTCAACATGTCAACTCTTAATCTGATTCCTATCAGTCATTCTTTTGTTGGTAGAAAATAAGCCTGCAACTAATGATTATTTTCATTTTTAATTAATATACCATTTTAATCGCTTGGTGGAAAGCCCGTGGTGACATCTTCAAATGTCTTGTTTAGTCTGACCAACAGTCCAGAACCCCCAAATATTCAATTTACTATCATACCATGACATTTTTACATTTGAAAAGCCAAATCAGTGAATTGTTTGCTTAAATTATAAATTAAACGATTAAAGAATTATCAATTGTTGCTGATTAATTTTCTGACAATCGATGGATCATTTCAGCTCTAATAGATAATACAACAATATGAACTACACCTTTATAAAAAAACAAACATAGAAAATGAATACGATATTAATTTATCCTGCTTGTTAAACATTTTCATCTTCAATGTCTAGTGCTGGGAAGGTGTGTGTGCGTTCATGTCTGTGTGTGTGTGTGTGTGTGTGTGTGTGTGTGTGTGTGTGTGTAATTGAGGTGAATCTGAGAGAGCACCTGATTTATCTGCCTGACTGCTGTGTGACGATGATCATCTCTAATGGTTGTCATTATAACAAATGACCTGATTACGGCAACTCTGTTTGGAAAACATATTGGAGACCCAACAAACCAGCATTAAATGAGACGCCGCTGCGTTTGACACTGTGACATGTTTATAAAAGGCTTTTGCGCAGAGCTTTAACTGAGCGAGCGGCTGAGACAATAATTCAGATTTTTTTTCATTTATGAGTAAACTGTATTATCTTGAAACTGCAGTCAAGGGTTATTTTACTCTTTTGAGTGAAGTAAAAGTACTAAAGTATAATGAGCAAAATGTAGCAAAAGTAAAATCACTCGATTTGCAGAAAAACAGCCCCTGTGAGTGATGACAATGTTAGATTGTTGATACTGATGCATCAATGTGTAAGCAGCATTTTACTGTTGTCACTGGTGAAGATGGTTTTAACTTCTTTATACAGTTCGGGAGTTTAGTCCAGTGGTTGCCAACCTGGGGATCGAGCCCCCTCCAAAGGGTCACAAGATAAATCTGAGGGGTCGTGAGATGATGAAAACAAAGTTGCCCAAATTCGTATTCATGTTTTAGATTTTTCTCCAGTGTTTGCTTTTTTTGTGAACTATTGTATAATTTTACCTCTTTGGGCCTCATACAGTTATTGAAATGAAACCAGCTAACAACTGCTAGACATCTGAAACGTGACAAGAGGCCCCATTGAGACACTGCTTTTTTTGTCCCAAGCCCCCTGTGTTTTTTATGTAAGATCTTACCCACATGATTATGGATCATGACCGAGATCATTTTAAACTCAATTTGAAATAGTTTTTCNNGGTCAGGGGCAGTCATGTAGTCATGAATGATGTGGTGCTTGTCATTCAGTTTTATGGTAATTTTATTGTATCATTGTTGTTTGTGGTTTGTGCTGTTCTGTATGTATTTTGTCATTGAGTTTTGTGTATTTTAAAGGCCATTAATGCTGTATTATGTGGCATTGGTTAATTTTATAGACTTGTCCATACACAAATAAACATGAATAAATAATAAAAAATAAATAAATAAAAATAAAGTTACTACTAGCTATAGCTGTAAAATAAATTTAGTGGAGTAAAAGAGTACATTTCCCTCTGACGAGGCATGAAGTAGCATAAAAAGGAAATACTCAAGTAAAGTACAGTAGCTGAGTAAATGTACTTGCTTACCAAGGCTGTCGGTCTGAGCCAAGTTCAAAAGAGAGGAAAGTAACAACTTCCTCAATGACATATCCACCTTTTTAAAACATGAAACTCTTATAAACTGATTAATTGCATTAAAAAAAGGTCCTTTGAAGCAGGAACCTTGATCTGTTCGTGGTTGACTCAATGAAAGCTCAGACACAGACTGTCTTTTAGAGCCACTGGATCAAAGTTGAAGGTACTTCAATATTTAACTCCTTTTGTGCTTCTTCTCAGAGAACAAAAATACATTAATATGTGGAATTTTTAAATTAATTTTGCAACAGGTGGGAAAACAGAAATGGAGAAAAAACTTTCTCACGTCTTTGGAAATTACTGTAACTCCCCTTCCTTTTCTTTGCAGTTGCTCTTTGTACGTCACGTCAAGATTTATTTCAGAGTTGATTGATGGAGTGACCTGAATACAATAGAAGACGTTGCATTGTGTTTTTCGGAAGATATTTCATTCTTAACGCGGAAATGGGGATTTTCTTTTTCACCCCCTCTTTCAGGTGTGCCTCGCTTGTTCGGCTCTGTCCGTCTCTTGCTCATAGACTGGAACCTTCTGGGCAACAAGGGGCCACAATGTGCTGGGAAGGGGAGCACTTGAGCTGCAGCGATGTGGATGGACGGGGTGGGGGGGTTGCTCATTGTTCCCCAGGAGCTTTTGTCTCAGACACAGTCCCCTTATGAGGGTTAATGAGGACAAATTGGTCTGAGTGTAACAAATGGATTATAGAGTCGGACAAAAGCTTGTATTTTGTGGGCTGCGTTTGCTGGGATCCACCCATCATCTGCCCATTGAGCTGAGCACGCTGACTAGCGTCTGTATGAAGTGGCTCACTAAATATCTCATTATCTTTATCCTGTCTGTTTTATTACATGAGGACATTATGCCTGCAGCTTCCTGCAGCGAATTTAACTAAAATTTAAAGTTTATATCACAATAATGCAGTTTGTAATCACTGTAATTGCCTGGCTTATTTCCCACAGCTTATGTAAAGAATATAAAGTCAATATGTCAACATTAGTGTCAGTGGTTAGTGCTCTAGGGTTGGGTGGGCATAGTGTACCCTTTCACATGAACAAAGAGCCACTTCCTCATTGACTCTATGTAATTCCTGCCTGTCAATCAGTCCTCCCTCTGCCCGATTTCTTGTTATGTCCTTGGGAACCTCGGTAAAAAGACACAGAGGTGTTCCTTGTCTTCTATGGGTCCAGTTGTATTTTTTGGTGGGGTCGAAGGAGAGGATTCATATCCATTCATATCTCACAAACTCTTAATGGGCTCCAAGCCCTCCAAAAAGAAAGCTCTTTCCTGTGACTAGTCAGCTCCAGTCTTTATTCATCTGTGGCTCCGTGTCAAAAAAGACTGTTGCTCGTTTGTGCCCCGAACAATGAGGAACAAGGCTAAATCTCTAGCTGGGAACAAAAGGCAGAAAACAGGCTTTTCACTCTGCAGAACATTAGATTCTGACACATTTTGCCATGGCAGTTTTTTCCTCATCCTGAGTGCTGTGGCTCTGGTCTTTTAAAGAGACCACCTGTTGGCAACAAGCCTGTTCTTCATTACAGACAGCCCTATTATCACAGGATGAGGAGCGCCACAGGCTAACTTTTTTAAGTTAACCCTGCTGCAGTTTCCAAAGCCGGCCGATTGGGAAACATAAATTACGTATAACCACTGGAAAATCTATTTCTGCTTGTAATTTTGTATCTTGTTTTTGAATAAGGGCTTTTGTTGGCGTAAGAGGGAAGTACTTCATTCATGCCCTTGTCAGTTACAAATGTCACAGACAAAGTGACTTGAATGTAGGCAGCTTGAACATTCTGTAACTACAGATTTGTAGCCAAATTCATATGCATTGTTTGGAGAAAACCCAAATGTACTTACTGTAAAGTTGTTGATGGTGGTCTCATGTTTTCCATTCAATTATTTCTGGCTTCTGGAGGGTTTTTGTTCTTCTTTTGAAAGCAGATTTGAGCAATTTTCAGCCTCCAAAACATTAGCATAACTACAGCATGATAATGATTTTCACAACTGTGTGTGAAATAAAAGTACTGTAGGTGGCAATGTGAAGCAATCAAGTGCATACTTTGGCTTTGAATTGGACATGGTAAACACAGGCTGACAGCAACAAGAGGGTTTGCTTTATTTTTTTTTGGTCACATGGTGTGGAGATTTTATAGATAATGTTAAATAATTTATGGTTTTCATAGCTTTGAAAGCCCACATATACACCACGGAAATTTAAAAAGAAGTTTGTCTTGAATAACCTTTGCTGGGGATTTGGTTGTATAAGCACAAAACTCGCACGTACTGTAGAGCTTTTTGGAACAAGTGGCCTCAGGACAGCTAGGGGGGCAAATTTTTATTCCACATAAGGCGACATTAAAACAGCAAATACCTCTGTCAAGCTCATGCCATCACTGTCGGAGTACACCCGATGCAGTCGCACTTGTTTCATGTTCACAAACACCCAGAGGAGGGGGGTGCATGCACCTGTGACCCTCCCCCACAAAGCAGACAGCACAAGAGAGGATCCCCCTGCAGCCCACAGGCTTCAACAAGAGGCAGTCAGCTGCTCTCTGTGGCCCTGCTGCACGGTCCCCAGGCTCTCTGGAGTTAAATGTGCCTGTGATATTGCCAGGAGGGAGCAGCGGGAGTTGAATTCAGGCAATTACAATCAAGTCAGGGCATAGTTAGTGCGTGGGCCCTGGCAGCACCTGAGCTGGATGCTGATGAGACACTTAGCCCCAAACCCTCATGCATTGGCCCAGGCGCTGTGTAGAGCAAGCCCTCCCCCCCTTCCCCCTCTCCCTCTCTCTTCCCACAGCAGCAGACCCCCTACTGGACACTTCCACTTCCCTTCACCTCATTTAGGCCTCTAGAGCCTCTCTCACCCTCTCTCTCTCTGGCCCTCACATTGCAATACTTCTGCTTTATATAGGTGGCGTGGAGTACTGCACTCAATCACTCTTCATTCATTCACACTGTACAATAATAGACAACTACTCCGATATTGTCCTTCAAGCACCTGTGCATAACAGAGCTTCAAACATCATGGGATGTGTCGTGCCAAGTTCTTGAGAAACATGTCAAGAGTTATTTCTCTTGACGGTACAAAATAAAGCTACAGGTAAGTGTAGATAAGATTCTTTTGATCATTTCTTTTGCACCTTAATGTGCAGAGGAAGGCACCTTTAGAGGAGTCTTCCTGCCTGTCTCCATCCTTATTACACATCAGACCATCAAGCTCAAGCCCCACCACACCGCTACTTTTGCACAGATATTCATTTGCAGGTGGCTGACTATAGGTCTCCGTGTCCCGACCGATGTGTTATGGCGACAGGAAGAGAGAATGGAAAGGGAGGTGCAGTTCTTGAATATCTATGACCCGAGAATATGGAGTCAGGCATCACAACAACACTCTTAGCCCCTTTTCCCAATAAGATGCTCTCAGCTCTTTCTGAGGGAAAGCCTCCCGGCTCCCGCCCTCTCTCAGCCACCACACTTTGCTGAAGTGTCATTAGGATTGTAAAGGGCAGGTTGCCATAGAACTCGGATTGCTGCAGATGTATGGACTCATAGAACCACCATATTTTGAATGTAAAGACATGAGTGTGGCGCCTAATATGAGGGGCCATACTGGGGACTACACTTGCTGTTTCTTCATCTGCAGTCTGTGTGCATGCATCTTTCATGTATCGCTTTAGTGCTCTGTTTTGTGAGATTGCTAGCTTTGCTCTTCAATCCACTTTCATTGTCTATCTGTGGCTGTGCTTGTTAGTTAGAGCTGGGCATAGTATTTGGCGGAGCCAAGGGGAAAGGTGGAACACCTCTTTCACGATTTTTGCCATAATGGTTGTCTTTTGATTTTTCCTGGGCTTTGGAGACTACCAGGGATTGTCTCTTTGAAATTATTCCATTTTGGCAGAGAAAAAGAAAATGGATTGCGCTGATCCTGTTTTGTTCCTGGGGGGACGGCTGCAGTATTATCCTGGGCTGACACCGTTGGCGAAGAGGCAATCACAGTGGCCCTCGCTCTGACAAAAACACTCCATCTGCAAGGAGAGGAGGAAATCACACCACAATGATGTCTGACTCTTCTGCCTCACTCTGGCAGCTGGGCCCTGGGACCCATGAACTGCTACACAACCGCCACCACAATGGCTGTTATACAAACGCACAAACACCACACTACAAATCAGCAGCTGTAACACACAAAGGCAATGCACCTGCCATCACACAACAACAAGAACAGGACGGATTTGTTCAAAAAGTTTATTTGGCTGCTCAAGGCTGGTTAGAATGGTCTCTGTTTTATCTGCTGCATGCTTATTAGTATTAGTGTTAGCATTAGTAGTGATATTATTAGTAGTATTAGAGGTATTAGTATTAGAATAGTATCATTAGTTTCAGTTTCTCCTGTTTTTTAGAGCTTGAGAAAAATGAATCAACGGCACATTTTTCAAGCTTTAAACCAACTGCTTTCCTACAAAATACAAATGCCATTAGGATGTCAAACGCGCACACACAGACACACCAGATGAAAGATAAGCAGCCGTGTAGCTCGCCCTGTTAGTATTCAGTAGTGTCACCTCTTTCCCTCCGTGTCCCATACCTGGGGATCAAACGCACCTCTTTGTGAGAGAGGCCTGACCCCCTGCTATTAGCAAACAGAAGAGAGCCCAGCTGACACCACTCTTGAGATGTGCCATGCAGACGGAGGCCTGTGATTACAGCACAATCCTGAGGAGACAACCCTCCACCCCGCTCCAGCCCCAACCTCCTGCAACTCCCCACACACACAACCCGCCCACCCCCCACCCTTCACACCCCACCACCTCTCCTCCACGACAAATTCACCTATCTCTGAAATAGATGTTAATCTCTCGCCCAACTGGCTGCCTCTGGGACCTCGTTGACACACATATAGCCGCGCTCGTCCATGAATAATCAATAGGGCGCTATTTTCGTGAACATATTTCCCAGAACAGGTCATTTCTTGTGACTATTACTGCAGCAGATTAGAATCTGAGATTGGACTGTGAGATTGGTGGTGGAGGTGGGTGTGCATGTATGTTTCTTCCTATGTGTGTGTGTTCATGCGTATGGATGGAGGAGCTCTCTCCAGAATACAGTGCAACACAGAGGGATATAGGTCTGTCTAGTGCCTTCATAGCGCCACATGAAAACCAATGAAGGTAAAGCAAGAGGGGGGATTAATTTGTTGTGAGAGAGGCAGAGGCTCAAGTGGGTCTTCCAATAGCAAATTAGCAAACCCTCATTTCAAAAACCCTCATACATACTAGAGAATAGTAATGCACAAACACACGCAACATGCATGTGCACATGCGTACAGTATGTTCCTGCCAGGTTGTAGACTAAAAATCAGACACTTTTTCTCTCTTTCTGAAACATCTTTCCTACTTTTCTTTCTCTCTTTCACTCTCTGTCCCTCATTGACACACAGACACACACACACACGAAGAAAGAAGAAAACTTCAATTCTATCTGCAGGGGCAGAAATCAATCTCACATCTCTTTAGTTAATCCGCAATGGCTCTCTACAGATCCTGACACTAATAAGGTATTGAGCAGGTGAGGCCAGGGGCTGAGGAGGAGAACAGAGGGAGAGGAGAGGCCTGCAGTCTGGGGCCCGACTGGCGGCTGGCACTGTTCCAGTGCAATTATGGGGCTTGTGTATGGGAGAGAAGGGTGCAGGAAAGAAGCAGCAGAGATAGAAGGGAGAGAGAGAGGCATAGAGAAAGAGCGAGAAAGAGGGGGTGGGGGGAAAAATTGATCCCATCTGTGGTATGATGGTTAATTAAAGCAGCTCTTGAGCAGCCCAAGGATGAGAGGCTTGGCTGGGCTCCTGGAGGCACAGCTCTGATTACTCACACAGAATGGATGGTTTCTTAGCAATGAAAGGAGGAGGCCAAGAGCTGCCTGGTGGGGTGCACAGACGACGTCAAGGAGGAGAGACATGTGCATGCTGCACACTTACACATGTGCACGCACACATGTGCAAATGGACTCACATACAGACGCGCACTTGCACGCATGCATGTACATATGTAAACACTCAGTCACACGCATATACATCACGAGCCCGTAGACACGAGTGCAAACATCATCAAATTAAATCAAAATAAGTGCATCAGGAAACTAATCAGGTGTAATGGGAGTCCACTGAATGTGAATTTCTACAACAAGATGAGCACAAGAGGTTAATGACAAAACAACCAAAGTTCATCTAATTGTAGCATATTGTGCATACTAATGTCGTGTGTCGCTGCAGTCACGTTACAGATTTATTACTAAGAATCTATAGTTCTACATGGAGTTTCACAGTGAGAAAACCATGATTGTTAGGAGAAATTACAAGTTAATTTAGCGCACTCGTTATTCTTTCCTAATACACTTGTCTCCATCATATACCTGAATAAGAAGACACTGATTCTGCCTCCAATTTCCGCGGTCATCAAAGTTTCATCTTATCTTACCATTACATTCAGACAGCCCCGAAGCCCATTACACCCTCCTCATTGACATTCATGGCTCTCTCATGTTGAGAGGGCATGGGTGACAGCACCAGCACTTTGGTATGACCCCACCCCCCTATGGTGAGATTTGGTATTGCATAACATGGCCAGGCAAAATTAAAATATGTGTTTTCTGCATTTCTGTACAGCATACTGTATAGGCAGGTACATACTGAGGAGACAGACATAGTATTGATCAATGATGTAGAAATGACATGCATAAAGCGTGTCTTTGTCTTAATATTGCAGGACGTAAACAGTTGCTGAGACTATGTAAAACAAGGGTTCTTGAAAGACGATATGTAGATGGAACAGAGACAGCCCATCCTCCTATTTTTATAAAGTTGAAGATATAATCATACTCTCAGAGTTAGAGAGGGGTTATAATAAACCTCCGAATCTGAGGTGTATGAATTATGTATATGGCAATGATTTGATGGCTGCAAAATAGAAAAGAGGGTGTAAGCGGCTGATTGAGGTGTGCCACGTGGTGCGTCGTTCGTCGCCATGTCTCCTGGTACAGACATCTGAGGTCAGGGCCCCGTGCTAATTGGTGTCGGGCCGAACGCTTGTGAGCTAAATGAGAAAATTACACGTTCTGGGAGGAATCAGCTGCAGTTGTTGGGGTGCCTTTTACAGTGCGGCTGCAGTCGTGTCTGTGTGGCGGAGACAGCCGTCTGGCTCTCTGTTTGTTTGTTGGGGGGGAGGTGAGGAGGAGAGTTAGAAGGTAAACTTTAGTGTTTTAAGGTGTGGAAGCTTCAGTGCACCTACACAGCCCCACCCATTAGATATATATACAATGCCCGAGCATATGCGGCTAAAGTGAGGAAAGCTCACATACGATGTGTATATACATAGGATTAAAATGTTGTTTTTCCTTTTGATTTCACTTTTATTGCACGGCACATTGCCTTTAAAACAACTTTAAAAGGTCAGTTTATCCACATCACACAAAAGATACATTTTCTACTTACCCAAAGTGGTATCAAGACATGTAAGTAGTTGCTAGGTGAATAAAATGTTGTAGTGATGCTCAAAGCTTTGAAAAATACATGATTAAATTTCTTCTGGAAAGAGAAACTGCTGTTGAGTTTGGCAGCAGAAATGCCAAAAATGGATATCTTAAAAACTTAAAGCTGCTTTTCCGAATATTTTTATATTAATAATGGATCAAATGACTGTGTAATGTGGAAGCTGTCGCTTGTAGTGACGATCTCAGAGACTAATCATCACTCTTCCCTCAGCTCTTCAAAGTGTTACCATCTTTCAACTCACTGTTTTGGTTTTACAGCCCGCAACTTCCTGTTTTGGTTCACTCTCACCGGTCTCATCAGCGTTGTTTCCAGCGAAACTAGCTGGTGAACACTGTGGAGCATTTAGCAGCTAAAGAGACACATATTTCCCTCAGGAGTTGGTGGAGACCAAAACAGAGCTAAAAGGAGAGTAAATATTGGACTCATTGAGTGGCCAGAAACACGACTCCAAATGTTGCTCCACATCTGCTGGATGTGTAAATAAGCAAGTGAACTGCTAAGAAGTTTGCCATATCAACTCAGGTGATAATATATCAGTGTTGTGTTTCTAGCTTGTTTCCACCCCCCATAAGTTATTGCAGGTTTAAGCACAATTTTTAGGCACTCGCACTATATTTTCCATTTGATTCTACTTTATACTTCTACTTCCTACCTTTATAGGGAAATATTTTACTTTTCACTCTATTATATTCATCTGAGAGCTATAGTTAGTTACTTTGCAGATTCAGATGTTCTTATAGACATCTAAAAAATATGTTGCACTGTTATAGATTTTCGGAGATTTTCAGAGTTTTGTATTCATACAGTTTTATGCGAGTAATTGAGTACTTTTACCTTGTGCTATTGCTACTTTTATGTAAGTGAAAGTGCTGAATACTTATTCCACCACTGACAGAGACCTCTAGGAGTGAGTAAAATGTGTTTTTGTTGTTGTTTTTTTTCTTTTTTGTCTGTGATTTGGGTGAATTGACACGTCTACTAGGGGGTTGAAGGGAAATGGCAATGATGAGGTGCTAACACTGCAGAAACAAGACTGCCCAAAGTAAAATAATAAAATATCTATTGCCTTTTGTTGTCATTATAAATCAGCATATACTGTCCCCTGCCTCTTTAAGCTGACAGTGTTTCTCACTCGCAGCCAAAGACTTTTTCCTGTATTTGTTCATACCATACAGCAAAATTCACTAAACACAATGAACGTGAGCCACTCAACATGATCCACATGAAGAAGCATTCTTTGTTTTCAAATCAGTATATAGAATTCCCTGATGAGCGATACTGTTTAAGATAAAATTCAGTCTACTTAAATTAGCTTTTATTCATGAACTGCTTTTTTTCACATGCCTTTGTGTGCAGGTAGAGTTGTGCCTGTATGTGTCATTCAAGGCCCGAGCGAATTATTCACTTCTAAACACAGCATTCCTCCGCTCCTCTGGCACACCCAACAAACAGACAAACAACAATGTGGACTAAATGACTAAAGTGTTGAATTGCCTTCCTTTTGTTCTTTCCCTTATTTCTCTTTTCTGCTGGCTCTTTCTCTTTCCAAGACAGACTCCTTTGGTGGTGAGCTCCGTTAATCTTAAGTAAACATCATTAACTGTTTGCTCATATCGCCCACAGAAAGTATGCCGTAGCCTGCTTTGTCTCACTATCAGTTGTTTAAAGAGGTTTGTGCTGTAATGGCGTGGTCAGCCAGTGCCAGGGGCTTTGAAGTGCCGTCTTACCTGCAGAATTAACCTCTATGGTCACTGAAAGCTGACCCTGAAGTTGCAATTTCAGGAGGATCACGTGGCAAAATAACTAGAAACCCCTGTGTACATACTTTTTTCAGTGCATTGTTTCACAATTACACCTTTGCAGAAAGAAAGCCTGTACCACTTTCTAATAAGGCACACTTTACAAAGGCTTTATCAGTTGTAACTAATAGTTTTATGGTTAATAAGTCATTTATTAATGCTTCATAAGTCATGAATAAGCCATTAATGGACATTAAAGGACAGCTTTATGGTTGTCAGGTTGTGAAAAATCCTTTT
This sequence comes from Oplegnathus fasciatus, assembly GCA_003416845.1. Lineage (NCBI taxonomy): Eukaryota > Metazoa > Chordata > Actinopteri > Centrarchiformes > Oplegnathidae > Oplegnathus > Oplegnathus fasciatus. Next base: position 927,475 of record NTHP01000149.1, read on the forward strand.
AATTGATGAGTATCATCCTCTAGAGTAAGCTGCTCTCTCTTTTTAGCTCTCTCTTCATTAAAAAAGACCTCCCTCCAGTGGACCATTTGACCGCTTACCTTCTTTAAACGAGCTGCAAAGCACCCATACCAAAACCTATTTATTACCTACATTTATGAACATGCATAATGTACTGTATGTTATGTTAACTTATTAGAAAGCATTTAGGTTTATATTAAAGGCTTTCTCATTTTATTATAAACCGTCATCATCAAGTATGCAGTTATAAATGTTAGTAAACTTAAATTAAAAAGGGGTTCCTCCTCTACAATAATCTATCAAGTACAGAGTTTTAATGTTCTCATACTGACAACAATCTTTATGTTTAGATTGTGGTAAAGTTTAGACAGCTAAAACTACTTTGTTAAGGTTAGAAAATGCCCTGGTCATGGTTAAAAGAAACCAACACTGACCTTTGGTAAACCGTAGTCTCCGGTGTGAACATCAGACACTTTGTACATCCAACCATTCACCCTGATTGGCCCCAAAGGGTGTGTCGGTATAACAACGTCATTCTACTTCTGCCATTATTTGCATGACTGCAAAAGGTCATTGTGGGCAAAACATAAACATAGGTTATTGTGAGCATTTGAACAAAGATGCTGTCATTTTTCTGATTCAGACAGGCTGTTATTAATGGGTAAGTTATTAATAAAGGGACCCTCCTCTAAAATAATCCTTATAGATTAATAGATCATCTATAATAGATTTAACCTTAACATACAGTTTTCCCCTTGAGTTTCCAGTGAAGCAGCTTTCAGGTTGGAAAAATCATCACATTGTCTCATTTCCTTAAAATGTAGCCCGTCATACTGTACAGTATTTGGTCCATGGAAACTTTGAGATCTTCACTAGAATTTTAAATAAAGTTCTGTAGATTTGAACAACGTTTGGCTGCAGTGAGGTTAAAGAGCTAAATAAAAAGACAAACCAAGTTTTGCTGGAAGATGATACACACCAGCAGAGGTGGAAAGTAGCTAAGTATACAGTATTTACTCAAGTACTGTACTTAAAGTAATAATC
>NTHP01000149.1:928544-945672 GCA_003416845.1 Oplegnathus fasciatus
TCACTATCTGTTGCCGAATGAGGTAACACAATGGTGATTGAACCTATGGCCCACTGATGAAAGCCCTTACATTTGCAGTATTATGAACTGGGTGTCTGTGGTGCCTGAGAAAAATCACAAGCGGGGCACAGTTAGTGACACGTTTTCCATCACCCAGCAGTGGTTGATCCACCTGAGAGGGTAAGCGAAGCTAAGGCAACAGACTCACTCTTCAACTCACATGTGTGTGAACGGCGTACTGTTTTTTCTGGTCTCTGCTAACGTTGCAAGTAAACGGTTACAAAGACAACGAAATGGAGATCTTCGAGATTGTTACTTTAAAATTACTTTATGGAGTTTTTAACCGGTTATGAAACAGTCTCAATTTAATAGCGATGCCTCTATTATGATCTACATAAGCAAATGGGACCAACAGCGAGAAAATGTTCCGTTTCTATTAGTTTCTAGTAGTTATTCTTAATGCCTGCCACCGGGTCCGATTTTTCCGCGACATCAGACGAAACAGCGCTGGGGTTTGCTCAAGCTGAACTTTTCATTTTGTGTTGATTTTGGCGGTCCCTGTGGACAAAGGCGGTAGTGTTTCACCTAACGTTAGGGTTACATGTTCTCCTCATTTCACTCACCACTGCAAGGAGACTACTTCTCCGGGAGCAGAGCGGGCAGCAGCTCCGGAGACGGACCTTCAGTTAGCGGCTGAAGTAACTGGAATTGAGCCAGAGCAAACCTCAGCACCGTTTCATCTGATATCGCAGAAAACTCCGACCCGGGGGCAGGCATTAGGAATAACTATTAGAAACTAATAGAAATAGCCAATCTTCTCGCTGTTGGTCTCGTTTGCTTATGTAGGTCATATAGAGGCATCGGTATTAAATTGAGACTGTTTCATAACCACTTAAAAACTCCATAGAGTACTTTTAAGTAAAAGATCTGAGTACTTCTTCCACCANNTGTACACCAGCAGGGATTTTTCAAAACCTGCAACTATAAAGTTCGTCCTGGCTTATTACTGATCTATAAAGCATTAATAACACATTTATCAACCATTAAAAAGCCATTAGTTACAACTTATAAAGCATGCNCTTATAGAAAAGTTTCATCTCCATTTTCTTAAAATGGCACTAAGTTAGTGCCAAGATGTTTCTGGGGACCCGAGTCCATTATTATAGAGATTTTGGCACCGGCAGGTCCTGGGTGAGTAATGGCAGTGGTGCATTAGGAGAGAGAGGGAGAGAGATGTGTGATAGCCTGAGTTGTGAGTCAACATCAGAGGCCTTGGGCTGACCCCACAGGGGATTACACACTCTGATTTAAGAGCATCTCTCCAGCTCCTCTCCTCTCTGTAGCACTCGTGTCCTCGGTGCATACAACACCCACCTGATGCAACATAATGTCCAGGAATACAGACACAAGCTCACGTGCATGCTCACGCGCACACACTTGTATGCGGGATCATTCTCGTTATACCCTTATTCTTAGCCGTGCTCCATCTTCTGTTATAGGGTCGGGGCAAAGTAGGATCCTATCAGGGTTTGTATCCAGAGAGGGAGAGAGAGATCCGAGCCCCTGCAGTGGTAAGTAAATACAGCCTAATGGCCTCTGATTAATTCTACATTGCTCTCATCGGGCCAGTAAAAAGAGATGTAATGACCTGCATCTCTCTCTCCCCCTCTCTTTCTTTCTCCCTCATTTCTCTGCTTTTGATTATGAATTAAAAGGGATTGCAAATGGTATGCTGTTGGTTGGCCCCCTGATTGCCATATTTGATTAAGAAATGTCAGTGTGCATGTTTCCCATGTCTGTCTTTTTTTAGCCTCTCTGTTCGCTGTAACATTCACACATGCACGAGGAACACAATGGCTCCACGGCTCTCAGACAGTCTGCCACGAACAGCAAACTTGCGCTAATCAAACGCATTCTTCCGTCTTCCCTTTCTCTTTTTCTCAGCCTCTTTTCTCATTTTTTGCCTTTTCAAGACTCGGTGGGGTTTTGTATCAGCTGTGAGACACACCAACAAGGGAGAAATCACAGGAAATTAAAGAGCATTGAGAAAGACAGGTAGAGCAGAATGAGAGGACAGGAACAAGTGATGGAGATCTGTGTTCTTTTCTGAGGATTGAAATCAGAGCAGACAGGGGCCAGTTTCATATCTCTGTAAGTTAATTGTAATCCTCAAAATGGAAACTTCTGGCAGTTGTTTGATAGTATGATCTTGATAAGTATTTTCCTCCTTTTAGACTTCTTACATTTATATATACTTGTGCATCTACTGTGATGACATACAATCTAAAGCTTCTAGCTTTAAGCAAAAGCTATAAGCAAAAGAAGAGAAGTCCTCTGACTGCTTTAACATGGAGGCTGTCATTGACCTTTCTGTATAAATCCCTATGACATCCAAAAAAAGGCTGCCTGTTATACTTCTTGACTGTCTTATATCCTGTCCATAACCTGTCTACTTTACAGTTTATTCCGTTTATTCATTTTGTCACTTCTGCACACCTGCCATCCACAGTATTATATTTCTATTTCTATTCTTATATTTTGAACTTTTGCACTATTTTATATCTTATGTCTTAGGTTCTCTTTTGGTATTTGTGTGATTTTCTTTATACATATTTTTGAGCATTGTTGAAGGGAGCCTGAGATTTAAGAATTTCATTGTCAACAACTGCTTCTATGTGATTGTTGTGCACATGACAATAAAGATCTTGAATCTTGAATCTTATCCTTTCAGAGCATTGGCTGACTGCAGTTCTGCTTACATGGAGCAGCTCTATGGTCAGCTGGCCTTCAGTCAGCAGCTTGGGAATAAACAACTTGAAATCAGTCAAAATGTGGGACCTAGTCATTAGTTTAAAAGGTATAAGTCTCATTTCTTGCCTGAGTGCCAGGAGCCGGTTGCACCATCTTCCTGTAAATTCAAACTTGGCCTAGTTATAAAAGAAGTGTTTGGTAAGTGGAGATTTTGTTACTAACTTTATTGTCCACATAGTGGAAAACTGTATTCTGCTTCACCACATTGCGTTCATCTTGACATTACATGATAATTGACAGAGTATCACCAAAAACATGATTTAAAAACCAGAATCTGGAAAGAGTATTTAATGGAGCCAACTGTTACGTGTCATTAAAAGGGCTATATGTAACATTCAGAAAATGCTTGTTAACAATGACACCTGTCGCTGTTAAGTCAACTGCAGTCAGCACCCTGTTGCTAGCGCTCGCACCTGTGCTCGCACACCATGGGCGCGAGCCAGCATCATCCAAAACTGCGATGTGATACACACAAGACTGAACATGACTGACAGGCATCATGCTGATAGCATGCTTTTCAGTAAAGTTTCAGATAGCTTGCTAGCCAGCTTATTGCTGTTTGTCTGGCATTCACTGAGAGGCTCAGCAACGTCAGCAGAACTACATTAGCTGGATGAAAACGCTAACGGTGAGTGAACTAGACAGAATATTATAAAAAAGATGTGTTGCCTGTGTCGAGTTGTGAGTCCGTGTTGTCGTGTCTGCCGGTTGTTTGTTGACGTTAGCTTAGCAGACTCCACTTACAGCGGTGTGATCCCAAAATAAACAGATTTTGCTGTGATTTAATTACAATAAATGGATCAAAAGGATGCTGAAATAACTACATCATGATGCCGATTTGTAAAAAGTCTGAATTCATGCTCTGTCAGGTCTGTCCGAAATACGACAAACAAACAACTTTTAAAATGCTTGTTTTCTGAATGGAGTTCGGATCGATCAGGGCTATGCTAACATTGTAGCTGCTCCATCAACATTCAAAATAACATCATCTAAATTCTGTATAAATATGAAGTAGTATCATAGAGCTAACTAACCAGTGCTGCACACTGTTAGCGCTGTAGCGGAGCTGCAGAGAGAAAAGGCACTTAAGAACGTGCAAAACCGTCCCGAGTACATAGAAATCAGTGTACAGGGTGTTACAGTCACAGTCTGTTACAATCTGTTCACACGTTGGCAACAAAAAACGATTAAAAAAACAATTAAAAAAATGCTTAATGTAAATTGTTACATACAGCCCCATTAAATAAGGATTGCGCCGGAGAAATTAGCTGTTACTAAACATTTACACCGAGCAACTGCCAAGTGTAACTGTTGAGTAATTTTATTCACATTTTTTCATATTTTTATTGTTGATTTTTCCATTTTTTTTACGTTTCTTGACTGTTGCAGTACTTGCTTTCTATTTTTATTCTCTTCCTATGTTCATTGTTATGCACCAAAACACCAAGGCAAAAAATCTGTGTAAACCCACTTGGCAATAAACCCGATTCTGATTCTTGTTCTGATTGTGTATTTAATGGAGCCAACTGATAAAGCTAACGTTAGCTTGCTAATATATGACCCATTTAGCGTGACGGGTAAAAGAGGGAACTAATATGGAATATGGTCACCATATCTGACATGGCACTTGATAAAATGCTATTTAATAATGATGTAAACTTGGAAGATTTTGACATTTCACAAGATCACACAATTTAGGTTACCTCAAATTACAAAACATTATGCTAATAATCAGTCAGACTAAAGCTAGCCAAAGCTAGGTTAGCATAATCCGAAATTTCCCTCTCATTCTAAACTGTATGAATGCTGCTTCCTCTGAAACACATATTTCTCCATATATGCATATATAAATAAAACTGTCATACTTACCTCATATCATATCACTTGGTCAGCTAAAAGTATGATACTTGGAGGTTACAGTATGTGCAGCTGATGCTACTGTGGCTTCCTGTTTACATAGTTGATTTCTTTTGATTGGACTGTACTATTGTTTTCTTGCATCTAAATTATGCATTACTAAAATCTTAAAGCGGTTATAATACTTTTAAATTAATAATATTCCAAATGATAATTTGAAAACAATGTCCAATGTTTACAAAGTTTAACGAACTTTTAATGGTGCAGCCCAACATACTCAATCACTAGTGTGAAACAAGCATAAGAATTCAGGAAAGACTTAACAAAAAACATATTGATGGATTTATGAATAGCTGGTGCAACCCAGTCCGGGTCCTAAACTTTGGTATTGTGTCCTGAACAAGCTGCTATGTGTTCTTCACCAAATTTAATGCCATTTTAATATTAAAACACCAGCAAATTATTGTAAATTGAAGGCTTTTTATACTGTAATTTGGTTTTTTGCTACTTTGTCCATATTTATTCCTTTGACAGCCACTTCAGTACACAACAAAATCCAAAAAACTGTGGGGCATTTGCTCATACAGTGAGAAGTAAGCACATGTTTTGCACGCTCCACCTGTTTTATTTTATGTTTTTCTGATTACACGATAGCTTTTGAATTTGAAGACAATAACCTTTTGCAGCTCTTTAAGTGGCAGTTTTTCCACAAGTGTCACTGGATATTAAGCATCACCAGTTTGGTAGAGCTTACCTGCTTTGTCTCAAAGCTGCAGCTAAAATGTGTCCACTCTGGGGAGGGTAACAGGTCTTTTAAATCATAATGGTAATAACTGGTTTTACAGTTACAGTTACTAAAGTTAGAAGACTTTTCTGATTTTGTCAAGCCTAGTCTGAAGTCATCAAATGGATGATTCAAGTCCAAGACATGTAAGTACTGCACATCCACCTGCAGCTCTGGTTGCTGCCCTTAAATGACCCAAATATTTTCGCTTTGAGCCGGTGTGTCTTGTGTTTAATGTCTAATCACCACTCTCTCACCTCTCTTCACGATTCAGGTATCATCAGCTTTGAACGTTTCTCTCCTGTGACCTCTTCAACTCTCTCACTGCTCCTGTCGAAGCCATTAGTTTGTGTTCAGCAGCACATATCTTCCGGTCTTAAACCTCGATCGCCATTATTCTCTGCACATCAGCTCACAGGCCACACTGACTGAGTTTGCGTGTGTTATGTGTGTGTGGCTGCTTGCATGCATATACATTTGAGTGGCATGTGTGTACATACAAATGCTTGGTATGTCCATGAGTCGGAGCTTGTGTGCCCGTGCGGTTGTGTGTCTGCATGCGTGGACATGTGAACAAGTGCGCTTTTTGTATGTGTGTGAGAGTGTGTGTGCACTTGTGTGTGATAATGGGCTGTGTCCATCAGCACACAGAACACGAGCCCTCTGTATCAGGCAGAAGACACACTTAATGCCTGTCACAGGGTCAGATCAAGTGTGTACAAAGGAGAATTGAATCCTTTGAAAAACAGAATCCAACCAAGGACAGTTTTCCCATTTGCCAAGGAGTAAGAAAGAGAGGGGTGTATAGAAAGAGAGGAGAGGGAGAAAATGGGAGAGAGAAATGGTGTAGGTGCCTGCAGGAGAGAAATGTGTTGATCTTTTGAGATGAAAAGCCCTACTTTCACAGGCTACAAAATGGAATGGTGGGCTTCAGGGCCAAGGCTATAAGAAGAGGAGTTTCTTTCCCCTCCAGGTCCTTTTGTTATCCTCTCATCAGTCCATCTCAGAGGAGGTGGAGGTACGGGCGAGGGCGTGGGAGGAGGTGGCTATGACAACTGTCTGCCCCACCAGCAAGAAATGGTCTCCCTCCCCGGCCCTCAGGGGGGTAGATACACAAGCTACCTTGCGCTGGTGATGAACATAGGAGCAGAGGAAGAGGTGAGATTGAAGTTTGAAGCGGGCGCAGAGCAGAGGAGAGTGTTAATGAGGGGACGGCACAAGTAGAAAAGGTTCCACTGGGCTCTTTTTTAGAAGGTGGCCCCTCTCGCATTATATTCTTGACTCCCCTCCAGGAGGGCCTAATGACGCTCTCCAAGGATGGCGGTCTTGTGGAGGAAGGAGGGGTGGTGGGGTTGGGGGTTGGGCTGACATACAGGGAAGAAGTCCCCCGAACGCCACAGAGGAGGTAGCCAAGAAAAGGGAGAGAGAATGGTGTCCCCACTAGAGAGACGAGTGAGAAGGAGCTCTTTTTCTCAAGACTCTTCATGTGCCCATCTTCCTCTCACTTCAATCTCTCTCTTCTTCTCCGGCTCACCTCTCCACCTCCACCCATCCGCCCTTTTCTTGCTGCTCTGTCCTCTGGAGCAGGTTGGTAATTGTCGCAGACAGCAGCACTATTTTCCATTACCTTAAGTATGTACAAGGAGCTAATACCTAACTGAGCTAAATGTGGATTTAGTTGTGATTTCAAGCTCCATCACAGGCAGGAAGGGGACCCTTAGGTAGCACCGTGGAGTACAGTATATACAAAAATTTTCCCATCCTTCCATTTTTTTTTCAGCCATCTTCAAAACAAATTCATAATCCACACCCATCTACCCCCAACCCCTTCTATTCCCCAAGAATGTCAGAGTATCCATAAACAAAATCAGAGGGTACAGTAAGGTCTCTAATCAAGGCAATCAGTGCTGTTTTCAGAGGTGTACAGCACAGCAGCAGCGCTGGTCTCATCTTTGTCTGTGCTTTAATTACTTGCTTTTGCATTTTGATGGAGGGGGGTGATGGGGATGATTGTGCCTTATCACCTATCTCCAAGGATAAAAGACTACCCAATTACTTTGTTTGGATGCTAATGATTGCATTTCATTAGTAGCCGCTCTTAGCCCTCCTCACCCAGTAAATGAATGAATATGCAGTAATTTCAATTATTGGAATTATGAAAATTGCTTTTAAAAAGACGGCACGGGTATCATCAGCTTTCCACTGTGACATAATGCCATTTTAATTTCTATAATAGTTTTAATTGTCAGTGGCCCCGCTGTGCATTAATCATTTAATTGTATTGTCTTTTTCTGCTGCAAACACCTACACCCCCTGAACACCCACACACTTTCCCGCCCCAGCTTTGAAAATACAAATCACAATCAGCACTATCATCTTGAGAGTGATGAGAGACGGTGAAAACAAAACCAAGTTAGAGGCGTAATTCAGAGTTGTAAGATGGTGGTGGATAGTTGCTCTTTGTTTGTGCAGAGGGAATGTACAGGATTTGAACGATGTGTGACCTTGGACTTATCTGATGTTTTGGTCCGATTTTCAGTCAAAAGGAGATAAAAGCTAATTGAAGGTGAAAAAGGAAAACGTTTTTTTAGTTTTACGCCGCAGGTTTTAATAGCATTAAGGCTTCGGCTCAAAGCCGCACTGAATACAGGTAAAACACTGTCAATTTAAGACATTAAGCTAATAAAAATAAACATTTATTCATTCTCTAAGACAGAAAAAGAAATACTATGTATTTTGTTGTATTTAAGGCTGATCTAAAGGCTGTTTTTAGGTTACTTTGCTGAGATAGCATATTTTAAAAACCCAGACACCAGCTTTGTATGACTACAGGTCAAAGGTCAAGGACATCACACAGACCTCCACTGAGAAGAACAGTGTCTTTGTGGCCATAGTGACTGCCCATAATCCCTCAAAAAATAACAAAATCAGTAGTTTATTGGTTTTGTTTGACCAAAATCAATCAAATACAGATAATTTTTGCTTTAATGTTCGTTATAATAAATATTATTCTCATAATTGTGACAATTACACAGGTTATTTGTTTTGCACTTCACATTACACATAAAGATACAGATGGATGACAAATTAAAGGACATGAAGTGTCTTAGTATGGAGTCAGGCCACCACGAGCCTCCAGGACAGCTTCAGTGCTCCTTGCCAAATCTGTGGAACTCTATTGGAGGGATGAACACCATTCCTCTACAAGATATTCCCTTATTTATATATACCACCTTTATTTAAATCCAGTAATCTCACTGAGATCAAGATTTCTTTTGCAAGAGAGACCTGAATACAGCAGATAGAAAGAAAAACATACATAGCCAGACATAACAAAAGGACATACAGCATCAGAGACAGTCACAGACATCATTAAATAGATTTGAAGATGAAAGTTTATATTATATAAATTGGTGTTATGGAGATGGTGGTGGAGAGCATTGTCTTACACGTTGGTCTAAAATCTTCCATAGGTGTTCAAATGGGTTGAGATCTGGTGACTGTAAAGGCCGTAGCATTTTATTCACATCATTTTCATACTCACCAAACCATTCAGTGAGCCTTGGTGCACAGAAGCATTTGCATTTGATATGTTTCTCCACTCTTTTATTCAGGGTTTTCCTTTAATTTGTGTGCCGTCTGTACATAACATAAACCAATATACACAAAATAATTTAGCAAAGAATCGAAATTCATTAAAATGAAAATGTGAACTAGAAAAATAAAGAAACAACTTTAAAAAGGAACACATAAATTAATTAAATCAATTATTAATTGAAAGAAATTTTATCTCTTATCTGTGTTTGTGTACAGATGTTGTTTTTTATTCTTACACATTTCACAGCACTTTGCAGCAGCCGCATATGCTGTAAGGCAAAAATAAAATTGTAACACCAAAGACAATTATTATGTTTAAGCACAAAAATCCAGTAATGCAGGGCTCCATTGAAACAAAGATGTCAAATCAAATACTCAACATGTCAATTTATTCACCGTTTCATACGTGCGGAGCTGCGAGCCGTGCAGCAGCAGCAGCAGCTCCATGAGAGGAAAAAGTCTGACTGACAGCCTTGAGAAGCCCTCCACTGTCTCCTCCATCGCTCCTCGAGAGGGAGGAGGTCAAGTGTACCCCCTCAAACAAACACACTCGGATGCCCATGCAGAACACCTTGCCAAGCCTTTTAGCCACAGCTATTTTTCTTAAACTCGTGTCATCAAGAGCACCAGAGGCATCTCTCAGCCTTGAACTTCTGGGGTTGAAGTGGACCGACGACCGGGCAGGAAAACACATCAGCGTTCAGGATCAGGTGTGCTCCCCCATGAACACATTTAATGCCTCAACCTCCAAATGTTTTCTTTCTAGTGTTTTTTGAAAAGAGGGAAAACATTCAGCAAGGATACCACCAACGTTTATATGCCACCAAATTAGTTGGAATCCAGTTACACAGAAAAGGGCACTTCAGACCCTCTGAGATCAGCCTCTCTGAAAGCACAACAGCACCTTTACTCATAGAAAACATTTTCTCTAAATGTCTACATGTTGCTGCATGACCTTTGCTTATGTCACAGGGGGTGACATGTACGTCTTTTAATGAGATTTTCTGTTGTTGAAAGAGTTGGAGAGTAAAACTAAAACCAAAAACATCTAGCAGGTGGCAGTTAACACATTGGAGGAGAATGGACAGACACGTTTAAGCATACACACAGTGTTATTAGGTACACTTATTCAATCTAATGCAGTCTGATACAACAGATCTGCCATAATATCTATCTTTACAAAGCTTGTAATGTTCAGTTTTTGGTGACATTGTCATAAATGTGTAAATTCAATTGTATGTTTATTATTAAGGTCACTATTAAAGGTAGTGTTACTTGACTACATCGCATTGAGAGGTGTTTCTAATTTTTTGTCCTCCCTATTTACATACATGAGGGGGGCAGAATATTAGTAACACTTCTGAATATATATAACTATGACATCAGTGCTAAGACATATAACTGAATTAACATCTATGACATTGTCAACAAAACTGGACCTTATAGGCATCATAAAAGTAGACTTTATGGCAGAACGGTTGTATTAGATTGCATTAGACTGCACAGGTGTGCCTAATAAAGTGGACATTGAGTGTATGTCAACAGTTTAATGAAGTGAAAAAGAAAAGCTAACTGTGAATGTTTTATCAGGAATCTGATTTTTTTTCCTGTTGACTGTTGGGTCGCGCAGCAACATGTGGATATTTTTTAATCTGACTACAGTTTGATCAAAACAGAATGCAGAATATATCAGAATATGATCATTAATTGATGATCCATTAAGTTTGTTAACTAATCACATAAAGTCAGAGTAATTTATCATGACTCATACATTAGCATTTGTTTTGAAACCTTATTATAATAGTATAGTTTTGCCAACTTTTAAATCAAGTAAGTGCAGTAGTTCATGATGAAGTTGTAAAAAAATGTTAAGCAATTCTTTTACAGTAAATACTCCTCAATCGGCACCTGGATTCAGATCCACACCAAACTCTAATCACTGGTCTATGGCCAGACTTTCCACCAAATTTCAGGAAAACCACTCAATTACAAAAGTTATAACTAACAAAAATGTATCTTCCTTGATGGAGGTCATAAATAATATGCACATGGACCAGCTGAACTGCAATTTAAAGCCTTGTTTTAAAATCACATTTCATTTAAAATGTGACAATAAAAAGCTGCATTAAAAATCTAGATCATAAAAGATCCTCCTCAAGTAAGAAAGTAAAACTGAAGTTCAATGAGGATAATGAACTTTCATTGAAATTAAAGACTCTCCAAGTAATGTGAGTTTATAAGGTCAGGTTGTTCTTGAATCATTTTGATAATTAGTTTATGTCCCACAAATACAGTGTGGCTGTAGTCCTGGAAACACTGTGTTTGTTTTTAGTTGTCTCCTCTGGTGCTTTATTACTGCGGCTAAAATTGACAGCCATTAAAGTTGTTGAGGAATCATCTCTTACATTCAGCGCAGTGCCACTCTGAAGGTTTTCATACAGGGACTGATGTGACCAGGACCAGGCGCTGTCACTCAAGAGTGCCAAGAAGGACGGAGAGAAAGAATGAAAAAGCAAGTGTGTGTGCGTGTGAAAGAGACAGAATGTGGGTAGGAAATAAAAAAAACAGTGCGAGAGCAAGCGGAAGACGGGAAAGTACACTTGATGGAGAGAGGATTTACAAAAGACTTGACCTTGGTGAGTTTGAATTATATGACTCTGTGGAAGGGCCACATACTCTTCATCTGAGGCTCTTTCTTTTCACCCAACAATAATTTTTTTTTTTGCAAAAGAAAAAGACATTTTGGCAACTTGTTAATACTATCTTCAGGGCAAAGGGTCAAGAGGTCTCTTAACATACAGTGAACAAAGATGGAGATACTGGTTGTTTTTTTTTATCACTGTCTAAGGAACGAGACCTCAGTGACAGGGTTTTTATATTGCATCAATGGCATCCTGATGAATGCCTGGCCTGTGACCAGTTCCTACACAATTGTGCCACCTTCTGGAATAAATGGGGAAATCTGTCAAGGACAGGGAAGAATGCATCAGGGATTCAGTTCAAGAATAACTTTGCTTGAGTTCAGTTTATTTATCTGCTTGTTTATGAATTTCTTTGGTTATATAGATTCTATACTGGGGTGCTTCTTTTCAGCTTATTACAACTTTAAAAACCCATCGCACATCAAAGTACCCTGTAAAATATTACATGAAATCCTAATTTAGTTTATTTATTAATGTATTTTTTAAAAAGCTTTGTTCTACAGGTCCATAATTTCCTTTCCAAGGAAGCTCTCTGAAAAGAACATTTTCCTGTTTCCTCTAATTATGGGTAAAATAGTAGTAGCCTATAATGATAATTAGTACACTACGAATTAATTAATCACAATTAATTGCTAGAGAGTCTTTTAGTCAGTGCACAGCAGGGCAGTTGAACACAAAATTCAACATATATGAAGAATAAACTTTCCAATAATAAATAATGAATTATGGGTGAAGCAGTTCTTTCAAGACAATTAATTTTACCCTATAATTAGAAACAAATTACATAGTTCTTTTAAAGAAACTTCTTAGGAAAGTATCAGCAAATTATTTGGATGTTCTTGGCCTGCAAAACAAAATTGCAGAAATAGCAATATGAATCAGTTTTAGACAGTCTAAATGAGATCAAAAAATGTTTTGATTTTGTCAGGGCCCTCCCCACAGTTGGTTTGGATGGATATATTGGATGGATATATTTCTAAGATATATTTATGTGAAGCTGTCAGAAACGCTGATGTATGTGTGTGTGTGTGTATGTTGGCCAGGGGGGTGGGGGGGTGGGGGGTGGGGTGGCACTTGTGACAGCGTGGTTGTATGGATGCGGTTGTGTATTTGGGCTTGTGGGGGCCGGGGGACCGAAAGAGAAGATTGGGGAGTGATTCAATCGCCACACAAATGGATTTGGCTAATAGAAGGAGCCTCTGATCCTGACTGGTGCACAGCTGGAGCTCCCCTAATTGGAGAGGGTGAAGAGTGGAGAAGAGAGTGGAGAGAAAGGAGAAAGAGAGAATATGGCCCCCAGAGAAAATGCACCTCCGCTGTAACACTATTGACTCGACGAGGATCATGCCAAACGTTAATACTGGTGAAAAAGGACACGCGCCTGGAAAGAAAGTCATGTAGAGACTCATCGTAGCTCAGTGTTCATATTCTCACCGTCAGAAGCAGCTCAATAATTTTTGTGTAATCGTTCCCAGTGTTTTAAATATCTGATGAAGGGTGCCATATGAGCAAAAAGTGGGCCGCTCTCTCACCCACTTCACTTCAGCAAGGACCATTAGAGAAATAACTCAGCCTGATAGGTGAAAACAGGAGCCTTATAACCATTTAGCAGCACTGAGTACCCTCCACTTTTTGTCAGTGAATTGCATTCATTGTTAAAAGAAATCAAGATACAGCATGTGATGCACTATTATTGATGACCTTCCTTGTTATTGGACTGGCTCTGAGATAGGTTGGAAGTAACAAATGTCAGATTAGTTCAGGCAAGTAGGAAATGAATTCAATTTTAAATTCCTAAATAGATTGAAAGAGATGAAAATCATTGTAAGGAAGATTTCCCACCGCTGTTGCTTTTGTGGAAGCCTGAACAGACGAGAGCGCGTGCAAAACATCCAAAAAGAGAGTAAAGCTCATCATTTTGACAGCCACTACAACTGCTGTTGAGCAATGGAAGATTATAAGACTCCATTATCCTTTATATGCTTCAACTAATGCTCAAGAAAACAGAAAAAAGGGAAAAACTAAAGAGAAGTCACCACAGATTTCACATCTCAGCAAAAAAACTGAAGAAAAGAAATATGTATTTCATCTTATATTACTCCTATACTCAAAAGCAACATGCTAACTCCTAAATTATTTGATTTGATATACACAAAATCACAGTTGTCATGAGAGTAAAGAGGTGCAGGTAAAGTGCAGAATACAAAAGTTTTCCCCAATTTTGATGATTGTATTTGTGCCCACATATCTGTCTACTTGTTCTGTGGATGAAGTCTGTGGTTTACATTTTTGTTGTGTGTGACAGAAAGACACTACTTTTGTTTATAATGATAAACAAAACTAGTCCCATAAGCAGGTATACCGTGGTAAAACCACGTGACACAACTCGGAACAATAGACTTAAAAACTAAAAGGCAAAATTAAAAATGTAAAGAAAGAGTCATGAAAGAACAAGGTCATCTCTACAAACCCACTGAACAAAAAGCAGGTATCAAAAAGTCATAAGTCAACCCTTATTCAGACAAAGTTTTATCAAATGTACGACAGAAATCAATTCTTGTAACCATCTTTAGAAACAAGGTGGAATTGTTGTTTTCCAGTCTTTGAGTTTTTTGGCTAGTACTGGTCTCATCACCATGCAGATTGTATATGAGAGGGAAGTAATGAAGAATCCTCCAAGCATCTGAAAATAACCTGGTTTCCATGGGGAATATCATGTTTTATATACACTGGAAAAACAGGTAAAAATGGCCAAAAACATTGGCCAAAATAATCCAAAACATCGGACACTCCCAAAATAGTTTTTTGGGTTCCTTCTTTGATTTTGCACAAAATTGAGGCACTGAAGGATAAAAATTTGTGTCACACGTATAACATTAAACAGTATTAACCTATGTCTGGTGTATACTGAACAAGTGTCGATGTGCGCTACAGCAGACTTCAAAATCAGCTTGCCGATAATAATCCTCCACATGAAGTGACAAAATATATAGTTATATAAGCAGACAACACGACAGCATTGTTTGTCACTTGGCTGTGGCTAAGATTTGGTTAGGGTTAGGGAAAGATCATGGTAACCATTCCCAAACCATTCCCAGGTCTGGGAATGGCCGCGATCATGATTAAAAGAAACCAACGTTGACTGTCGGTGGGAAAAATCTGACGTTTTCTTGAGTCGATGGACAAGAGTTGTAATTCCTACAGCCGCTAGAGGGCTTTGTCACTTTAACGTACACATATGTTGTTGGTTTTTTGGTATTTTCTGACAACTAACGCTGTCGTTTTTCTTGGGAGGTCCAAACTTCTTGAACATAACATGATTTATTTGGAGTGTGGGGTGTTAAAGCGAAGTTTTGAGCATCACAAAGAATTATTGTAAGAGAAGAGAACAGGTGTCCGGACCGCCTGAGAAAGTGTGTGTGTGTGTGTGTGTGAGAGAGAGAGAGAGAGACAGTGAGAGAGCTCTTGTGTGTATTCTAAAAGCAGGGGGTCTCTTCCAATCGCCCCAAAACACAAAGAGCTGCTCAGCATGAACACACCAGGGGGGCTCTTAGGAAACCCATCAGCTCACAGGGAAAGGGCAGAGGAAAGACTTACATATAGGAAACAGGCTGTATAGGAGGAGCACACACACACACACACACACACATCCTCATCTCCTGTCTGATGTTTCCGTCCGCACTGTAGAAGCAGGAAACAACACTGGGAGAAACCTGACACGTGGACAAAACTTCACCGTCATGTACTTCCACGCTGAAAATGAAGAAAATATTTGTACAGCAAGTGTCAAAACTGTAAGAAAAGCAAGAAAAGTGCCAAGAATGTGGACTCTTTGGACCACTTGGAGGAGAAGACCTGCACCCCATGCTGCCCAGTCGACAATCCACAAGCTAAGATCAACATATTAGTGTACAAACACAGACAAACTGTCAGATCTTGCAGGGACACTCACACACGGAGGCAGGACGGCAGACCCTCCCACCGTGTTTCCATTGTAGCAGCCATTGTAACAGTTTTGTCTGAGCCATATGGGCTGGTTTAGGGGATGTGGACCCCCGGCAGCTGAGGCTTTGTCCCCGTGTCACAGAGGTCGCTGGGATTGTGTTCCCAGCTAATTCCCTCTTTCAGGGACTGCAGATCAGAGTCTATAATGATCTGGGCGGCCTAGCACAGGGATTACCACTGCTGCCTCTGACATCAACAGGCTTGTGTGTGTGTGTGTGTGTGTGGGTTGGGGGGGAGAAAGAGAGCGAGATAGAGAGAGATGACATCTTAAGATGAAACATTGTCGCTACTCTTTAACAACAGGAATCAATTGATTCCCCCCTCACACCGAAATAGATCCACCCCACCTCCCAAACACACACACACACACACACAAACACGCTCTGAGTTTTCCACCTCATTTCCCTCAATCTAGCTTAGGCAAACATTATTAGCGGAGAAAGTGAAGGCAGTGAAGGGAAAGTAATAGCTTCTTGTGTCTTGACTGACCTCCATTGTCATCATATGGTTTACAAATTACAGAGTACTGTCTGGATATTTTGCCTCACACCTCCAGAGAAGCCACTTCTGTCCTACTGCTACAAATTAATCCACCATTTAAATTTAATGACCTGTTGTTCCTTATCTGCCATGGTAGAGATCTTTCACTTTAAGTAAAACCAGCCCCACAGTGTACAATTACTCCATTACAAGTAAAAGTCCCGCCTTCAAATGTTTTATTCAGTAAAAGTAATTATCAGCCAAATATATAAATAAAAGTACTTATGCAGAATAACCCTGTCTGTGTTACAATAGTATACATTATATTACAGATTGATTAATACTGATGCATTAACTTTTAAGAAATATTTTGATATGGTTGAGGTACTTTGATCTATTTTTATATTAGAGCTGAAAAAACAGTTGATTAATCAAACAGTCAATCAACAGAAAATTAATCTGCAACTGTTTTAATAATCGATTGATTGTTAAAGTACTACTTCCAGCTTCTCACTTGTGAGGATTTGCTGTTTTTTCTTTCTTTTATGGGATAGAAACCTGAAAATCTTTGGGTTTGGGGCTGTGGGTCAGACAAAACAGGTAATGCTAATCAAAAATAAAAATAATTGTTAGTTAAAGCCCTTTTTTATGTATCGTTGGATAGTTTAATGTACTGTATAACAGTCATATTTTATATGCCCATCATATGTTTTTCCAAACTTATTTAAGTAACAATAACCCCAACCAAGACAGGATTTTTGAGGCCGATACCTGATATTTGAGAGTCCAGTAAATTCAATAACAACATATCGGCCAATAGTGATTTTTTTTTTTTACATAAACACATAAAATTAACAAACAATCTTGAAGCAGATCCCTTAGATTTTTTTTT
>NTHP01000149.1:955640-981576 GCA_003416845.1 Oplegnathus fasciatus
AGACAGACAGACAGACAGACAGACAGACAGACAGGCAGGCAGGCAGGCGGGCAATTTTATTATTATATTGTTATTATTATTATAATAACATTAATAACAACGGAAGAATGACTAATGATAGAAATATGACTAAAAATTGTAATACAACTAATAATAGAAATATGGCTAGTAATAGAAATATGAGTAATAATAATAAAAATAATAGCAGCAGTGGGGGTCAAGCAGGCCGACAGCGGCAGGCAGTCTGCAACAACTTGGTCATACAATCAGCAAACTAAGAGGAATTTTGCATGTGAATATCAAAGACTTTTACTGACAGGCGAGGAGAGTCTTTTGGTTGACAACAATGCATGTTGACATGAACGAGAACAAAAGTAAAATTGTTTCAGGTTGTTTACAGAATGCTTTGAAGGTGAACAAAAAGGGGTTTGCATAAATGGGCAGAATTATGCTTCATAGCACAACAAACAAAGGTTCACATTGTCTTGAGTTTTCTACTATTGTTTGAAAAATCTGTTTCAAAATTTCTCATTCTTTACATTTCAATTGTAAGTAAAAATTTGAGTCTACTAAGAGTTTAGGTCCAAAAAATAAAATTAAATCAACTGACCATATCTTATCCTTAGGCTTCATTTTGAGTCTGTTGTAAAAGATTTTTAAAATGTTTGTATCTAGGTGTATTTTGGTCTTTCTTGATGTATTAGCCCATAGTCTCCCTCTAAAAATCTCAGTGATGGATTTTAGAGTGCAGATCCTCCATCTGAATACTTGACCACAGTATACAACATATTGTTTAGTAATGGATAGCATGTTAGTGCAGAGAGATTTCAAAGAAAAGAGATATCATGCACACACACACACACACACACACAGAGGACACACTGTGTAATGAGTTTCCCCTGCTGAACGTTCATGTTGACATCCACATTGCAAAATTAGCCAGGCAAAAGTGCTCTGTAAGTGCACCATCTGTATTGTTGCATATAGTAGCAAGTGGGGTGAAACCACAATAAGTGGATTGAAAGCCATGCATAAAAAATCTGCTTTGGTTTTTAAAATATTATGCAGGAGTACTGTATCAACCTGGTTGTGTTTCGCATAAGCCTCTATACACTTGGAAACATGACCTGCCCGCTGACTTGTGTTGAAGTGACATTGGATTTGATGATGGAAAAAGCAGAAATAAAACACACAAAAAAGGGGAAGTGTACCACTTAAAACCCTACAAACTAAACATGCATTTTCAAAAAAATTAATATTTGCCTTTCAGCTCTCATCCACTTCAAAAACAATCCAGTAACTTTCATTTAATTTACCATCAATCTAGATTTAGTGGATACCTTTTTTAAAAAAAAGTGATATATTTCGCTTGTTTTTAAGTGTTGAAATTGAGGAAGGATATTTCTTGCACACAGATGACCTCTGACCTTTCTCATGCATTGATTCAGACCCTCTCTGGTGACTATCTCGCCAGGTCTTGAAAGCAATTTACTGGTTTGCTTTGGGAGTATAATCTGTATAATCTGATATTTGGCGTTTCCCTCTTGTGTGTTTCCCTCCTGCTCAACACCAAAAACTTCACTTATTTATATGTAACTTTTTCCAGAGAGCATATGAATTTGATGGGAGCAGTCAAAAAGTCCAGCTCATTGAGAGCCAGAGAGCGTCCTCTCCTGTCAGTATATGGTAGTACACAACAGAGAAGACAACTTGTAGTTTTATACTCTGTGGAGAACAGAGCTGCAACAATTAGTCCATTCATTGATTAGCGGATTGACAGAAAAGTAATTGGCACATATTTCTTAATGAGTTCAACTTTTCTTCTTTTTTTCCCCCAAATGCCGAAGATTCACTGGATTTAGCTTCTCAAATGTGAATATGTGCTGGTTTTTCTTGGGTTTTGGGCTGTTGGGCGGACACAACAAGCAATATCAATGAGTCAGTTTTAGCTTTGAGAAATAAGATGAGAAAGTATTCTTCAAATTAACTGACAATGAAAATAATCATCAGTTGCAGCCCTGGTGGAGAAGATATGTAACATTTGAATTTTTTTATTGCAACACGTGACAAACATATTTTCTGAAAGGTTTCGAAGACACTAAAGCCCTTGACTTCTAAAATAAACATTTCTTCACAGATATGACACTACACATATAACACTAAACAGGCAAAATCTGCAAACACAAACAATGCTCATTTATCATTACTTTACAAATTATCAATAACTCCCTTATGACCCAGATTACCAGAGTCCATTCAGCCCTCACATTTGTCATACAGTATTAACTATGGGTGCATCTTATAATCACTCTTTAAAAGAGACTGGAAACCTTTTGTCAGGTCCACTGCATATAACTATTTTAATCAGAGCATAAAAATAATATAACTGGACATTTACAGTACTTTCAGTTCACTTTCTAAGACACAAATCTTAGTTTAGTTATAAGTATGCATTTAATCAACCTGGTACACAGACATAAATCTTTAGTCGTTTTAGACAACATGAACAATTACATTTTAGTTTTGAAGTATATTTAACAGAATCTTATATTTGACTCATCTATGAAGAAATCCTAAAAGGCTGAATGGAGTTCATGCTGCACAGTAAACTGTCCTCCGAGTGGTACTTTATTAAACACTGCCATCTAGAGGCTGCCCGCTGAAATATAGTTTCCATGTCTCCTAACATGCCTTTTAATTAGAATGCCATTTTTACATATGAAAATAGTTTGTACCTAATTTATTAGTCAAGAGCAATAAATGAACAGGAAATCGTACATTTATTGTCCTTCTGGCAACTCGTACACAAAAATCCTGGTATCACAAAATATCTTCAGTACTGATGTAAATACACTTGAAAATACAATGAAGCCAAGGATCTATTAAAAGACTCATCAGGTTATTAAATGTACAGATGTATTCAGCCAGCAAGTAAAGCATTTATTGAAGCAAATCAAGGTTTTTTACTCATACTATCAATGGTGTGCCTAAAGACCTGAATGATGATGTTCACAGTGCCCTAAAAAAGCAGGTATGCACATGGTGTATCCTTGCAGTAAAAGTACTATCCGGTGTTGAGGTTCATATTTTAGTTTCGTCTTAGAAATGTTGGACAACAGCCACCAACAGAAACATACAGATGAAGAAGCTGAAACATCAGAACCTGCACAAAGTCAAATAGGACATTTTTTTTCTTTTACAAAACAAAAAACAAAAAAACAATTGCATGATTAAAATAACATACGAGTGCAAAGTTTTGCCCTTAAAGCTTGATTGCGTGTTTTGAAACAGTTTAATATTGACCAATCTCAAAGGGATTCACTGCTACAGTACTTTTTGACACGCTTCAGTAACGATATGACAAGAATATATGAAAAATGGAAAATATTGACAGGAATCAAGCAGTAGCACATGCATGATGGTGATGGCTGTGGTGACGATGAGGATGCCTAAAGTTGGCATGAGCACTGATTGACATCCCTTACAACTTGTGTACGCAAAAGCATCAATTAAACAAAACACTAAAACCTTTTCATGTCGCTTTAATCTCTGTCAACAATAGAGCAATACTGAGCTGAGTATAATTCAAATGTTCAAGTCCCTACGTTGGCAGGCGCCCAACCTGCTGAAGTGCCTTTGAGCAGGACAACAGTGCCATTCTGTAGCGGACCATGTGCTTTGACCTCTCTGGAAAAGGTTAAGAGAAAAATAATTTCCCCAATATCAATCATTAAAGGGTCAGTTCACGCAAATTCCAAAAAACATGCAGTGTTTTCTTATGAGTGTTATCTGGCTTTGGTTTTATGCAGCCAGGTTGTGACATATCAGTCTATTGAAATTCTTGCTGCGACCCCAATATAATAGAGGTTGATTGTTGATTGCTCCCAGCATTGAAAAATTACATTTAAAAACTGCAATTTCTCTTTTCTAGAAACAATGTCCAGCTTTCATTGAAACGACTTTCTCCCAGAGAAAAACTTCCTATGAAAACTATGAAGTGTGTTTTTGTTTGTTTTTGTATTTTTTGTAATCTGAGTGAACTGAACCTTTTAAGCAGTGATTCCCAACCTTTTTTGTCTAAAGTCACCTGACAGTCCTCTATAAGTTTATATGAATCTGCATGTTATTTAACACTATTTATTACATAAAACTGAATCCTTTCCTTTCAATTTTTTTTTCTCATACAAGACATAGTGATCCTGGAATTGTTGATGATGTTTAGGCTTGGTCTATTTTTTCAGTAGGTTTGGTCAAATTTGCATTCATACAACCACTTGGCATGGCAGATGCTGGACATCTCAACCACTGATGATTTTTTGCTATCTATTTCGACTTTTCTGCTTGCTTGCTGACTAGTTCTCACCCACTCTCAATCACAGCAGGTGTTACAGCTGTTTCAGGTTTGTGAAAGCTGTATCCTGTGCAGTCAGCTTATTGGAACTAGTAGTTTAATGGAAATTGTGACAGTGAATGTACCTAAGAGTACTCCAATTTAAATTGCACTCCAATAACACTGTCAGACTCATGATGGACAGTGTTTTAAAGTATCAAAATCGATGCACCACACGGCATATCGTCTTTGTTATTTCGCACATTCTTCTTCCTTGTCCAAACCTGGCACCTACATTACCCACAATGCAACTCATTCCTGGCTGGGAATCACTGCTTCATCACATTATTATGGGTCATAGTGGAAAGCCACTTGTTTTCGCAGCATCACCAGAGGTTTGGCCACTTCAGCACCGTGGACAGCTCCATATGATCCCATACTAAAAGCTGACCAAAGACAACCACACTAGTCAAAGCGTCTGTCCAAAAAGTTGTCACTTTCACAAATAATGTACACACAAAAGCACCTGACTGAGAAGTCGTGCTTTTAGAGCAAGATGTTCGATGTCACTTTCAGCTTTGGCACCCACATCTGCCTCTGCAGCACATACATAACACCACTGAAGAAGTACAGAAGCACACAGGAACATCCCAAGTTCACTCCTTTGACTCTAAAACGCACAACAGCACTCACTGGTTTATACAAAATAGTTCAAACTACCAGCCCTCTAATTAATGTTGCAAAAAGGTACAAAGGTTTAGCCTTTCAGGGGGGGCGCTTTCAACCTTAATTCAGAAGAAGCAAAAAAAAAAGGAAGCACTGTAGGCAGAAGAGGAACTTTCATTCAAATTCCAGGGAACCAACAAAAATGTATCAAAGACAAAAGGACGTCAAATCAAACCTTGCCTCCCTCCCTCTCCCTCATAGTGGCACACTGAACAAGTTGTGCAACAAAGGGGGGAAAACCTAGTTTGAAAATCAGCCCCAAGAGACGTTGGTACTAAACCAACCCTTTCCTTTTTTCCCCCTACAAAGAAAAGTGAGCTGGGTCCCACAGAGGCAGTGAGTGGAGTACGGTATTTTCTTTGGAACAAACAGCACTGCAGCACATCAGCTAATAGAGCCTGGCTCCCAGAGGGGAGCTCAATATAGGACACTTTTCCTCTTCCTCCACTTGAGCTATTAATACACCCAAACAAAAGAAAAGAGGCTTAATGAGGCAGCAACGGGGAACTCATGCGAACTAAGTTAGACAAGAGCTTTGTAGTGTTTAGCTCCAAGGATTCCAGCTTTTTATACGGGCAGTGGATCCTACTTTGCCATTTCTATTGTGGCTGATGCTATGGGAGTAAAAGTACAGTATGTACATCGTGTTACACTCTTTTAAGCACTAAGTTTGGACCCATTTAGTGAGGTCTTTCTGAAAGGGCAAAAGTAACACAACAGCGAAAAGAGATGCATAGTTTTGAGCATGATAATGTGCTGGATATGGATATTATAGATCTCTGAAGAAACACATTGTACGCTGTTACAAAGTCATCTAAGCTAGAAACATCGAACATATTTCACCAGTTGGACAAAACAAACAGAAACTGTGATATATGAAGCATTTCTTTGCATATTTGCATGAAAGGAAAATCTCATGCAGCTTAGAGCAGCTACCTTGAAGTTAATGCTTTGGTTCGGATTCAGAGTGCATTAAAATTGAAGATGAGGGAGTGTATCTAAATGCACACAGTAGTCCAACTAAGAATTTGTATCCTGATTGAGCAGGAGAAGCTGCTTCTCGGCAGCTTCACATACTGAACACAAATACCCCTGTACATATTAACAGAATACAGTATTTCAACTATTACCATGGAAACAGACTAACACATACTTGCAAAAAACAATTCACAGAGCATGGCATTTACTTGCCTAACTATCCTGGCTAACACCAGTATTGTAACATTGGAACATTACAATATTCAGGCTATTGTAAAAGGGGTTTTGGTGTTTACATCCATCACACTTCGAACAGCGAAAAACTTCAAAGTCCCGAATTAAATCGGGGATATTCAAATGTGCAAGTAAACAAACTCACATTAAATCAAGTAAGAATCTGCCGAAAAAAAGCCCCTAAAAACAAAGAAAAAGAAGAGGTTGATGTTTCAGTTCACATCATGCACTGGGGACTTAATACTAACCAGATATCTGCCTCAAACTGAGAGCTGTCACACAGTGCAAAGATCACCATTTCAGTCATGCAGTACAACATGGTAAATAGAGCAAGGGACTGTCTCAAAAGTTTAAGTTTGTCTGAGGTCTGTCCTCAGGAACTTGATGTTTTCATAAAGGGTAGATGTTTTGCAATGGTTTTAAGACAGGGCAGTGTCACAAGGGGCAACTTTTTGCACTGTATTGCCTTAAAATGTTCTAATGTATCACCACCCATAACTCATAGGCTCAAACCTGTCCATTACCTGATTTAATTGCATTTTTGGCACATAAATCTTTCCATTTTAAATACTTTTATCTTCTTTATCTGAAAAGGTAGCCACATGAAGCTGCCCTTTGGCATCTCGGATCTCAGAAAACTCAACCCCAAACTTCCTGACGCATTCACCTCGCGCTAAGCTGATCTGAATTTTCCATTTGGGGCATTCTGCTCAATCCAATTGGTTGTAGTGATAACAAGACAATTAAGTCCTACATCACACAAGGCAAATCCACTGCTGGGCTAAATACTGACTTGAGGATCAGAGAATGTGGAACAGCAGCAATGCTGAGCCTTGAAGTAGTCACACTCCCACATCAGAGGCAAAAATAAGTCTAAATATAGCTCTTCTTGTGGGGTCACATCCCCTCAGGCAGCAATACTCCCCATACAACAATAAAACCACAGATTTGGCTGAACATACTACATCCACATTTGGTTGTTCCTACAAAAAGATGTTTACACTGTCGCTTCTTTAATCCTTATCAACAAGGAAATAGACTTTTTTTGACCACTGGACACAGCTGCAGTTCAATCCCAAAATACAGCAGCCTCCATAAATACATTTAAAAAGATCAAAGGACTTTGGTTACATAAATCTGACAAACTGCTTCAAAACCATTAACCAGAGGCTAATGGTGTTAATCTCTTCTTGTCTATAATAGTCTTACAATGTCTACATAACTGTGTCTCAGTAACCTACTTGAAGCATTGATGTCTATGATGATTACAAAGATGTATGAACAACCATCAGACTACATGGAAACAGTCTTTTGAGCTGATTGGGAAAAACATACACATATACACAAAATGTCTTTTTTCTTTTCTTTTTTTTTTTAAAAGACTCACTGTATCCATTATTTCTTTTCAGATCAGTCTGAACCATAAATAAGTTAACAATATAGCTTATCATAAATAAATTTCAGTCTGTAAAATTCACATATAAATACCCTGCTCCATCTTGCAGAGACTTCCCAGAAAAGAGAAGTGGACCCACATTACGTTACGCTGCAGTGCGTTGCATTTCTTCTCTCCCTTTGACAAGAAAATACAAAGCATCCATGGTGTAAACACTACGACTTTCCCTTTAAAACCTCTGGAGGCATGGACAAAGACAGGTAAATGGAGCTGTGATTTTCTGACGAGACTGAAGATGTCTCTCCATTGTCTGTCTGGACCTGCGGCAGTAGGGCAGCCCTTTTCATTTTGGACACCGGTGACAACCTCTTCCTGGTCCAGTCCCTGATTGATACAGTCTGTGTGTGAAAAGTGAGAGAGAAAGAAAAGGGATAGGCTATTGCTATTGATGACTGATTGATTGATATTGAGGTGACGGTTGCTGCTCCTGCTGCATGCTTGGTTTTGGAGACGTGCGGACGTCCATGCAATTGAGCCAGAGGCAGAGAGCTGCCAGGGACAGAGAAAAAGAGAAGAGAGCTGTCTCTACACTGGTCCAAGCCATCCTACGGTTCATGAAACTGTCTGAATCTCCCTTTTTGCTTTCGCTGTCTCACTGTCCTTCAGAGAAGTGAAAGGCTGGATGCGCTGGTTGGTGCTCAGAGTCCGTTCCCAGGGCCACGGGTGTGTCGACAGGCGTGCTGTTGGAGGGCTGCGGGTTGGAGTCGCCCCCTGGAAAAGTCTTCTCCTGAGACTGGGAGGAGGAGGACGAAGAGTGGGTGCTCTCACTGGAACTGCTGCGGGTCTCTGTGCTGGTACTCGTCTTTTTCATCTTCCTCCTCTTGGCTAGTGGCGCCTTGTCCACCGTCTGCAGGCGGAAACCTTCCCGCTTACATTTGTTAAATGCCTGGGACAAAAAAAGGGGATTGGTGAGCCAGTTATTAAGATTTCTCTGAATTATTCATTTTTCAAGAGATGCACTGATCCAGCTCTTTCACTCCTGATACTGATTTGGGGGTATCTGCTGATATTGAAGACTGATCCTTTACCAGTGCCGTCTTTTTCCCAAATTTAAAATCTGTGTACTCATTGGAATCATTTTTATGTAAGGCAACAGGAGACCATCAACCTGCTGTAGCACTAAAACCAGAGTTGGCAACCGCCATGACTGAATGAATGTAACTGATAGAGGAAACACTACATTTTTAGAATGGCACTGATTAAGAAACTAAATTTTACATGGATCAGGCACATCTGGCCAATACCGCTTGAATAGGGTCAGTATCAACACTGATACTGATCCGGTGTATCTGATTGGTGCATCCATGCATATTTCCCATCTTTTACACCCTTTTTTGGACTACTTGTATACATTTTGAATAATCAAGTATGATTTTACCAAAGAAATTACATTTTTCATGCATAAAATACAGATTTACAAAATTTGTTTGGACAAGGGCTGCAAATAATCATTATTTTCATTATCGATTTATCTGCCAATATTTTCTCTGTTCATCTATAAAATGATGAAACGGTTAATCGTTTCTTAAAGACCTAGCTCATATCTTCAGTCAGCTGGTTTTGTCTGACCAACAGTCCAAAACCCCAAAATATGGCAAGTTACTATCACATAAGACAAAGCAAAGTAAAAATCTGAAACTACAATGACAATTGACCTCATAAAACACTTTAAATAATGTTAATCTCTATATTATGGCTTTCAGGTCAATCAGTATAGGTTTCAGACTGGCTTCTGCACAGTCCATGAGCAGCAGCAGTTTGGCAGTTTGAACAGCAATTGTTAAACACAACCTGAATTTTACAACAGGAAGAACAGAGGTTGGGAATTCCTGACCCACATCTAAAACAAGCATACACTGCAGGTCATTTCGTACATTAAAGGTGGCTTTGACGTAAGTGTGGACGGAGGCAGTGGAGGAGCCGAGAATGTCCGGGGTCATGAGCGGGTTGGAGGACAGCTGGCTGTCGTCCTGGAGCCAGGCATTGTAACGTAGGCCGCACATCTTAATCCTCTTGTTTGGGTCCACCGTCAGCAACTCTGCAGGAACAAGACTCAGATAATTATCTTTAGTGCTCTAAGTACGCGAGTGAGGAGGTGAGCCACAAAGAGGAAGTGATTTCCTCTTCAGGCAGCTCAGTCACTGTGAGCTACTTTGAGTAGCTGTCTGACACGTATTTTAAAATAGACACTAACTCTATACACAACAACTACATCTAAGTTTGAAATGTTTTCTAATGCTGTAAAAACGTATTCACATCAGTTCACATCTAAAATTGCAGTGAAAGAGGCCTGTATTTTCAATTACGATTAGTTGAAAAACACACAAAATGCTCATTTTTCATAAATAAGTCACACTATTAATCTTACTCTCAGTTACAAGTGTGATTACACCTGTAATTTATATGGTCTAAATACTGGAGAGGGCATAATACAATGTCATGTATTTTATTTTGCAATTACAGTATTTTAGCCAATTTACATTAGATGCACACTTTAGTGAAACAAGTTCCTCTAAAGTCTTAAAATTGTGTCACTTATACACTAAAAATGTACTCTAAACCACAGAGTCAAGGGGACATAACATCTGTCCTCTTCCAGCACAGTTTAAGACACTGGCTTCAACAACAGCAAGCCACCAGTTTAATCCTCACCTTGTATAAGGTCCTTGGCCTGCTGGGACACATTTCTCCAGGCCTCGCCTTCAAAAGAGAAGTCTCCCTGTTTGATTTTCTTCATGATTTCCTCAGCACTGGTGTGGGTCAGGCTCTTCTCCTGACATTGAAAAGGCACCTGGCCAGACAGCATGGTGTACTGCAAACAGAAGAAAAACACACAATCTGCTGTCAAAACACCGTCAATACAGCTTCCAGGCTTAAATATCTACACTGTGCATCGAATCTAAACATTTTGTACAGTCAGTGTGGCACAGGAAATGCTACATGCTTGTTTTTGTTCATCACGTTGCCTGCGATGAGCTGGGAAAGTAACTGGGCATTAGTGTTAAAACATATTTGCTATTAAAATACAACATGCTTTAGAGGAGCTCTTAACCGATCACGACAGTCCACATTTTTCCATTGTTATGCTGCATGTTGTTGACCGTGGTTGAACCAGCACTAAACACAAGAGTGGTCTGTGCTCAGCTGAATGAACAGGATACTCTCACCTTGGCCTGCTTACATCTGCCCTCAGATTTCTCATTAAAATGACAGTAGTTGGGAACAGCCCTTTTGGCAGTGGAGGATCTGTCGTGCCTCTCTCTCCCTCTCTCCCTCCCTCTCTGTTTTGGCTCACTTTGCTTCCAGGGCATTGTGCACACAGCTTGTCAGTAGCCATTTCATCAAAGCTCCATGAGGCACACTACTCCCATATCCCCCCAGGGGGCGACGGTGCGAAAACAGCACTTGCACAGAGAGCCCAGACTCTGTACGGATGACTGGCCAAGTACAGAAATCTCTCTCTCTCTCTCTCTCTCAACTCTCCGCCCACCCCCCTGTGTGCCCTCTCCTTCTCCTCTCTACCTCTCCTTTTAATTTTCCTCCTCCAAGCAGAAAAAGGTTGAATTAGGATGACATTTCCGCTACCGGGAAGCAACATCTCATATGAGCGCAGCCTTAACCAGCTCTGAGAGCCGGGCTGGTTGCTCTTCACTCAGTGGTGAGCGCTAAACTATGTCAGCTCACCACAGGATGCTGAGGGTTGTGGCGCTGAACAAGAGAGGAAGATGAACATCACGCAAAACAGATTAAACAGAACATGCACACACATGCATACATACATGTGCGCATTGATACGCAAAACACACACACACACACACACACACACACACACACACACACACACACTCTGAAAGCCTAAACTACAGCCAAAATCAGTTAAAATAACAGCTGATTGCTCAATCAGAATGGCCTGCAGCAAATGTTAAATCCATAAACTGGATAACATCAACAAATCAACACTGTATGGAGCTCATGATTAAACATTTATTTGGTTTTAGAAATGCTTCAGTTAACATTATTATGAAAAACAACTTTAAAGTGGAGCTTGGAGCTGTGGATTTTGAAAAGATTTTTATAAATTATTAATTTATATAATCAGGTCACTTTCCTGGGGCATTGTGGGAAGTGGTAGTTTAAAGTAGGCCCATGCTTGTTAAGACTGTGCAGTCACAAATGATGATGTTCCTGAATAGGGCTAATCAATGATGTTGATTGATGATGATTATCTAGTCCTGTTCCTGACTGAGCAGCATTAATGTCATCAAACTGAAAGCTTAACTCTGATGTGGGACATCATTCTGTGAATATCCTCAGTGACTTTTAACACGATCATATCAAATATTAAATAGCATAAAGTAAACATTCTGTGCTTACTGGGTTCAACAGTCAAAACATTTGACAATTTGCGAAGAATGCTATATTGAAGTCTACAGCCTGATTATAATGTACTTTCTTTTTGAGACAATCTGGTCTTACCATGTGACTCAGAGAGTGACTTATAAATAATTATTATGTGTATTATAAATTCTAAAACAGTTAAAAGTTAAATCCCATTTGTATTAATGCTGTCACTAATGATTATTTCCTTTATTGATTAAAGTATTTCTTCCATTAAGTGAGTAATCATTACATCCATAAAAAAAGTGAAGTTGCTTACTCAAACCATAAATAAATAAATAGTCCAAAAACTCAAAGTTATCCAGTTTAAGCAAAACAAGCAAGCAAATATTCACATTTTAAAAGCTGTAACCAGCAATTGTTTGGTATTTTCTTCACTTGATAAATTACTTAATTAATCATTTATCTAAATTGTCACAGATTGATTTTGAACTGGTTAACTACCCAATTATCTGAGCGCTTGTTTCAGGCCTAAGTTGGATGTTGTATTTAGTGTAGTTTGACAAAAAAGTATTGTACGCTAACATAATGTTATAATGTTTATCGTTTCTGTTCAAACTGCTGTAAAATAGAAGACTTGTGTGAGCGCTGAGATAACGGGCTGCTGATATGTTTCTTTCCCTTCAGGATAATGTTGAGTTGAATAATGAATGATTCTCCATCAGTCCAACTGCCAGTATTTTGTTTTAACCTGAGCATGGCTCTGTCGTCCCACATCCACTCACCAGAATGACCCCCAGACTCCACAGGTCA
Source organism: Oplegnathus fasciatus (assembly GCA_003416845.1). Lineage (NCBI taxonomy): Eukaryota > Metazoa > Chordata > Actinopteri > Centrarchiformes > Oplegnathidae > Oplegnathus > Oplegnathus fasciatus. The sequence continues at coordinate 968,516 of NTHP01000149.1, forward strand.
CAGGACTCATCGTAGCCATCATATTTGAGTATCTCTGGCGCTGCGTACTGCAGGGTGAAGCAGGGAGTCTTCAGAAGCTGATTGTCTGGCGGTTTGAGGCGAGCAAAGCCAAAGTCTATGATTTTTATCTCGGAGTTCTCACTCTCGTCTGTGAAGAGCAGGTTCTACAAAGCAATTCAAGACACGGACAGCAATCATTTCTTTCTGCTCTGCAAAACTGGTCCACTCAAGGGTTTGCTAAATTGGACATCAAGACTTGTCTGACCAGGTACTTTTGACCCATGTTAGGGTCAAGCAATTTTACTTTTGTTTTGCAGAAGATTGCAGAGTCAGAATGACAATAAAACAGATCATACAAAATTCAGAAAAACACAGTAATTCTGTTTTAAGAGCTTATGATCCAGTGTGTCTGTATTCATGACAAAGACACAAACTGTGCTCGGAGAGAAAAGAGTTTCTAGCAGCAGTCCTGCTGAGTGTGTATCCAATACCTCCGGTTTAAGGTCCCTGTGCACCACTCCTACGTCGTGCATGTGACTGACGGCCGACACCAGTTTTCGCATGATGCGGCTGGCCTCTGTTTCGCTGAAATGTTGCTTTCTGCGGATCCTCTCCAGCAGCTCCCCTCCACCGAGAAGCTCCAGAACCACGTACGTGTGGAGCTAGAGCAAACACACACGCAGAAAATATTTACATTTCTCACCAACCTCTGTTACACCCATTTCCAGCATTTCCAACATTCCTATAGGTGTTGTAATTAAACAAATACTGAAAAGTATTTGCTAATGCATAATCAATCTTGCTTTTACAGCTTGAACTGCAACTTGAAAACTGAATGTTAACATGTAAAATGGTGGACAAGAATTTAATAATAAACATAGCAAAAACAACCCATCCTTGATCCCATGATGGTAAGAGCAAACCATAATGGTATTGAGTAAAAGTGAAAGGGGCCAAACAAAGTGGGAAGGGAATAATGTGTCTGGGCAGCGGGGTAGAGTTTCTCATTAGTGCTGGGTCTGAGGAACAAAGGCAGGACTCGGTTGAGGCGAGGCGAGGTAGCGCTGCTTTGATCTGGGTCACAGGCCTCTGAGGTACAGTAATAACCCCACTGAGCTCATCAGGACTAAAGTGGTGCTCCTGGGCTTGAAGGACCAGGGCTAATGAACCTGTACACAGTCAGCCACACGGACACACCTTCCCAATAATCGAGGTAAGCTTCAGTTGGAACACATGCGCACTTAGTTTGGTTTGAGTGTGCGGCTCGATTAGCAACACAAGTAAATCTAGGTTGTTTCTATTCAGTGGTACAAAATGGATGTTTGTACAGCTGCAGTTTAAAAATACGTTTGGTGTGAAATATCGAGCACACAGAGAGATGTTTATGGGACAATACATGAAGAGACAGAGACAGACCTCGAGGGCTTCAAGCTTCCCCATTAATCTGCCTTGTTCCAGTTCCAGGACTTAATAAGGCTGCACTCTCCACAGGCTCCACAGAGAGCCATGCAAAACAGAATTTATGGTGGCAAATGCAACAGCCGCGATCAACCTTACCTGGTCGTGGTAAATTTCATGTAACTTGACAATGTTAGGGTGGCCATCGCAGAGCTTCAGGGCTGCTATTTCCCGCTGAGTCTGAGCCTCCATCCTACAACAAACACAAGCAGGAAGCCAGATAACTGTCACGAAATACAGCATAAAAACACACATACACAGTAGAGTGAGAAACTGACTTTTCAGAGGGCACTTTTTGTATCCTTTAACAGTTTTCAATTGCCATTTTAGTCTAAACTGGGTAATTTTAATTGAATTATGAAGATATTAGTAAATAATAATCATATTACTAATTTACACATTACTAATATTAGTAATAAATAATCCTCAGCCAGTGCATCTGTCACCCATTAACTTCGTACAGGGAGGCTTACTCTTATTGGAGCCATAATATTTGGTGCCACACTGTCAGTGTAGGAGTGTAATGTAGGACTGCAGTCAACACACACGATCAAAGCTTATTTTGTAGCAGCTGCCAGCAAAAACAACCAGGTTTTGTGAGCAGAGATGTATTTACATTTATTTAACCCACGTCCGGCAACCTTAACCAGAGTAATAGGGCAAATACAAACAGAGATATTATGTAATCAAGTCAAATTATAACATGATTTTGCATTCATCAGTTTAACATGTATTTGTAATCTGATATGTTTTGTAAGATTTTGTTTACAGTTGGCTGTCCAATTTCTGCCAGGGAGAGGAGGAGGGTGGCCGACTGATTTATCCAGTCAAACTATAAACATCACACAGCCAAAAGCAACTGGGTTGACAAACACATCTGAGCGAGCAGGCTGAGAGCTTGTACCTCTTGCTGACAATCTTGACAGCGTATTTCTGTCCAGTCTTCTTGTGTGTGCACCGCCTGCAGATGGAGAAGCTACCCTCTCCCAGAACACTGTCCCTCAGGTCCATCTCATAACTCATGTAGAAAGGTGAGTCCTGCAGGGGGGAACAGATAACCAAAACATGCTGTTTGGGCAAATATATATTTTAACTGAGAGGCATCACCAAAGAGTCCAATAATTGCAAGTGACCTCAATTAAAGAATGACCTCACTGTTGTTAAGTCTTAATTGATTAAAATATATTACACTAAATTCTTCAGTGATAATATATGTTGATTACAATAAGTAAAGATTACACTCCTGTATTCCTGGTGATCATGTGCAGATCAAATTACTCTGCCATTTATTTGAATATGACCTTTTTATATCTTCATTTATATTTAACATGCAACCTAACTCAATAACCACTAACAACAGTCTGGAACCCCCAACCCACCTCCCCCGTGTCCCACTTTTCACCCTTTCCCCAAGTCTCTTAACCACTGTGCCTTTGCTTTTTAAAAAAAATTATAATATGATTATAATATTCAAACTTATTGCCATTTTGTGATTAGAATTTGTCTTTGCTTTATTAAGTATATCACCACACAGTGATCTGCAGCAGATCTTGTTGTGCAACGCTGTCAAAATTAATTTGCATATAAAAAGAGAAACATGGATGTGGCAAATGTACATAGCAACCAAACGGTGAGAAATCTAGATTTTCCAGATCTTACTGAAGAACACTACAAGACAAGACAAGACAGACTGTTAACTAGCTTCCTGTTTATGACAGAAAATGGCATAAAAGCCTGTAAGGGCAGCACCCTTTCTAGTGTGTAAGCACTAACGGGTGTAAGTAGGCTATGACCAAACATTGCTAAGAAGGTTTTTGACTGAAAACCATTACAATAATTCATCACAATCGCTAATATTACAAATCTGATAACAAATCTTGACAAGGGCAAAGTTAATGAATCAGCTCAATTTCATATCACTTAAATCAACACAGAATCTCTACACAAGCAGGTACCCAGGATGTTGATGAGAAAGCTTGAAACCCAGTGAGCGCACAAATGGCGATGCACTGCAATCTTCTCAAAAAGCATTATGTTGCACAGATACACAAGTGCATTCATGAACAAACATCATTAAACAAACAGGCTCATGCCTGAAAACGGAATCTGAGTGCAGTAAAACAAGTACAGTAGAAAAAAAGTTCTAGTGGAATGGAGAGGAGGGAAAAAATCTCATCTGTCTGTGACAGCAGCCATTAGCTTAAGTGTGTTTGTACAGGGGGATCCAAGCCCATTCATCTTACCTTCATCATGGCGCTGCGGGCCACTGCAGCAGAGCCCGGCCTCTCAGAGCCCCCACACAGCTGGACAGGGTCGTCCATCACCACATTCCTCTTAAACAGGATGGAGGGGGCCATGAAAGAGTAGCCCTGCACACAGAGACACATGAACTCTAAGTGTTTACATTTTACAAAGACATAAAGTGAGGGTTGGACTATATGGACAGGGGGACAGGAAACATTCATTGCTACAGTTTATGACCTCAGAAAAGACTGCTGCATTAAAATCCCCCTGATTATACTTTATTTTATATATTACAGACATTTAAAGACACTAATGTATTTTATATATTTCCATATTTACTGTAAAACTTGAAATTGTTGCATTTTTCTTCAAATGTGTCCATGTCTCACCAGCCTGTCAGCTCCACAATAAACCCAATTCTGTTAATTTGTGAGTGACAGTGGCTGTCCAGCTGTTCCTATTGTTAGACCTGTCATTGTGGAGCGCTGCCTGCTTAATTCCAGCTGTGGGGAGCCCAAAGCTTTGAGCTGGCATTAATCTCTCTTTCCCTTTTTCACCGACACACACACAGCTGTGTGGTATGTAGTGACAGCCATGGATGGACGGAAGGATGGATGTTGAATGAATGAGATGCCCTAAATTGCCGGGCTTGAATATTTGATTGCTCTGCTGTGAAATTACATCTTGGCGCTCTTAATGCAATTTTAATTTTGTTTTGTGAGGCACCGTGGGGGAGCAAGTGCACGGTTTAAAATTGGGATTGCTGTCGTTATCTCAGAGATTGCTAGGCTTGCAAATTATAAAGACCACAAAATTTCAGACTATGTGAATGGCAGCTGAGAGCGAAAAAAGCCAAGATGAAGTTGGCAATCAAAGACTGAAGGCGTAACCGAGACAGACGTGGTGATGCTCTCAAAGTGTAACCTTTTATTCCATGAGAGAAGCCCGTTAATGGATCTATTGATCTACCGAGCTCAAGGATCCAGAAGGCAATCAGAGTTGAAATTTCATGCAATACATCAGACAGCCATCAGCTGGCACGGAGTTGTGGGCCATATTATGGTTCAAAGCTACATCAAAAATAGTCATTCACATCTGTTACTTCAATAAGAGCTGCATATGGCAGCAATTACTTCAATAAAAGACCCTTTAGTCAATTTGAATACCAGTGCACACAGACAGACTCATGTTGACTTACAGCAACCTTTTGAGGACATTCAAAACTTCACTTGATTACTTCAATTGCTGTGGAGTATGTCAAATATAGTCACAGACAAAAAGTGGATAATGTATAATGCGATTTTTCATCCGTGTCAACATTTCACACAGCCTGCACCCAAAGCCCAGACAAACATCAGCACAAAGCAGATGCAAATATAAATGTTGTCCTGTGCGATGACCTGCAAGGAGCACAAAGGAATGTTCCCGTCTGTAAACAACAAAAACATGAGTCACAACAAAAAAATAGTCTGATTGTCTAACATCCCCTTAACACCCTCCCACCTGGAAGATGCGGTCACAGTTCTGAGGCAGAGCTGCAGGGGAGTAGGTGGGGTCCATCTCTGTGAACTCTTCAGCAAAGTTGCTGACGTCCAGCTCATCCCGAATCACCGGCTTGAACGGGGCAGGCACCTTCTTAGCTGCCAAGTCCTCCCAGTTAATTTTCTAAAGTGAGTTTAAAAAAAGAAAAACATTGTGGTTCGTCCCCGTCCTTATCAACATGGCTTATACAAACACTCAGCTTTCCTAAATGCTACACCCTCTAAGCAGCCCCATTATGTATCGTAACAGCCCACCCTGCCATTTAGTTTTTCTAAATATTGTAAAATAGTCAAGACAGGCAATGAGATCCACCTGGTAAAATGGGTGTTTTTTTACATTCTCTGCTCCGTTAGGACCTGAGCCCAATCTCTTCTTTGGATCTTTGATGAGGAGTCGCTGGATGAGGTCTTTGGCCAGTGGTCCCATATCTTTGGGGAAAGGAGGATCCTTCTTTGAAATCCTCCTGTCATGTGAGAGACAGATATGGTCAGTGTTGCAGAGGGATTATAACTGAAGGCTAGCTGAAAAATGCGGCTGATGATCAGGGAGAATCCATACTTGGCGATGTCTGTGTGTGAGTTCTCATCTCCATCAACGGTGAAGGGTGATCCGCCAGTCAAAAGCTCGTACATCAACACGCCGAGGCTCCACCAGTCCACCGCCTGGAATGCATGAAAAGCACCCACCCATGACTTTGGCTTAAGAGACTAAAAGAAAAAATCTCACTGGAGAGCACACGCATTCAGGAATACAGAGAGGAGAGCCCGGGCTGCTTGATTTGATCAAACAGACGACAGCATAAATAATAAAACCACAAATTACCTTGTCATGTCCAGACTCTCCTCCTTCCACAATTTCTGGAGCCATATATTCAATGGTGCCACAGACAGAGAACGCCCTTTCCATCTGTTTTAACAAACACACAAATGCATCAATAGAGACATTTTAGAATCACAAAAGATCTTAATCTTGTGTTGAAAAATGCCTGCAAGTGGCCAGGACTTGTGACAGAATGATTAAAGCCCCTGAAAACTTGGTTTCAATGTATTTCTCTATAACATTTAAAGGTTCCCTGTGGTTGACTGACCTCTAGCAGCACTCCATGGAGCAGTTTTTTTATGAGTGGGTCCCCACGTACATGTCGGTGATGCTATACACATTCTTAACAATGTTTTCACGCTATTCTACTGATCTACAGGTGGCAGTAATGCAACAAGATGCGGAGCAATGATTAACACTGAATGTATACAAGTTTTGCTTGTTTTCAAGAAAACTCTAAAGGGCACCTTTAATATTCATGACTAAACGGCCAACGGTTAAAGTTAAAGTTCATAAAAAGATCTCCACACATTATTTATTAGGAGTTTAACACTGGAAAACTCAGCTAACCTGATATTATCTCTAATTACATCTAATAGTGTGTTCAAGTAGGACCCCATTGCTCACATAAAAAAAAGCTCATTCAGAAAATGGTTTTTGAGGGCCTTTAAGGAAAAAGCAAAACGCCATGTTTGGTCCTTTCTAAACCTGTTATGAGAACAGACAGATAAGTCCGTTTCGATTATAAATCTGACATTAGGCTTCCACTAGTTTTTACACTCTTTTACACTCCTGATGAGTTTAAGGACTGAGAGGTTTTAACACATATTGTTGAGACATACTGTACCTGATCAAATTCTTTACTGAGGCCAAAGTCTGTGAGAACTATATGACCACTTGAATCCAGTAGAATATTCTCAAGTTTCAGGTCCCGATAGACAATCCCAAGCTGCAACAAGAAAATGACAGAGGGGCAAGTGAAACACAAAACATGTAAGCAGCAATGGATAACTCCTGAAAAGATGATGATTGATTGTGTTGAATCTGGGTGTTACCTTGTGTAGATGTTCTAGTGCCAACACAATCTCTCCACTGTACAAGGCAACTTCTTGCTCCTTAAATCGCACCCTTTGCACCAAATGTGTGAAGAGCTCCCCACCGTTTACATAATCTATAATGGAAGATATCATGCATGTCATGTCTCATTCAAAATAAGTTGGTTCGTCTTTCACGGGGAAGGAAAAACATTTCTTCTTTCTTTAAATTTCAGTTTAAACTAATTCATTCAGCTGATGAAAATCCATTTCTTTCACTGGGTTAAAGACAATCATTAACCTTTTCTTTTGCTTGTATAAACATAACACACAATCTGCAGCGCATGGAAAGCAGTTTCCTACAAAACATCCTAACCCAGAATGAGGTGCAGCTTGGTATCCGTCTGGAAGGCGTAGTGAAGTGTGACGAGGAATGGAGACTGGCGGATGTGCTCCAGCACTTGCCGCTCTGTCCGTGTGTGTTCAGCAGTCTTTGCCTTTTGTACAATAGTGGCCTTCTTCAAAACCTTCATAGCATACAGCTTCCCTGCATCATGACCACTCACTTTCCTCACCAGGAACACCTTGCCGTATGCTGGTGGTTAAAATAAACAAAGACAGAGGGCAAAGTTCAGTGCAGCGCAAAGGCTTCAACAGAAATGACTGGTATGACATGCTTATCATTCCAAAAACACACAATATCATCTAAATGTCATGTTCTGTTCAACACAGAGAGAGACTAAAGTTAAAGGTTTTACTCACCTCCTGTGCCCAACACCTTTAATAGCTCAAAGTTTTCAATGCCCACCCTCTCGACATGGCCCGTCAGGTTGGCTGAAGTCAGAGCAGAATAAAATATTACAAGAGAATCAGATAAAACACTCAATTCATAGGACAAAACCAACGTAGCTTGAATGATAAAATACTAAATAAAAAGAAATAAGAAAGGTCAGTAGATGACGTATGTGTGAAGGTATATTTTCACTATATCAATGAGTAGCCAGACCTTAAAAAAAAAAGAAAAGAAAAAAAAAGAATATTTTCCACATTAGGTATTTTTCCACTGAGGCTCTTATCTGGAACACGGGAAAATGTATGTTTATTTTCACTGCACTGACAGCCCTACTGTTTGCGACTGCAATTGCTGTTTGCAGTTGCATTATAAATCTCCCACCTACCATGATTGCAGCCACATTAGACGAGTCACTGGAGAATTAGCATGACCTACAAGCCATTCCCTAATAATGGCAAAATACTATCTACTAAAACCAAGACATTAAAGATATGAATAGTACAAGTTGTAGACGGGTCTGGTCTTTAGACCACCTTTAATCCTGGTCCTTCTCTACAGTTTAGCTGTTTCTGCTTCTAAATAAAATAAAAAGGTGAAAAGATGCTTACTTAACCAGCAAGCTAACAAGCTGATATTTCAGCGATAAAATAACCAGTCTCTAGTCAAAATCAGTGAAGACATTTCTCATCATACTGTTGATACAGCCAAATTGTAGGCCTAAATGCATTTGAAACTGATCAGATGTTTTAGGTGTTGTTGCCAAAAGCTGCAGACCTTGCATGGACACCACAAGGCACATTGCATCATCTCACAGTCTTCTACACTTTTTGTTTTGTAAATGGTGCCCATGTTATAAATAATATATTCTTGCATTTCGTTTTGATACAAAGAGACTCTCAGCTGCAATGCTTTGAGGCCAATGAAGTCAAAAAGGTTGGAGCAGGGGCCTTTAAACTGGAGGATCAGTGATTAAAAACACTGGACCAGTTAGGAAAGTCTGGGTGGTGGTTAAATGAAGGCAGAGCCAACAGCAGCAGACTGGGAGCACTGGGCATCTTGCGATGGTGAATGTGCAAATAGTGGATAACACATGCATAATCAGTAAACTTCATTCATGTAAAGAAAGATCTATAAAAAAGTCTTGTGCTAAAAAACTGACTGACTCTTCTTAACAAATAGGCAACAGAAGAAGATAATCGTCCATGCGACTGCAAGCAAACTTGCTACATTAACCAGCAAAAGGTCATTATTTTCCATCAAAGATCTTCAGTGAATTCAGTACACACTGTCAGTGACTCCTCGTGTCTTTCTAAATCACAGTGTCCCAGTGCAGCTGACTGAGCATAGCACGCTCTTAGACATGCATGTCCATTGTAGTGAACACATTCCTTCTGTCTCACACTCTGAAAATAGGCTACTGAGCAATTAAAATGGCTGATTTAATCTTTTCCGCTGCTTCTCCTGTTACACACGAGAAGAAATGCTGCAACTATTAGGCACTTCGAGTGCATACGGTATCATTTCAAATCAGCAACGCTGTCCTTCAAATTTGAGGTCAGAGGTTCAGGTTGCATAACACTCTTGTGAAGCTCACCCTGCCAAGGCCAAGTTTGATTTCGGTGTTTATTAATAGACTGGACAGAGGTGTCCAACCAGATGATGCCTTGCTGTGAGAAAAGAGGAACCTCTTCAGTCTACAGGAGGGAAATGCCGATGTTCCTCAAAACAAAAAGCTCTCCCTACGTTGTGTATTTTGGTTTGTATCTAAATACAGCTAAATGTCAACAAGCTGTTGTTCATTAGGAAAAGTGGGTATTCTGTTTTCATCAGCACAACCATGACTACTGCATCAGCATCAACACAACCACGACTAAGATTATTCAAACTATAGCAATTATGTCCACTGTGGTATACTTTTTACAATTTCCATGCAAAAATCCTTGATATCTAGCAGGAAGATTAAGACAGGAAGGCACATTGATCCCTTGTGTATGCACTACATTGCTTGAGAAGAACATATTTGCAAAAATATGCTTAAAAAACTGTTTATTCTTTTATTTTGCTATATTGCCTCCACTGGGTCAAATGCTACAGCAGGGGTGCAAAGTAGGGATGAGTTGATGCAGAGGCTACAATACAAAAAAAAAAGAAACGAGCGCCAATGGCAACTAGACTGACTGCATATTTAGGGCAGGGCAGTAAATGGGGGTGCAGCATAGTCATGTTGCAGCCTGAACAGCAGCACTGTGTCATTAGAAACCAGTTGTAGCTGAGGCAGTGTCCAACTTCATTCAGCAACCCTCCGCACTGAATCAGTAGACTTGCCTCTGACTCAAAACACCCACAGTCACTGAAGACTCAAACATAAATATTTGGGAATAATATAACTGTATTTCCTGTTGATCCTTGGAGTCATGCTTTGAGATGCTGATGGTACATGTCAACACTACTTCACTTTGAACTGTCATTCAGTAAGATTAAAAAAACAAAAGCATCAGGATTCAGTCACAGTTTTACCTTGAGGATGACGTTGAATAGTGTTAAGTTAAGAAGGCTAGCAAGGAGGAAAAAGTAAATTACCTGTCTGCCATTATTACACGATATAACAGTGCCTTACTAACGTTACTGTTGATGTACACCCCTGTATAATGTGCAGAATGAACCCAAGCTAACGTTTACTCTTGTGACTTGACAGCACTGCAGCTGTGTCGGCTCTTCGTTGGCAAAGGAGAAGTTAGCTGTGGCTGCTAGCAAATCCAGGCAAAAACAGGAAAAGCAACTCGTTTGGAAATTAAGTTAAGGCGTTGACAATGGCGTAAACTTGCTGAAAATCTCTGTCGAGTCTCTGATTTAGCCTAGTTACACGTTCACAACTACCTTAAGCTAATGTTATTACCTGGGTCGACTACGGTTATTAAGTAGCAGTTAGCTAACGTTAGTAAAAATGGTTAGGTAACGTTAGTTTGCGTGAGTTAGCAGTAGCCTCACAGGTAATAAGGACAGTCAGCCTTCCTCTGCCATTTTTGGACTCGAGTACCGTTAACGTTGATGTTAGCGCTCACTACAAATGCCCACTGACAGTGACAGTTGGATCTTCCAAGCTAGCCAGCTAACATCTCTTCAGGGCACGTGTCACGTCAAGATAAACAGTAAAAATAAAACGCACTGCATTCAAAGTTTAAACCAGCTGGCAGCTAACTTACCATTTTTCAGCTCATGTTTCACAGTAAAGAGGTCACCTTCTCTGGAAGATCCCTCCATCGGGGATGGCATCGTAATTTCGTGTTCCAATTATGTTCAAAGATGCTTTTCAGACAAGGTTACGTCCGCCTGGCGAGCTAGTTTGCAATATTAATATCCAGAAACTGAATTATTAAGCAAGATAATTAAACGCCTGCTAGTTAGGCGCCAAACTTAACAGATATAAAGGCAGAATGTTGCTACTAAACGTAGCAGCAAGCAAGCCCAGAGGAAACACTTGCTTCTTCCAGCACACCAACACTACCACTACCTTCGCAACCAGACAGTCCCTCTTCGCTGATTGGGGTTGCTATGTGAAGATCTGACCTCTGATTGGATCTTTTCCTGTTAGCGACGCATGATCCCGCCCTTCCTCAAAAGACTGGTGCTGCCTTCAAATGTCCCTCGTACATGCTTATGTCAAAGGTCAGAAGTGTAAACATTAAAGTGCAATCAATTGCGCATAAATAGATACTCAGAATAGAATAAATATGACAGAATTGGGTTTTTATTTATTTCAGAAAATAAGCAAAAAAGTTGTAGGCTATTAGTATTAGTAGTAATGCTAGCACAGTAGTCCAGAGTAAGTAAATACTTTCCTCAAGTGCTGTATTTAAGTACAATTTTGAGGGACTTTTGCTTTATTTGTGTACTTACATTTTACATTACTTAATGATTCCACTCCAGTACATTTTAAAGGCAGATATTGCACTTCACCACATTTATTTGAAAGATATAGTAACTAGTTTGAAGATCAACATTTCACCAACAAAACATACGGTCATCTTATAAAATATGATGCCTTACACGGTACTGCATCAGTAATAATAATCCGATAATATAGCACAAACTTTGCTACTTGCTACTTTTACTTCATTAAAGGATCTCAGCACTTCCTCCACCACCTGTGCTGGCACTATTCAGTTGAGAGAACGGCTTGACCATTAACCTGGGGCATGCAAAATGTAATAACTTTTATGAAATACCTTTAAATGAGAGCATCTCGTTTTGTCACAGTGAAAGGTAGATGGTGGCACAAAACAGTAAATTATTGGGCAAGAAAGACAGCATATCAGGAAAATGATCAGTTCCTCTTAGTTGGGGTAAAAACTTCTCAGGTACCAGAGATTAAGATCATGATTAAATCATAAGTTGAAGTGGATGTGGCTGTTCTCTTTGCTGTTTTTTCATTTTCAGTTGATGTTTTCATGTGAGGTGTGTTCATTTTACCGGGAGTCTTGGAAGCTTTGACCTTCTGTAGAAAAAAATGCAAAATAATGCAAAGTGCTGCCAGTGATGAATGGCTTCATGAATACAGGGACTGGAGCTTTATCATCAATCTATAATTACCCCTGTCCATCCTAAAACCTTCAGGGCATTAAATCGGCTACAGTGCACCCTGTGTATATGCAGTGTTGGAGAGTAGTGAACTACATGTAATTAAACTAGTAGTTTAATTACATTTTGCAGTAACTTGCTGGTAGTTCTACTACATTCATATTTGCATAGTTATTAATGTAGTTAAATTACTTTTTTGCCATCGTTTTGTGTAGTTAACTACTGAAACTACAAACAATTTTGGGCCATAAAAGGAAAGGAATGATTTTTTTATTTTTATTTTACCATTGCTTCTCTACTGAAGCCAACAAAAACAACTACAAAAATATAACATTCCTTCCGATGTTGTCCTTGTGAAAAGCTCAGACGGGATTGTTTTGTTTAGGACAGGTTCAGGTCTCAGGGATATTCCAGGAAGGTGGCTTGTCAGTTCACCTGTGAAAAATATTTGGCTATAGTTTTTAATGTTTTGAATCTGAATTTGTAAAACTAAATTACAATACAATTACAATATGAATATATTAGGTGTCAATTAGTCATAAGTATTGATTATTGCTATTTATTAACAAATGTTCAAAGAAGTTGCTATTTTA
>NTHP01000149.1:988283-1006966 GCA_003416845.1 Oplegnathus fasciatus
TTTCAGGGAAAATTTAAATGATGTAACTCATATCAAACCCAACGCTCAGGAATTATCAGCCTCACGTGTGACTGAATGGAAATGACAATAAATGATGTGGGAAAAAAAAAGTGTTTCTTGCTGACAGACAGGCGAGACAAGCGGCCCCCGCCACCCAATCAGACATAAGTTGAGTTGGGCATTTAGAACCCGCCCTCTTGGGCAGTAATAAAACCTTTCTGATTTTCTATTTTTCAATTTTCCATTTTTCTATCCAAAAGTGATAAGCGTTATACGGACCAAAATTAATTTGTTTAATATTTATTTATTTAATTTGGCCTAACACACACTGTCTCCTGGTATTGTACCTTAACATTTAAAAGAAACTGTACATATGTGTACCTTTTACTGCTTGGGATCATATATGTACCTTTTTGGCCCTCAAAAAGGTACATATAGTTACCTTGAGGTCTAAAAATTAGCCATAGGGGGTACATTAGTGTAGACTGTACCTTGGGGGACAGAAATGAACTCCTACTGTACCCCTGTTTCTGAGAGTGTACTGTCTTGTAATTGTGTTTTTATACTACAGTGTTAATTTTCTTAACAGAAATGTTATTCTCTGTTTCCTGCCCAGGGACTACAGATGTAAATTAGCTTATACCTAACTCCGGTCCAGCTAAGAACCTGTGCACTGTCCCTGTCAAACAAATAAACAAACAAATAAATAAATAAGCACCCATATAGTTACAAAAGGATGTAAAGCACGGCTTCAACTTTTCAAACTTACATTTGTGTAAGTATTTGCCCTGAAGGATAGTTAGGGTGATTGTTGTTTCCTTTAACTTTCATATATCTGACAAACATCTTTCCAAAATTTGTAGCTATTTACTTATTTATTTAATGTTTATTTGTATAGGGACAAGTATGCACTGTAGCATAAACCATAAGCCTGAACTAATTTGCAAAGCCTGTCCCTCAATGGGCCTTTAAAATACATAAAACTCAACAACAAATACACAAGAGACAGTACAAAACTCAGAACTCAACAAGAAAATACAGACAGAACAAACAGATACAAACTGTAATACAATAAAACACCATAAAACAAGAAGCACCAGATTAGACATGACTACATGTGTGAACCCTCTTCAAAATTTGTAGCTAAAGGCTATTAAACTGTCAAATACAGTTACTTTGATTATTTAGTTTGAAGTCTCTCAAACTGATTTCTGCCTCCGCCCTGTGGTAGCACGCTGCTATTGATTTCATTTACTTTTGTAACTGCCGTACAGGAGGCTGCGGTTATTGGCTTATAATTATATTTTACATTGCAGGTTTTTCGTATGCACACATTTGTAATGACTACGGTATCTCATATTTATCCAAAAATATTTTTAAAAAAAATCTGAATGACAAAGTGAATCTAAAACAAAAGGATTTCCAGTCGTCAGCGTTCAGGAGTTTGGCTTATTTCGGACTCAGGAAGTGGCCGAGGCGTTTTGTAGTCCTTGAACGTCCAATGAGCTGCGAGTTCCTCAGAGCCAGCCAATGGTATACGGGTGTATTCTGTGAACGCCAATCAGCTTCTTATCCGATTGATCCGGATTTCAGGAAGTGGCACAGAGTCGCCAATCTTGCTTTCTTCTTTAGTACCAATGATAGCACTTTGACAGTGAGCTAGCTAGCTTCACTTCACACCACTGCTGACTGACCTCCGCTCCCAAGATGGCTGGTGTTCGAGCCCTTGGTGTTCTTTCCAGATTGACATCAAGGAGATATGCTCTCTTCACAGGTATAAACTACATGTAATTAGTGTTTATAGATTAAAGAATTTGCTAAGTGCTAAGATTTGCTAAGTGGCGTAGATGGGTAATTAGCTTGTTAGACTAGCTGTTAGCTCCGAAGAATGTAATGCAGAAATGTGAGGAAGTGCTTCATACAACATTATCGTGTTGTTTTTTTAGAAAACATATATCTCAATGAAAGTTTAACCAGAATATTCCCTGAAAGTAGAACATGTGAACTTTTTGTTTAAGCGAGCTAACTTAAAGTGTAAACTTGCTATGTGTGCTAGCTAGCTGGCTGCTACGGAATCGCTAAAGTCAGCTAAGTCAGGGGGGGGCTGCGGTTCAATATAAAAGCTCTAAATCAGACTGTTTGCTTCCACTTTTGACTGTAAGATGTGACTGTTAAGACAGTTTAAACAGGGTTTTAAAGACTTGTGCCATTGATTCGCCATTGTGTTGGCTACTGCTGCCTCTCTCTGTCTGAACGGTAGGCGGAGAATGTAGGTGAAGGGTCATTTTCCACTGGATTGCACAGCATGGCTGAGACTGTCTGAGGTCAAGGCAATATTAGACATATACATTTCATGTGTATGTTGTAGGAGGACATTCTGCTAAATTACAGTTTTTATGGCTTAATATGATGATTTTAATATGGATAGTTGGGGAGAAGCAGCTAGGCAATGTGCAGCAGGTTGGATGACTTACATGTATAAAATATGTTGGACATATGATTGTAATAATGTAATGCATGTAATAATGTTTTGCTTACTGTCATTTTCCTTTTTACAGGAAGTAGTTTCCGCACCTTCTCAGTAGCTCCCGCTATGCTAGGTAACTCCAAAATCACTTCACATTATAGTTCATGGGTAAAAATAGTAGGGCTGCATCTAACGATTATTTTTGTTATCGATTATTTTCTCAATCGATTAATCATTTGATCTATAAAACAGTGAAAAATGCCCACCACAATATGTGATGACCTCATCAAATGTCTTAGTTTGTCCGACCAATAGCCAAATCCCCAAAATATTCAATTTATTATAATGCAAGCAAATTAACAATCAAATTTTTTGAATTTTTTGCTGGAAAAATAACTTACATGATTAGTTGATTATCAAAATAGTTGTGGATTAGTTTTCTGTCAGTCGACTAATCGATAAATCAACTAATCGTTGCAGCTCTAAAAAAATAGGTCAACCTGCAAAGTGGCACAATTATTTTTTCACTGTACAATATCTTCCCTCTCTATTTTTAGCCCGAACACATGTCAACTATGAAGTCAAGGGCGATGTTGCTGTTGTACGGATCAACGACCCAAACTCCAAGGTGTGAGCATGTGAAAAATGAATGTGACATTTTTTCGCTTATGAATTATGCGGATGTTATGTGAACCCAATGGTCATTTCACCCTCCAGGTTAACACACTGTCAATCCAAATGCAAAGTGAGATGAAAGAGGTAATGAATGAAGTGTGGGCCAACAACGCTGTCCAAAGTGCTGTCCTCATCTCCTCAAAGCCGGGATGCTTCATAGCAGGAGCTGATATTAAGTAAGAGAAATGTTGTTAAATCCGCAGCTTATCAAATTTTGAAATTTATGTGTGGAACTTAATTCACATAACGTGCCTGCTTCTGTTATATATTGCAAAGTATAATTATACTATTACTATGAAAATTGCACCTCTCTGTCCTCTGATGTGTGGTCTTAAATTAAAGGTCACAGCACAAGTTAGTATTATGCACCCTCATCATTAAGATATTTTATCATACTTGAATGAATTGTCAAAATGGCAATGCCTCAGATTTCCTGGAATTCTTTTAATATACTCTACATCTGTTGCAGTATGATCCAGGCCTGCAACAATGCAGAAGAGGTCACCCAACTTTCTCAGGAAGGGCAGAAGATGTTCGAGCTGATTGAAAAATCTCCTAAGCCCGTTGTTGCTGCCATCAACGGCTCTTGCTTAGGAGGAGGTTTGGAGGTAAACAAAAATTATTTCAGTAACCAACTATATGTTTGACTATATTGGGAATATGTGACTAGAAAGATTTCATGATAATTTGTTATCTAATGCGCTCTTTTTGCATCTCAGTTTGCCATTGCCTGCCAGTACAGAATTGCAACAAAGAGCAAGAAAACAGTTCTTGGTACTCCTGAAGTGATGCTGGGTCTTTTACCTGGAGCTGGTGGTACTCAGAGACTCCCCAAGATGGTTGGTACTGGGATTATATTCTCTAAATTTCCATTTATGTAGCTCGCTCGCTGTTTGAATTATTATTTAAGTACAAAAACCATACAGTGTGCAGGATGATGCAGATCATAGTTTGTGAAAGCATCTTATAGTAGTTATGATACAATATCTTGCGTCTGGACAAGACCTGAAGTGGCGAGGCTGTAATACAGAATAATCTGGTTAGTGCTCATAATTGGTTTAAGATGTTTACGTACACCTTTTTGACCCTTCAAACCAGCAAACAGATTATTTCCCCGGGCCCATCGGGTCTAGTTTTCAACAACCCTGTCCTTCAAAGCGCATGATTAGGACTAACGAGAATATAAGTTCTGTTCATAACACTAAATTTCAGCCTAAAATGTGTGTTTATATGCAGTATACACAGCACAACACATTCTCAATATTGATAATAAATCAGTTCATATATGTTTTCTTTTATTACCTTTAGGTTGGTCTACCCAGTGCCTTTGACATGATGTTGACAGGAAGAAATATCCGGGCAGATAAAGCCAAGAAGATGGGGCTTGTCGACCAACTTGTAGACCCCCTAGGTGAGCTATCTCGACGTCTGTATAATTAAAAAAACTGCTTCAAATGGGTAGTTTTAAAGTATTACCTCCTGTGGAAATGCATATTTGACTGTGCATCAGTTGATTTTTAGGTTAAAATTAATCTTTGTATGATTTTTTTGCTATTTCTGCTCATGTTATAGGACCTGGGCTGAAGAGTCCAGAGGAAAGAACAATAGACTACCTCGAAGAAGTTGCCATTGAATGTGCCAAAGGGATCGTCAATAAGAAGATCCCTCTCCGCAAAGAGAAAGGCACCATGCAGAGTAAGTTGTTCTGCATTTATTGAGCATTTGACTCTTTGTAGTCCCTTAAGTTTGTTTCATCATGAATACAAAATATTACATTAAAGAGTTAATGTTCTTTCTCCATAGAAATTCAAGACTACATTATGGGCTTTGAGTTGGTACGGAATCAGATTTACAAAACTGTCCACGGTAAAGTTATGAAGCAGAGCAAGGGACTTTATCCAGCACCCCTGAAAATAATTGAAGTAAGTAGAAACTCCTTCTACACAATAACATACTACTATTACTACTAATACTACTACTACTATGTAAAACTATTTTTAAGATTCTGGATGGTATTTGGAGAATTTTAACAAATGGGCCATTTGTAGTCAACCGAGTCCAACCAGTGTGCAACTGTATTTTATCTGTGTACTGTAGATAATTTGATTTTGATAATCACTTAATGTTTGACTCATTTGGCAATTAAAATACTAAACATTCACTGGTCACAACTTGTTAAATATGGTTAAATTTAAATTGGTTTGGGAAAGCTACTCGTCCTTTTTTGTCTTCTCTGCTTTGTTAATAAACTATTGGTTATATGGTCTCATATTTAACATGATTTTACCATTTCCCCTTCTCAGTGTGTGAAGACTGGAGTAGAACAAGGCCCCATTGCTGGGTACTTAGCTGAGTGTCAGGTAAGGTTTGTTGGCCGACATCATTGGCAAATTTAGTATTTACGGTAGTACGTTGTGTAAGTGAACATCACTAATTTTCATGTTTGTCACAGAATTTTGGTCAGTTGGCAAAAACCTCAGAATCGGCAGCCCTGATCGGTCTCTACCACGGTCAAGTTGCGTGCAAGAAGAACCGCTTCGGAACTCCTCAAAAAGAAGTGAAGTGAGTGTTTATCGATTTCACAAACAGATCTTGTGTGTGATGTGGGACAATTAACACATGTTCAACCTGCATTTGACACCAGTTTGTTTGGTCATGGTTAAACACTTGGTCCGGTTTGATAGTCTTGTTGACACATTTACTCTGATGGCAAAGGGGAGATTATCCTGACTCTTTGCTTTAGTTTAAAGGAAGTATAAGAGTCTTAGGATCAATCTTCCAACATCTAATATTCTCTATTGCTTTTGTTAGGTGGTAAAATTGTCTGTCTTTTTTGTTTGCCTCTAGGAGGCTTGCCATCTTGGGAGCAGGTCTGATGGGAGCAGGTATTGCCCAGGTGACTGTGGACAAAGGTGTGCACACAGTCCTGAAGGATACAGCTCTGGCTGGACTTGCCAGGGGAGAACAGCAGGTTTACAAAGGGTGGGTTATCATATCAGACATTTTAATATTGTTTTGGTCATTGACAATGTGTTTAACAGCAGGTTAAGTATTTATGTCAAATCCTGACCGTAAATTTGGTAGATTCAGTTCCAGTCTAATGACAGAATAACCTTAAACTTTCAAATCAGCTTTGACATTTGATATTTGGAAGTGGTTGTAAATTTCGTAGCACGACTGTGTGATCTTAAGTGTGCTGATGAATCATTTCACTCTTATTTTAAACAAGGCTCAATGACAAGACCAAAAAGAGGAACATCACGTCATTTCAGAGAGACTCCATACTGTCCAACTTGACTGGCCAGCTGGACTACAGTGGCTTTGAAAAGGCCGACATGGTTATTGAAGCTGTGTTTGAAGACATTAACATCAAGCATGCAGTCCTGAAGGAGGTGGAGGCTGTAAGTGTGACTGAAAAGAGGTTTTGTAGGATGTTACAACGAGAATGTATTCGCTTTGCTGTAAATATCAGTCCATTGTTTTTACCTTTGTAGCATTAAATCCAGGACAATATTGTTGTGATTATTAGTTTAGCTGTGACTTTGACTGTGACTAACAAACATTTGTCCGCAGGTGGTTTCCCCTCACTGCATATTTGCCAGCAACACATCTGCTCTGCCCATCAAGGATATCGCTGCTGCCAGCAAGAGACCAGACAAGGTTTGTACTTGGCAGCCTTGTAGCTCAAAAGTGCTTCTAGATGAAAGAAAACAATGTTGCTGAACATTTTCTCTGTGTTCATAGGTGATTGGAATGCACTACTTCTCTCCAGTGGACAAGATGCAGCTCCTGGAGATTATAACCACTGATCAGACGTCAAAGGACACCACAGCCTCTGCTGTGGCAGTCGGCCTGAAGCAGGGCAAAGTCATCATAGTAGTCGGGGTGAGGTGTAGCGTCTGTTTGTTTCCTCTTTCCCAATTAATACCTTGTGTAAGACTTTTAAAAATGAGAACAAATGACCAACAATGAGGTTGTAAAGTGGTTGAAGGTGATTCAGCAAAAATATTAATCACAGCAGGAGCTTGAAGTAATGACCACCGTGTTGATGCATGTTAATAATTATAACATTATTGCACAAAATATTAAACACATTTCTTTGCAGGATGGACCTGGATTCTATACGACGAGGTGTCTGGCTCCCATGTTGGCTGAAGCAGTACGAGTACTTCAGGTTAGTAGTATTACTATAGTAGAAAATGCAGCTGTGAAGTCAGTGCTGATTACTGTTGTAAATACTGTATTTGTTATGTACTGTAATGGTTAGTGGAGCATTTGGGAGTCGGCTGAACAAAACACATTGATTAATCCAGGATATATGTATGTGTGTGTGTGTGTGTGTGTGTATATATATATATATATAAATAAATTGTTAATTTGTCCATTATTAATTTATCCATTTGCACTCACAGGAAGGAGTTGACCCCAAAAAGTTAGATGCACTCACCACAGGCTTTGGGTTCCCTGTGGGTGCAGCCACTCTGGCTGATGAGGTTGGTATTGACGTTGCCGCCCACGTGGCCGAGGACCTCGGCAAAGCTTTTGGCTCCCGCTTTGGTGGTGGAAATGTGGAGGTTCTGAAGACCATGGTGGACCTGGGATTCAAGGGTATGGGTGGTCACATTGAGGGACTGTGCCCGGTTTTAGTTGGATGAAGTACTTGAGCTTTAATTTATGGATACGTGTTTTAATACAATTTATTAATATTTTTACTTTCAAGGCCGCAAATCAGGAAAGGGTTGCTACGTCTACCAGCCAGGACTCAAAGTCAAAGATGTCAACCCAGATATTGGAGAAATCCTTGAGAAATACAAGATGACACCAAACCCTGCTGTGTAAGTCAACACTGGACAATTGCAGAAGTAGCAATGCTGATATATTTTACTGATGTTAAAGTTTAAGGTGTTTAACTATTGAAATGCTCTGTTCTTATTTGTGAATCTTTTTACAGTTCTTCAGACTCTGATGTGCAGTACAGACTCGTTTCTCGATTCGTCAACGAGGCCGTGCTGTGTTTGCAAGAGGGCATTTTGAACAACCCATTGGAAGGAGACATCGGCGCTGTGTTTGGCCTGGGATTCCCCCCCTGCCTTGGAGGTCAGAGTTCAACCTTAGTCCTGGTCATCTGAGCAGCTTGTGCTCTGAGGCTGTATCCTCTGTCAATGAAAAGAGCATAACCTCCCTAAAGGGTGTCCTTTTGTTCTGTGTTTCATGTGAATTTAAAATCCCAGGAATTGTAGTGACAATCCGTTTTAGGATGAAATACTTTACCTGTTTATCTAGTGTTATTTATAGTTCAGTAACTGGGCTGAGGGGTGTTTCATAAACTGAACCAGGATTAAACTGTTTCATAAAGCCAACTTAGAGATGATGAGATCAAACTAAGTCAAAGACTTTGAAACACAGACAGACAAATCAATCTCTGATCACATCAATTCACAGTGAAGTAAACGGACATCTAAAGACAAAAGTGTGATGTTTGTGGCCACGGAGCAGCACATATTAAACATGTAACACTCAGAATGAAATATTACGGCAAAAATGAACAAAACCACTGCTATTAACAAAGCCAAAGACATGAACTCAACACTTTGAACTTCTGTGTTTGCTCAGATTGTCGCAGTGCTCTGCTTGTAATCATATCATTGTGGGTTCAAGTCCTGTGTGAAAAATGTAAATTTTCTTTGTATCATATGAGCAGAAAAGTAACGTACAAGATGTGTAAGATGCAACTGTGAAGTTCCCAATAGGACACCAGCCAGATCATTTATTTTTTAGCAAAAAGCTGAAATAATTAGTATTATCTAGAAACTAAAGTTGCCCCATATTAGTTGGATTGTGTTACTTGGTTTGTACAAGTGACATGAGGGCCTCCACATGGTGAAAAAATAGTTTAAATACCTTCAGATTGGCTGTCTGCCCCTCTTCTATTTTTAATACAGATTTCTGGGCGTCTGTTTCTTTAATTTTATTTTAGTGACATTTAAAGAGAGAACAAATTGTGAAAATGTGTCTTACTATGAGGCTGCAGTCATGTGTCAAAGTTAATTAGTAGCTTTAGTTTAATTGCAGTGCATTAAAAACACATGTTGACTGGAATACTGTGAAGATACTTAAGACTAACCAAAAAATTACAAGCTGAGACTTGAAGTACATCAATACAGTAAGTGTAGCCCATGTGTCAAAATGTGTTAAATTTGACATGTATTGGAAACAGTCATGTTCACAGAGCAGCAGTAAAACACAACCTTCAGGCAGGAACTTTAGAGAAATACTGTTTCAGTCTAGCAGATTGATTGTAACACTGGTTAATCCTGAGGCGAAGCTAAGTCCGAAAATTAACCTGACAGGAACCAGGGTGGTCTGGAAAAGTAAGTTTCCAGTGTAACTTAGGTCAGACTTGTTTAAACCTCCTTTATGAAACAGAATTGAAAATAAGTCTGATGTACTTTACTTACTGGTTTAACCAGTAATCTTGGTTCGTGAAACACGCCTCAGGAGTTCACAGAACAGCTCCTCAGAGAAATGAAAACAAGCCTGGAGCAACATCCCTACTACCCATTTAACATCCTGCATCCTGTGATAAAATTTCTAACATGGTATCTCCTTCATCTTCCAGGACCTTTCCGATTCGTGGACACCTTCGGCGCTGACAAGCTGGTGGAGAAGATGAGGCAGTTTGAAGCCGTCTACGGGAATCAGTTCACGCCATGCCAACTCCTACTGGATCACGCAAAGGATTCTAGCAAGAAATTTCACAAGTGACCGACCCACCATGTGTGCCAGTAGCTTTAAATAGACCTCCAGCCTGCCGCTAGAATGTGCCTAACATTTATATCATGAGTGGGGGCTAACATACTGAAAATACTGCTCAGTTGCCAGTTTATTAGGTATATCTAGCTAAAACTAATGCAGTCTAATAAAATAGTTCTTCAATAAAGATATCTAATAGAGGTGTTTGTGTTATTTAGCCAACCCTCACTGAGATAAATGGGGTGGACAACATAACCTTCATGAAGGTGGCATTTATTGCAGGACTTGCTGTACTAGACTGCATTAGTTTTATCTGTGTGCCTAATAATAAACTGGCAACTGAGTGTGTACTGTCAGCAGAAATTGATGGGGTTTTTTTTGTACTTTAACATTATTGATTTACTTAATGATGTATAGATTGAGGAGCAGATGGAGGCTAATTATTCACACATTGCAGATGTAAAGATACTGTAAAAGGCAGAAGAATTAAAGTATTTTCCAACTGGCAAATTAATTCTTCATTATTGATGAATGTCTACCAGTATCAGCGAGTGTCTTTCTTTTTTTCTCTTTTTTTTTGTACATTAAAGACTTTCTGGCCTGGTTTTGAACCATAATGTAAATGTGAAGCCTGAATAAAATTTTCTTATTGAATCAAAAAAAATCCGCTTTTTCTCTAAAGGTGCGTTCAAGTGCTAGTTGGAGGGTAATTAATCACGGGTACAGAATTAGTCCATAGCTGTGTACCATGAGAAGATTTGCTCAAATCCAATTCGTTGCTGCGGGTCACATGTCTTATTTCCATTGTCCGCAGAGCAGGGTGTGTACAGCGGGGAGGCTGTGTGGGCTGGGCCGGGGCGGCTGGGTGTTTTTCTCCAGCAGCATCTTTAAACATCTTGTGACATCGCTTCCTTGCTGAACGATGCTCGGGGCGGAGGAGACGTTCATCGGGGGGATGAGAGCGGCTCACATGACCGCTTTTCTCCACATGAAATAGAAGCTGCTGCACCTGCACGGAGGAGGAAAACGCTGTGGACCCCGCCCGAGAAAATGGCTTTTTAACGTGGTGAGGATAGATGTGCTTTTAAATCTTTGAACCAAAATGTCTAAAACCAAACATTGCGAGGCGGTGAGGGTGGTGGTCCGCTGCCGGCCGTTCAGCAGGAGAGAGGAGGCAGCGGAGTGTGAAAACGTTTTGGGGATTGATGACAAACTGGGGCAGATCACCATCAGGAACCCGAAGGCACCACCTGATGAGCCCAGGAAAGTATTCACGTTTGATTCAGTGTATGGCTGGGACTCAAAACAAAGCGACATTTATGACGATGCAGTGAGACCTCTCGTGGAGTCCGTGCTCCAGGGCTTCAACGGGACTATATTCGCCTATGGCCAAACTGGGACAGGTAAAACGCACACCATGCAAGGGATTTCAAACGACCCAGACATGAGAGGGGTCATACCGAATTCATTCCAGCACATTTTTACACAAATATCCAGAACTCAGAATCAGAAATACCTGGTGAGGTCATCGTACTTGGAGATCTACCAGGAGGAAATCAGAGATCTGATGTGCAAAGACAACAACAAGAAACTGGAGCTGAAGGAAAATCCTGACTTTGGTGTTTATGTGAAAGACCTGTCTTCAGTGGTCACAAAGAACGCCGCTGAGATCGAACATGTGATGAACATAGGCAACCAGTCCAGGTCTGTGGGGTTCACTAACATGAACGAACGCAGCTCTCGGTCTCATGCCATTTTTGTCATAACCGTGGAGTGTAGTGAAGTAGGGCCGGATGGTGAGGACCACATCCGGGTTGGGAAGCTGAACATGGTTGACCTGGCTGGCAGCGAGCGCCAGAGCAAGACAGGTGCCAAAGGGAAGCGACTGAAGGAGGCAGCCAAGATCAACCTGTCCCTCTCGGCACTGGGGAATGTCATTTCAGCTCTGGTGGATGGGAAGAGCACCCACGTCCCTTACAGAGACTCCAAACTGACCCGCTTGCTCCAGGACTCGCTGGGTGGCAATGCAAAGACAGTCATGATAGCAACGGTGGGGCCCTCGCACAAGAACTTCGATGAATCCCTGGCCACGCTGAGGTACGCCAGCAGGGCCAAGAACATCAAGAACAAACCTCGGATTAATGAGGATCCCAAAGATGCCCTGCTGAGGGAGTTTCAGGAGGAGATCGCACGCTTGAAAGCGCAGCTGGAAGAGCGAGGGATGCTCGCAAAGGAGAGGAGGAGGAGGAGGAATAGCAAAAGACTGAGTAAAAGTATGGCTGGTATGGAGGAGGAGATGTTCCGGGAGAGGGATGCGGACGTGTGGAAGGCCCTTGTGGAGGAACCAGAGGTGAAACCTCACATGAAAGAGGGAGGTGACATCCCCAAAGCTCTGACCTGCCAGGGAGGCAGCGAGAAGTTAAAGCACCTGAATGAAAACAGAAAGAGCGTAGAGGACATGCAGTGGGATCAAGATGCTTTGGAGAAGATCATTGAGAAATATAAGGTACCCGTGCCTTGTTATAATACAGTACACATGTCTGATAAATGAGACGCTGGTGGAACAAAAGAAATTTACATAAATAATTAATTGTATGTCTTTGTTCACAGGCTATGGAGAGCAAACTGTTAGTCGGAGGAAAGACGATAATTGATCACACCAATGAGCAGCAAAAAATGCTGGAGCTGAAGAGACAAGAAATAGCAGAACAGGTATGTAAAAAACAATTTTTTCCCAACATTACTCCTTATGAAACATACTTTTGTGTTACTTTTCCATTCATGGTAACAGAAGTATAATTGCGGGTCGTCTGAACTTACACGTTTTGAAAATGACCTTAATTTTTAAGGGTTTGCTGTTTGTGTTCATTTTTTTCCCACATTATCTTTATTGAAAGTATAAAGTAAAGATAAAAAGGATTGTGAGATAGTTTTTGTAATATCTCCCACCCATCAGAGCCCTCTCATGTTCACCTCTCCCTCTCTCCCTCCACCTGAAATGATATTAAAAATAATAATAATGATAATAGTAATTAACTACAAAGGGTGGGTGAACTGAAAGACAAAACAAAAAATAATAACAGTATTATAACCATAGTGAATAAATAATAATAATAACACGATATGACCACATACATATCTAAGTATAACATATATACAGTTAAAGTTAAATCTGATAACTGTTTCTGTCTGATTTGCAGATAAGACGAGAGAGAGAGATCCAGCAGCAGATGATGCTGCAGGATGAGGAGACCTTAGAAATGAGAGAGACGTTCTCCTCCCTGCAGCAGGAGGTGGAACTCAAGACAAAGAAGCTGAAGAGGGTGAGATGACTCACCCAGTGCTGTTATCATGAAAGCAGAGGTCCATAATTTAATCACATAATCTGATTTGCAATTAAGAATGCTTTCTTCATGAGAGACGCCACTAGGAGAGGTAACACTGGAGAGGTTTCTCTGGACAGCTTTTACTTCCCGGTGTTTAGGAATAATTACATTTCTCATTTCTGGCTGGCGGAGAAGATTTTTCTACTTCGAGGTTCATTTATTTACCCTGAGGGCTGCACAATGAAATGAAAGTTGTAGCCTCCTTCACGCTACACACACAGAACATATGTACAAGTATTTAAAATTAGAATAGAATAAAAATAAAAACAATATATACAGTTACTTATATACATATATAATACAAAAGGTTGTAATATGATATACTTGTCTTCTCAGCCAATACTTGAATGGGCAAATGAATGGCTTTTCCTTAGTGTGTGTTTTACATAAACGTCTTGTCTAGTACAGCTTTAATGACACCAGTAACTAATATGTTCCTGTTCTGTACAGTTGTATGCCAAACTACAGTTGGTGAAGGCAGAGATGAGAGATGTCATTGATGAACATGTCACAACCAGACAGGAGCTGGAACAGACACAGACTGAACTCACCAGAGAACTCAAGTACAAGTGAGTAGCCACGTTAGCGAATGTGCACATGTACTGAATGCAGTGTCACTCCTGTGCATATAAAGACAGAAGAAGCATAACAAACACTTTCATTGTGCTGTTCAGATTGCAGAGTTGACAAAATGTATTATTTTATCATGGCAAGGTTGCTACGAGGCTGAGGTCATAAAGAATCATTGTATAATCATTTATACCTAAAAGCTATCAGACATTATCGTATTGTTGTACAATGTTTTTTCTACAAATAATTCCTGTTATGTATTGAGCACGGCCCAATTGATGAAATGCAGTAAAAGCTGTGTTGTGCTTTTAGTTGCAGAAATTTAGTTTATAATACATTTGACATTTGAGATATTCACGTTAAATGTTTACATTTTTTGCTATTGTGAAATATGGCAATATTCTACAAATCAAAATCTAAAATTTTAAGGATACAATGCAGTTACAACAGTTTTTAATTATGCTACTTTAATAGTTTATGTTGTGATTAAAAAGGAGCAAGCAACACTCACATGCCTTTAGCTTTTCAGACTATATCTGCTGTATATCTAAATATTGTTATCATCAAGAGACAAATCAGTGGCATTTGAGAGCATTTTAATCTTATTAGATGTTTTCCCAGTTTAATCAGGATATCAGGGAGGGATCAACCAGTATTTAGCTTATCTTCTTTTTATCTCACTGTTCTAATCTCTTAGTTTCATAAAAGCCCTTCTAGGAACAGGTGTTGCAAACTAGCATCCACTATGAACACTATGATACTTGCATTGCATAGCTGTGTTCAGTTTGTCCATGTATACTGTATCTGTCCCTATCAAATAAACCATAAATAAATGTGAACTGTGCTAGTCACATAGGGATAGAAAGGCTTTTTGCTGCTTGGTAAGCAGTTTGTTTAATGAGCAGAGGGAAGACAACAGATCTGTGCTGGTGCTGTATTATTGTTTGACTTTTATTTATGTGTACTGGCATATTATGAGGAAAGCAGTAATATCACAACATTTCTTTTATATAAATGGAGGAAAATATTTTTATTACATTTATTTTCAAATAGTAGTGTATTGTGCTCTGGATAGTCATTAAACTATGGTTTCATTTTGTTGTTGTTTTACTGGATTGCTTCTTGTGACCTCAGCTGACACATACTTGTACTTCATATTTCAGATATCTCTTGATTGAGAATTTTATACCTCCGGAGGAAAAGAACAAGATTATGAACAGGCTGCACTTTGACAGTGAGGAGGATCAGTGGAGACTCCAACCGGTCCTTCCGTCAGAGAGGTCAGTGGATTCATTTCACGTTGTTGACATGAACTTCTGTAAGTGGTACAGTAAAGAAAGAGAAATCCTGCAAAACAAGTTGTAAACCAGCACTGAATCTGCCCTACTGGGTGAAGCCCATCACTGAAGCAGCAGAGATACCAGTCTCTGCACCATCAGTTACCTGAATAGACCATTAGTGTTGCTTCTTTAAAACTGTAAAAACTTCAACTCTGTAACTGCTATTATGGGTTGTTTGACCTCCATATATTACACCTGAATGCACCTGCACACTCCTTCTCTACGGGCTGTTGGTTAACACTCTGGGAAATGAAGGAAATCAGTAACAGAAGTATAAATAGATTAGGCAGACTGAAGGAAAAAGAAAAAAACATTTACACCATTTAAAAAACAAATTACCTCCTTCAATAAGTCATATATTGATGATACAGAGTTGTACTTTTGTACAGTTGTGATTAAAATTATTCTAATGGCATAAGTTTTGCATTAGTCAGCCCCAGTGTCTATTTTTGGATAACCACTAGGAGTCGCCAAAGTCAAAGTTTTCTAAACTGTACACAGAAGGGCTGTAAAGCAATTTGAGCTCACATGCTATAGATAATTTATACACTCTGCCTGTCCAAGAAACAGATATCTTTATATAAAGGAGAACCAGACACCCTTGGTATTTGTCTTCCCTGAGACTGCTGGAAAGCTGAGTGGAAGACGGCACAGGGGAGATAACAGGGGAGATTTGTCTGGTGGGAGCTGATCAGTTGACCATATATGGGGCACTCGAGGTTCCAGAAGCTTGCGTCTTAACCGCTAAACCAAGTCTTAAACTGAATCCAAATCCTTCTTTTCCCATGTCTTTATCCCAGTGCACCCACTCAGGTCAAGAGAAGGCCTCTCTCTGCTGTGGGATACAAGAGGCCAATCAGCCAATATGCACAGATGGCTGTTGCCACGGCAACTGGGGCCCCGTGTAGATACCAGGTCAGTGCTCGGACATTCACGAGGAGAGTTGGCAAAAGTACAGCACAGAGAGAGAGATGTGAAATAGTGGTCTCACGCACCCTCTTTCCATGTTCACAGCCTACCTTCTTTGCTGGAGGATGTGAAGATGGTTGTAGCCATGGAAACCATTCACATCTTTTAAAGTTGCATCTTAAGCTAGTGAGACAACAATATAATTGATGAGCAAATACTGTACATTCTGAAATAAAAGCCAGCCCTCAAATAATGGCTGGATTTCAAATCATAGAGAGGGATGCAGTATTTTTGAAATAAATAAAGTTGATCTAAATTTTCTGCTCTGAGATCGGAAAATTCAGATCAAGCTCACTTTGCAGAGCTTTGTTATTGTTATGATGCTACTAATGAAACTTGACATTTCCTGCAGATTTCAATGAATGGATTATGTACCTGAATCAATGGAAGGTTTTAATGTGAAGCAGGCGGAAGAAGCAACTAAAAACAACATAACAGATGATCAGTTTAGAAATCAGGGAGGCTTCTTACTAGAAAATGCATTTGCATTTGTAATTATGCTATTATAACTACAACTTTGATCTGTTCCTACAGGCTGAGAATGTAATGCTGTTGGAGTTAGACATGTCTCCACCGACCATGTTCACCTTGAACCTTAACGGCACTCACCTGGAGAGAGCCTTCTCTCCCAGGCTGATGCGGGACCTTCTGGCAAATGTTCCCATCAGAGAGAGGAGCACTGCATCGTCACGGGTCAGGAAATCCCAATCCTGGTGAGGGAACAGCTGAGAAAGGCAGACGTCTTACATGCTCACAGAAGCTGAAAGTTCCCTTTTTTTAGGAGCATTAATTTGGGATAAGGCAGTAAAAAAGTGACGTGAAGAACTGCCATGAATTGTGTTCAAATTTGTAATCGGGTGTTGGGTCAATCCTAGTTTCTGACACAATAACACAATGCAGAAAGTGAGTTTTAAAGCACTATACTAGTGTCTTTTCATGTTTTCACCTTTAACTACAAACCACATGTACTTTCCATTTCTGTTGACCAATTTCCCCCAACATACCAAAGTTTTTTTACATGCAAATCCACTAGTATATACTTTAAAAGTCTCAGCACTTGATGAAATACTTACTGATATATTGCTATTGATCAACCCCATTAAATCCTGTAGATACATTTGGTCATTCTGTGATATGGAACAGTGAAAATGAAATATATTGCATCTTAAATAATAAGTCAATCTGTTTTTATTATGGTCTACAGGTATCAACCACCGCAAGCAGCACCCATCACGTCATCCTCATCGTCCACCACTCTGACAGAATCTCAGAGCTTCTCTCCATCCCAGAGACAAAGACCATCCTCTGCTGCCTATCTTCCACTGGGGGGTCCAGTTCAGACAAGCCCCTGATGCGTGTAAACAGGGCTGGCCTTAGCTCAAGGGGGCACAAAGGGGGGGGAATCTTATGCCTTGATTTTAAATTGATTTCACACCTTTTTCGGAGGAGAGAATCACTTCAGTAAGCATGTATTCAACTTAACCGGAAAGACAAACGTCATTCTTGCCTACTGTTGCCTGAAAACCATGTAGTTTCTCGTGGCTTACGTCAGTCTCAATGAATAGCACAGCCAAAACTTCTAAAAGCAGGTTTGACATACAGGAAATTGTTTGGAGGATCTTTACAATTCTTATTTTTAATTTAATTAAATTTTAGTTTCCTTTTTTTTTTTTTAAACAACATCTTTTTTTAAAAGATAAAAGCCTGGAAAATGTATCTGGTTTCTGCCAGAACAGTGGAGGTGTAACTGACTGACTGACTGAGGGCCCCACCTATTGTACTGTACTGTACTGGAGGGGAGGGGGGGGGCACCCTGATTTAGCCTGTATGCTTGATGAATTGTTGCTTCAATTTCTAGCTGATGTAATTGTGAGCCAAAAATGTGAAAAGAAAGCTTGCAAATGCTCTCTTGATTAGCTGCCTTATTTTTTCATAGTTGTGAAATTGTGCATTTGCTTACACATGAAAATAAACACACTGAAATGATCTTGAACTGCCTTGCTGTATTTTTGCTGCGGTTGTGTTGCGGTCTCCCTCTGATCCCGGTCGTAATTACAGTTGACAGCTACATAAATATATGTGGGAAACTTGGGAGACTTTGAAATGACAGCTATATACAGTAAGATGACGTTTCCTTGGGAGTCACATGACTCTTTACAGTAAGTCCAACATGGCAGACGGAGTGGATCTTACGCGGTAACTAAAGCAACATTTCAACTGAAACAGACACATTCAACACTACTCTGCAACAAGACATCAACTATGAGGGAGAGACAGAAGAAAAAGAAGGGGAGGACGTGGGCGGAAGCCGCTAAAACGGTATTCTAGGTGTTTTTATCTGCCGTTTGTTGTGGTTGTTTTCCTTGAACGCTCCCACTTGTACAACTGTGTTTATGAGTTCATGACCTGCTGGTGAAGACGAAATGTTGCGTACACCGCGCAAGGCCTGTGTTGACGGTTAGGAAGACCGCTGTCATTAGCCGTGTAGCTTCGCTTGTTATCTGTCAGCGTTGAGCAAAAAAA
>NTHP01000149.1:1006983-1062807 GCA_003416845.1 Oplegnathus fasciatus
AAAATGCAGCGAAATGAATGTCAGCCGTGCGCACCCAAGCATCTCCCCGCAGCCCTCCTGTGCGCTGTGTCCGGGCCGTACGGGTGACATGTCTGTCGCGGTTTGAAGTCGAATAAAGTAACCGTGAAGTAATCACGTCGGCGGTGCGCGCTTGCTAGGTTAGCATGCTAGCTCCTGCTGCTAGCAGCTCGTCAACAAGTTTGTCTGACATAAATAAAACACAGTAAAACGCACAATGTCTGTATTAAACTCACTCCCCATACGTTGCCGTGACTCCATAATAGATCATTAAGTCAATCAATTGCATGTTAATGTTTGGCGAGATATCAGAGGTACAGTAATGAATGTTGCTAGCACTGCAGCTAGCTGTCTAGCATAGCATGCTAATGACTGAAAAATATCAAAACTCCCGACAACTAACTATTTAATAATTAAATGTTAGTGCTTGTGTGCTCATCCACTGTCCAGTGGTGCATTAGCTCCACTGAATTATTTACAATAATTGTTTTGCTCACATAACGTAGCTAAAGATAATAAACTGCAATAACGTTAGTTTGTAAACACCCATAAAGTCCTGTTTTACTGAGATGCTCAACATACTGCAGCAATGTGGGGATATAACATATATAAACATGTACAAGGTGGGAGCAAAATAAAACAGCGAAAGTTTCTGTAATGTTACAGTAATGTGTTTTTGTTGACATGTTGTGCTGTTAGCCAATGTTAACGTTTTATTAAAGTGTCTGCTGCATTACCTGCTCAAGACATAACATCATAACATAATAGTGTTTCCTAGGATGACAATTATAATTTACTAGTCAACCACCTGTTATTTATTATCAGCATGATTGTAGATGTGCATTTGGTCCAGAGAGTGGACCAACATCACAGCAGAAGATCTAAATGTATTGAAGGCAAAAAGCCACAGTGTTTGTGAAAGGTTCCTGATTATTCTGAGTGTCAGGTCTTGTACTTACACAGTCAAGGGGATTGAGGCTTTGTGGAAACCTGATGTGAAATCTTGTATGTGAAATCTTCAGGCTTCAGCTCTCGCTTGAAAAACTCAACTGTATAACGGTATTGTGATTTTTTTTTTTATGATAATGATGTTTTACTATTGTAGGTTTTGGAGAAATACCCCAATACGCCCATGAGCCATAAAGAGATCTTGCAGGTGATCCAAAGAGAAAGGCTTAAAGAAATAAGGTAAATATTTTCCTGCCGTCGTAGCTTTGCTTCAGCAATTCCCCTTTAGGTAGGAAACATTTTCATGAGAGAGAGAGCACTGCAGCTTTCTTCCTCTGTTATTGATTGCTCATATCATGTATTTTCCTTTTTCTTGTTCCCATAGTAACGATTATTTTACTCAATAATTGTTTCATTTCTTTTTGTTTCATTGTCACTGTTGTCATCCAGAAGGTAAGAAAAAGCTAGCCCCCCCCCCACCCCTTATCTTAACAAACTCACTGCAATGCCACTTTGTTTGATTTTACCTTTTGCATGTTATTAACAATAACATGTCCTAGGTTCAGTTGCATAAAGGCACAGTGTTACCTAGAGGTGCTATAGCCATTAGAGCCACCTGTTGCATAAAAACATAATTCTATTTCCCAATATGGTAAATTACTCGACTTTCTAACAAAATAAAGCATGGACGCTGATGGTAATGTTTTTACTTTATAGATCTGAAAGTTCAACGCGGCTACATGACATTATCCAAAGAATTTACTGGGGGTGTAAAGTTAATGAGATAAATTATCTCGCAGATTTTATCCAGCAATATTTGTAAGCCTAACTAGTGCAATTTTCTAAATGAATAACAGATGTTGCATTTTTCTCACTCTCAATGCATTTTATCACTAAAACTTTTGCTTAATGTGCTAATAAACTGTATGTTACACTGTAAAATACTTCAACTTGTGTTGAAAATTCATTTTTGCTTCACTATGTACTTCTGGATACATCTCTTGCATGACTGCTGAGACATTATTCCGCACTCTTAATTAACTCAAGTTAGTTTGACTTAACAAGAACAGCTTTTTATGCAACAGACATAGATATGTCAGACCAGTTTCATCTGAGAGTATCAGTTCCTTACAATGACTAGATTAGTCTTGAACCAATTTTATGCAACTGATTCTGTATAAAACATTCAGTAAATTGCCTCACAACTAAACCGATGTGAATCTGACCTGAACTCACACATGTTCTCCTGATGCATGATAGCAATTTCTCCCCAGATATCAGACCAGCCTTTACCCCTCTTGCGTTCTTCCTCCCAGCTGTCTGATTTATTGGGGAGCAGATGTGTGATTTGCGTTTTTCTCTCGTGATCTAGTGGAACCTCGCCGCTGGCATGTCTGAATGCAATGCTGCACACAAACTCTCGTGGCGAGGAGGGGATCTTCTACAAAGTTCCAGGCAGAATGGGGGTCTACACACTAAAGGTTAGTTAGACACAAAGCAGCTTTGACTACTGTGCCCTGTTATGAATGGGCTTCTATTAAGAAAAACATCATTCACAATCATTAATTTTGGTAATTTCAACCATTGAACAGTCTACTTTAGCAACAGGAAAATATAAATCTTGGTTAGCATCATGACATGATAACAAAGATAAATATGTTTATACTGAAACAATTCTGACTGCTTTGGTTGAGTTCTGTGCGCATGGTGTGAGTGCGTACCACACAAGATGTCTTTGAATTTCTGCTTGCCTCTTCTTTTTCTGTATCTATAACATAAAGGTAATATACTCTATGTGCTCTATTTTTATGTAGAAGGACATCTCAGATGTGGCGAAGGAGCTGTCTGAGGAGGGCTCTGAGGAGAGCAGTGACAATCTCTCTGACTCCCAAAGCACAGAAAACAGCAGCAGTGCCATCACTCAAGAGGGCAGGAGAGGGAGGTGGATGCGAAGAGGTACTGTGTGCCGCATACAAGATCATTATTAACAGTTTCTACATCAATGCATCCTTTAAGTCACTTCTTTTTTGGGTCATTCAGGAATCACCAATCAACATTCATAATAGCTTGATGACGCAAATATTTAATGCAGATGTTAAAATAAATTATACTCTATTATTAAATTTAAGAATTCACCATTACTTTGTAGCTAAAAGTTCCTGATGGTGGACCGATTTTGCAAGCTAACTAATATTAAATACATACATACATATTAAATAAAGTGTTCAAATTAGTTTTTTCTGACTCCAGGAACAACTTTATTGGCAAGCTCTGTTTACAATATTAAAGAGTAAGGGCTTCTTTCTTGTTCCATAACTGTCACTGCTATGCAACAGTCACACAGATAAAATCAGTAGAACAGAAATATACCCCTTTCTCGATCAGTAGCCTCAATAGAAATGCAATAAGTAAACACTGTAGCTGATTTACGCTGGTTGGTTACCTTGCTCTGTTATGACCCTGAGAGTTAACGCCCCTTCTCAGACATTGCGGAAACACAGGAAACCAGCTGAAGCAGCAGTAGAAGAGGCAAGTTGAGAGAAAGTGGCTTCACCACAGACATAAATTACAGCATCTCATCACAAAATAATTCCTGGAATACACTGAGCATCAAACATGATGATAGCAAAAGGTGGGTTTTTATCTTTAAACAAACACGCTTTGTCCGTAATGTCGTCCGTTAATTGTCAGCAGAGAAGCTGCGGGCTGCACATGACGATCACATCATAGCAGGTCTTCAGTCAAATCGTTGCTTTACTGTGAATCGCACACCTGATTGTGCCTGATTGCAGAGCAACTTCGGAGCATGAGCTTTTCCTCAAGTACCAATTATTTTGTTTTCCTCAGGCTGTGCTCTCACTGACTCTCATTATTTCTCTCTGCCACTTGAATATTTTAAGTGACTGTTAAAACAGGAAACTGTATTTTCTCAGTATGACCCGTGACCACTTCCTCATTATGCACAAGTTAGAAACTGCCAAGCAAATAACCTTGGTTTGCATCTGAGTGGGAGGACTCCGATATTGTTTTATTTTTGAACTAATCAATGCAAAGAACCGGAAAGTCAAATGCAAATTAAGTGGCATTGAAAAAGAAACAAGTGGAACTGCTACGGTATGTGGAAAAGGAGTTTTATCAGAAATATACAACAGAGAGGTTGTTGTGAACAATCTTCCTATTGAAATGTTCAGCCCTTTTTTAGTAATATGATATTTTAGCAACGTAATGTAATCTGCTTCTTTGTGCACAGTATTGGTTTCAGTTTCATCAAAACAAAAGCATGATGTGATAAAGTCGGTACACCACCCTCAGGAAACGTATTTTGTAACATCTGTTTTGTGCTTTCGTATTTCGTAGTTCCCTCCAAACTGCAGTCGCAGCCGTCCTCTCCGCAGCCTCGATGCTCGTCGCCTTCTGTCCAAACCAGTAAACTCATCTCTCCCTCGCAGAAACACAGCAAGAAAGCTTTGAAACAGGTACTGCTGGTTTCTGTATTCTCTGTTTTTGAATTGTTTATTTGCTGTATTCACTATTTGTGCAAACACACATCTCAGATGAGTTCCTGCCACACCCTCGTACTCACATACACCCATATAAATCCCTGCCAACCTGACTCTGCAACACACAAATACGTTGTTGTTAAGTATAGTAATGTTCTCATGTAGTTTTTCTTGCATTGATATTCTAAGTGTAGAATTAGAGCCTCCTGATCTGAATCTGAGTCAACTGTCCCTCAACAACAAGGTCAATCTGTTAGATGTTTGTGTTTATTTAGATTTTTATCACAGCTCTAATCCATGTCAAAATACTTACTCACACTTTTCTGCAGATTTCACTATATTTATCTAAACTTTTTTCACTGACGTGTTTTCAGTAAACATGTACGTAACCCATGTTTTTCCTTCCATTCTCTGTCTGTTCAACACCTTGCGCTGATTAGTTCAAAACAATGAGGCGTCAGGGAAAAATGCCTATAGCTGCTTTTACAGTATTAATGTTCTCATAATCCACCCGTTCGACATTTTCCTATTGGCTGCTTTGTGCCTTTTGTGTTCTATTTAATTAGATTTCACTTGATTGCACAGATTGTAATTCACTCCATCTGTGCTGGTGTGGAATTTTCAGCTCTGTAAGACCAATTTGTATTCATTTATTGGGCGTAGGAAACACTAGAAGATGGCGATTTGGCTAAAATATTAGAGCTGGAGAGAGCCATTGTGTATTTCTTCTTCTATGATTTCCTTTTTGTTTCAATCAGCTAAAACAAAAGACAGGCACTCAGTGGACCGTCCTGGATTGCTTCTTTAATCTGTTGACATTGTGTTTGTGAGGTGATCAGACTTCTTGACAGATTTGCAACACACAGATGATTTATGCTTGTGTTATGCAACCTATGTTTCATTGCTGCACTGTTATTTAGCTGTTATTTAACCAGGCAAGTGGCCCTGGGGGAGTAGTTACAGGGAAACAGAGGGTTACACACATTCACACTCTCTTTTTCTCATCCTGCTGGCTGTTTGTTCCTACCTTATTTTGCTCGTTTTCAGGCCTTGAAGCAGCAGCAACAGAGGAACCAGCGCAGACAGGGGGGGATGCCAACCACCTCCAGTCCCAGACTGCTTCTGAAAACCATCAAAGATATGGCTGACAACATTACTACAACGACTGGTAGGTGGCAGCTATTATATTGTCAAATACAATACAAAATGAAATTAATAGCTGCACACTGGGCTTGCACAATAGATGCACATCCAGCTCACAGAAATGAGGTGTGATATTCTGTCAGTTTTGATATTTTACTAATACTCATTGCTTATTACACACAATTTTGAAGATAAATGACCGATATTGATGCAGTTCTTAGGTATTGTCCTGCTCTTACAGGTTTGCATAACAACAACACAATGCTTTGTATTATCATCATCCAAACATGACTCATATAATTGGCAACATCAGTGTGGAAACAGTTAGATCTCTGGTCTGCAATTTCTCAGAGCTTTTCCTTCCGCTCCTTTCCCTCTGTCTAAACAGACTTGTGCCACCCAGTTGTCCCGAGGAAGGTTTCCCAGAGGTCAGGCCGCCTTAGTGCAGGTAAGTCAGACATCTACTTTAATTTAATCAAGTGGTTTAGAAATCTTAAACGCTGATGCTGATGTCCTATTTTTTCCTTCCTGGTAACCCATGAAAAGACCAAAACCAACAATGAACTGGTCCTACTAACAAGTATTGCCTGTGTTGCCAAAGCCTAGTATAGCATATTCCCCTTTGCCATGGACCTCCATTGTTATCCAAAACCTATTACAAACCACATGACATGTTCTTTCATTACAGTGAACACAGACACAAGTTTATTTTGAATCAATCTCATCTACACTGCTGCTGTAAATACTCACCAGTGCACCAAAATGTATTAATCCGCAGCTTGAAATAGTCCCCAACAAATGCGCTATTTACTTCTGTTTGAGTAGCATTTACTGAAAACTACAGTGTCCAGCTGTTTTAGGACATTATTTAGCCTTTTTTTTTAAAAAAATGAATCTATACATTTGTGTTTAGAGCTTTGTGCTATAGACAGGGTAGGGAAGTCTGAAAGTATTGTTGTTTCATGGGATTTGTCGTCAGTAAGAAAATGTAGAACAACACCATATCCATTAAAATAGTTTAAAATAATCTGAAATTGCGTGCAAACTTGTATCTGCCTGCTAACTTGGACCTAGATTATTTCAAGAAGGCGAAGAACAAGTAAAATGATCCCACATTCGCCGAACAAAACAAATTATATGACTACATGAGAGTAGTTGTGAGAGTGAATTACTCAAGATGCCAGTTGCAAGATTGATATGTTTCTGCATTGCTGGATCTCTCTTGGGTTACATCTGTTTCCTGTTTCATATTGCAGGGCAGCTGAAACGTACCAAGTGCAAAATAGATGTGGAAACACCAGACTCCATTTTGGTTAACACCAACCTGCGGGCAATCATCAACAAGCACACCTTCTCTGTCCTGCCCCCAGATTGCCAACAGAGGCTGCTCAAACTTCTGCCAGAGGTTGACCGGCAGGTGGCTCTAAGATCATACATACCTTTTATGCTTCTGTTGCATTATCTAATACTAAATATAGAGAGTATAATAATATTACTGCATGTCATTTCTCATCGTTCCTGTCAATCATTGTACAATGTATTAAACTATCTCACAAAATAGTTTGTAGATATTTAAAAAAACGTAGAAAACATCTCTGCACATGCATATATATTTTATACACAACTTCACTCATTCTACATATTTAACTGCTGTACATCACATATGGGAAGCATAAGTCGATGTACTGATGCAGTGATGGTGATTGTGATGATGTTAGTCATAACATTGTGCCTCCTCTCCCCAGGCTTGCATGGACGGCCTTCTGAAGGTCACTAGCTCTGCCTTAAACAATGAGTTCTTCACATCAGCAGCACAGTCCTGGAAGGAGAGACTGGCTGAGGGTCAGTGCAACTGTTTCCAACTGATAATAACAGCATTCAGTTCACATTCAAAGTTAAAATTATGTCACCAAGTATAATGTAACCTTTCTTTTTTTTATTGTTATGTAACTTTTTCCTTTACAGGGGAATTCACTCCTGAGTTGCAGCTACGAATGCGCCAAGAAATTGAGAAGGAAAAGAAAGTTGAGCACTGGAAGGAGGCCTTCTTTGAAAACTATTATGGTGAAAAGTAGGTTCTCCTTTATGATTGAAAATTTTGATTCGCTAATCCGATCCAGCTTTGGTGGAGTTGGAAGGCACATTTTTTCATATTTTCCAAATGCCAAAAGACAGTTCCTTTCAAATTAAAAGCCCTCTACCCAAAGGACCTACACTACAAACAGTAGAATGGCAGTCTTACTTTTCCTGAAGATTTTTTTTCTTCACATCATTAACAAGATTAAATATCTAATTTCAGAAGTGCATTGTTATTAAACGGTGGCGTGTTTGAAAGGATTACGTAGAGTTGAATGAGATTCCAAATAGGATCTAAACACCACCCTCATCTCCCTCTCACATTACAGGAGTAGATGAATACCTGGTAAGAGTTCTTCTTGGAAACATATAACTGTATTATTAATAGAATTACACTGGAATTGTTCACAGTATTCACAATCATTGTATTGACTTGCTTTATATCCAACATCATAGTATTGCTTCTAGACAAGGCTAAATATAATCGAATCGACCTGTTAGCTGCTTAAAAATGTATCTAATTTGGAGGCTCATTGATTGTGTATCAGGATGCCTATTGAAGAGGTCTCACTGGGTGACTTGCAAAAGACTGAATGGATGATTACCAATTTTAAGTTTCACACTCATCTCCTACTTCAAACTAAGGCCTCTCATCACTCAGGCGTAGAATATGTTTTATTCATTAAAAAAAATACACAACTTAGTGTAAATTCAATTAACACGAATGTAGGGAGTCTGAGAAAAAAGTAAACAAAAACTACGTTGCGGTGTTTCTTTCTGTGATCTATAAAACAATACTAGCAAGTAAAATGTTGTTTTTAGAATGTTTTGAGTCATTGCCAACTTTGTGTGTATTCCTAACAATTCTTTTAAGAGGTCAGTGTTTACCTCCGTGTTCCTTTTAAGAAAAAAACACTTGATTTATTGATTTATTTCTTTGTCTTTCCACCTCCGTCTTCTCTCTCTCTGTGTAGTTCTGGGCTCAGCTTTGAGGAATCCAAAGAGCTGACAAAGGCTGATCTGAATCTGAGGGAGTCTGCCAGGCCTCAATCCCCCCGTCATCAGACAGGACCTGCCGCTCAAGCATCGGAGGATCCCAAGGGCACCAAGGACAGCAGCCAGACTGATGCTGCTGCTACCGCTTTGAAAAACATGAAGACAACACAGGAGCCTCTGAAGGCACAGCCTGCTCAGAAAGAGCCAGTCTCCACCACAGAGCCCATGAAGACGCGGCGCTCACAGTACGCTGAGGATCGTAAGTTGCACACAACAGCACAGTCTGGGCCAACACCTGCAGTGACACCTGAGGTTGAGAGACAGACTGAACGGGCCGCAGTAAGTAAACTGTCTGAAAAGGAGCATAAAGAGGAAGTGAAGGAGGAGAAAATGGAGTTGCCTGTGAAAAAGAGCCACCCACCAAAGGCAAGTTCAGAGTTAAAAGAGGATCAGCCGGTGTCTGTGGTTAAGCCTGCTGAGGAGAGCGAAGAGGTCGTCTCTGAGCCCAGTGGCCCCTCAGAGCTGCTGAAAAGGAAATCTCTCAGTGAGATGGAGGGTGAACTGACACCAGAGAAAAGGCCCCGTATGTCCTCAGTTTCCTCAGTGTCTTCAGTCTCCTCTGTATCTCCTCCAGCATCATCCACATCCAGCCCTCCTACACCAAGTCCAACAACAAATCAGAGGGTTCCACCACTCAAGGTAAGTCTCCTCTGATCTATCGTGTCTTTTGAGCATCAAAAACTCAGCACTTGTAGACTTAAAAGGTGGCTCTGACAAGCTTGTAGCGTGCTTCTCTGCAGAGGCCGGCAGCTGTAGTCAGCTTGGATTCACAGCAGTTGGAGTGTATTCCAATGGCAACCGAGACTCACGACAAAAAATGTGTCAAAAATGATCAAAATGTCCATTGAAACTCCTCCTGCATTTCTCTGCCGTTGATCTCTATGCTCAGTATGTTCCAAACAGTCTTAGTTTCCCCAGTAAATCCCTAAATTTGCTACTTTCAGCAGGATTTTGTAGCTGTGAGGAGGCGATAATGTGATGCTGAAATAGTGTGTTTAACTATGTTGTGGGGAACATTTTACTTTTATATGCATATCTGCATATTTTGAAATAATTCTCTAACATCTATGTTTTTTCCCATTGCAGATCCCAGTGTCACGAATTCTTCCAGTTCCTGTGTCACCTAGCCAAGTCTCACCGAGGACTCCCCTCCCGGCCCCGCTTGGCAGCCCGGGCCGTACTGGTGCTCGCACTTTGGCTGACATCAAAGCCAAAGCTCAGCTTGCCCGAGCGCAGCGAGCAGCGGCTGCCGCAGTATCATCTGCATCGAAGGGAGCGGTGCCAGGCCCAGGGCCAGGGGGAGGCAGTGGTGAGCAGACACAGCCATCACCCAGCCCCAGCCCAACGTCCCCACAGGCATCAACCAGGTTGCCAGCCTTCGGCATCAGCAGTCAGACCAGTACACCTCCTTCTTGCCCACTGGACTCTTTTGGTCAGCTAAGCCCAAACCAATCTCAAACGTTTTACTCAAGCATAACTGACGAAAAACACAAAGGTCACTCTCCTGGTACTGTCAGTGCAGGACCCCATAGCGTTCAAAAGAGTTCAAACACATCGCAACCCACTCCTTCATCTGTGCACGCTCTGAAGGGACAGGAATCACCTGCTGGATCATCTACCAGGACCAGCTCCTGTATCCCCGCAAACAACCCACTGGTCACTCAGCTTCTGCAGGGCAAGGAGGTTCCGTTGGAGCAGATCCTCCCAAAACCGCTATCCAAGGTGGAAGTGAAGATGTCAAACTTACCCTCTGGTAGTAAGGGGAAGACGTCACTCTCTGCAGAGCACAGGGCTGATAAGCAGATCTCCCACCAGTTCCATACAGCAGGACGAGCAGGATTTTTCTCTGAATATGCGAGACATCACAGGGAACTTCCTGATAAGGAGACTCAGGAGCAGATCGTACAGGCTCTAATGCAGAGGAAAGGCCAGCAGAGTCA
This sequence comes from Oplegnathus fasciatus, assembly GCA_003416845.1. Lineage (NCBI taxonomy): Eukaryota > Metazoa > Chordata > Actinopteri > Centrarchiformes > Oplegnathidae > Oplegnathus > Oplegnathus fasciatus. The sequence continues at coordinate 1,017,665 of NTHP01000149.1, forward strand.
GCCTTATGGTGGTATGGGGCCTCAGCAACCTCAGTACAAAGTCCATCAGCTGGTGCATGTAGAAGAACGTCAGGACCAATCCAGGATTTCGGTAGGATTTCTGGGTCGTAAGAGGATGCCCAGGCCTGCCATGACAGGACATTACCTGCTCAATGTGTCCACATACGGCCGAGGACCAGAGAGCAAGAGACTGCACCAGTCTGCCATCCCAAACACGTCTGTGTCCAGTTTAAAAAGGGAAAGCACAGAAGGAGAGGAGGCGGCAAAGGAAGAAGAACCAGCCAGGAAAGTTTTCTCTCCTGTTTCTGGGGTTAAAACAGAGCAGCAGGGATACTCAATAACCAAGTCTGACGAAGCATGGAGCATTCAGCATTGCTCCAATGTAAAGACTGAGCCTGGATCAGAGGATAGCGCAGCTGGTGGCAATAACAACAGCACCAGTGCGACAGCCAAAGACACCAGCCCTTTTTTTCAGTCACACCGAAGGCACCTCGAACTCTGCAATAGTAATCAAGGAAACTCCGAGCCATATCCTACCCAAGTGGACCCCAGTCACCAGCGGCCGTCTGCCTTTCAAACCCAGAGAACGCTCGATAATCAGGAACCCGTGGCAGCATCGTGCTACGGTGGCACTATCAGCATGTCCGTACCTCACACTTTGAACCGCAGCACCGTAGGCACCGGCTCCTCCACGGCCTCATCAGAGGCTGACAGCGGCGGCGTCCACGGGAGCGTCATGTCTTTCTCAGTGACCCTCACCACCATACCTGCAGGTCACTCATTAGACCACGGCAACCAGGGCGAGCCCTCACCCGAACAGTCGTTCATCGAGGGCTCCAACATGGAGGACGTCCAGTCTAAATGCTACTGCCGACTGAAGGCGATGATCATGTGCAAAGGATGTGGCGCTTTCTGCCACGATGACTGCATCGGCCCCTCGAAACTGTGCGTGTCATGTTTAGTTGTACGATGATACGAAATGAATAATAATTAGAAGATATCGTGGTTTGATTTGTATTGAAGCGAGGCACAAAGCAGAAGCAGGTCATTCAGAATCAATACAAAATCAATGCTGGGGTGAAGCACATTCGCCACGCTCCAGGCAAAACAACCAGCATGTGGTCGCTGTTGGAAAGACAAGGATTTACACTGGATGGTCTTTTGTTTCACCAACACCTATGAGAAGTTGTTTTGTGCAATTTTTTTGGTAGAATTGTCAATCAGTTTTCAATCAAATCAGTAGTCTGTCAGATGTGTGACAAATATAAAATCTGGCAATGTTTGCACTCGGCTAGGATTAGTGTGATATATTTTTTTAAATATATATATATATATGTGTAGTTTTTAAAAAAGGAGGGAAAAATGAATGTTGCTATTTTTGTAGAACATAATGACTGTTGTTGTGTTTTAGACTGACACTTTTTATTATTGGGCCTAATCAGTTATGGTTAAAGGCAAAAAAAAAAAAGGGCGCTAATGATAATCATTGGTTGTAGAGTACCTCCTATTTGGCATTTATGCACGCATGGCAGGGAAGTGCAACTTACAGTAACTGTTTTATATAAAAACTGTACATTTATTACTGAACACACTCAGACTTAAGAACTAGAAAGAACATGTATAGTTTTAGAAAGAGAAATATAAAAGGAATGATACTTCAGCTCGTGAGGATTGCACATCACATCATTTTTGACTAACAGTTTCAGAGCGAAGCACTTGAAAACCACCTGGATATATGGTAGTAACTGTGTACAGCACTTACATTCAAACATAGGGGAAAAAGAAGAATCATTTATATATAAAAATGCCTCTATATTCCTTTTGGCAAATTGAGGTCTTTTCCATTCCAGGTCAAGATCTAGAGTCACTTCCTACTGTGTGAATCTGCATTTTCTCCCCAAAAAGCCAGTTTGTAGATATTGTCTCCCGTGAGGTGGGTTTTCTCATGCTTGTATGTCTGTATAGATAGATCAGCAGTGGCAAACAGTAAAATAAAAAAAAAACACTCAAGGCAAGGGGAGAAAATGAAGATAATTTTGTTTTTTTCACTGTAAATATTTGCTCATTTACAGTATATGCCTAGATGTAGAAATGTATTTTATTTTATTCGTGCAGCACACCTTGCTTGAGCATATCCAGCTGTTTATTACATAATTATTTTTACTGTGGGAAGAAAATAGAGAAGAACAGTAAGTTATGCTAAAACGCTAAATGCTTTATCTTAGAATGATTCAGCATAGTATGCTTCAGTTTTACAAAATGATTTGGAGGTACAATATGTCACCGATTAACAGGCAGGTGTAACACTTCCCTCTAAAATGGCCTTTTTCGAGAGAATTTCAATGTGGTATGAAGTATTGTAAGGACAAACTAATACTGTTATCGTGTTTATATAATGTACAATAACAAACCAGCACATTTGTGGTGTGAACACTGTGTTGTTACGACCTTGTAGCTGCATTACGATGACGTTAACACAGTATAATGTGATGTTTACCACATATTAACATGCAAAAAGGCCAGCTTGAAGAGTTACCTCGGCAGGTTTTTTTAGGTGCTCATGCTGATTGCAAATTAAGACGCATCAACTATATTTTGAAATCTCCTGGAGATGCAAAGTAGGCCTGTTTTATAGCAATTATTTCCAAGGTAATATGCCAAAGTCACCTTAAAGAAGACAAAATAATCAGAACTTGTTTTTAAATGTCTTGACTAGTTAATCAAAGTAATATATTTTAATTAATATATTTTAATATAAAAAAATCTATTTGCTAATTGTTTTTGAAAATCAACAGGGTATTTACTATAATAATATATTGGCTGTCCGTTTTTCCTATAATTTTGTTTAGACTGGACAGACCACCGTACAGAGAATAACTTGACTTTTTATAATTCGAATTGCCCAGGTATCAATATTCTGTATGGCCCAGGTTTTTTCAATGGATCCGTTGGTCTATATTTTTCCATAGAGATGTTGTCTAATATGTGTATCCTTTTTAGCTGTCTACATTTGTGTCATTACCTTATGAAAACAAAAAGATAATGTTTTTAAAGCACCATTTTTAGGTCAGTGGATTAATAAAAGTCCATTTTTAAATGTATTTGTTATTAAATGAGGGGGTTATGTCTTGTGGAAAATTGGTTTTAAGATTGTAGGGCTAGAGTCAGGAGAGGTTTTCCACAAATTTAGCATAGTCATTTCACTAAAACTGGTGTACCAGTATTTGATTCTGTTAACACAAATTTAATTCATCCCCCATAAATATTTAGGTCTTATTTGGTTGAATGTGATGTTAGGATGTTGTATTTACTCATGTAGAGTTGGGGACTGGATTGCACTGCAAAACAATTAACAAAAACATTCAATCAACCCAAAAGGCAGCTGAAATCTTTGTTAATAAGGACTGAAACATGAGTCAGGCAGCAGTCCCCACTGTCATTGAAGTTACTTGTTGTGTGTGCATTCAGAAGAGCAGTTCACGTAGAATTGACTGCGGGGGGGGAAAGTGTCATGGGCAATCCCCACCACTTTAAAAATGTCACGTTTTATCACTAGGTGAATTTGTTTAATATGTCTGTGTCATTCTGTCTCCATTTAAACTCCGGGTGAATGTAATATAGTAATCAGCACTTGTAAACAAAGTGTATTTTATCAAAAGTTATAGACTATTATGAATAAATAATGAAAAGAAAAGCATTTTGTGTGTGTTTACTGGTGGTTATCTCACATAGAGAGGGAAGTTCAGTTTACCCGACACAAAGAGTACTAATGAAAACAGTTGTCTTCTGTGGCTCTGGGGGGAGCTTTCTAAAGTTTGGAAAAATAACCCTGATGATGTCATCAGGGTTATTGGGTGGACTGGGCTTGAAACTGAAATTTAGAAGCAGAAAGCCTGAGTTACAAACTGGAGGAGTGGAGTGTGAAAGAAGTTGGCATTTAACAGGCAGGGATGATCTATCATTGGGTGCTCCTGGTTCTGGAAGTAAAACTCCCATTCATTTTCCCCATGGACTGTGTTTCGTGACTCAGAGTTGAAGCACTTCTGCTGCTTGGATCAGCTCGATACTCTCCAGGTTGAATCGTCCGAAAAAAAAGAAATTTAACAACTGCGTTATAAAATATCTGTTTCTTTGATAAAAAGTCGAAGGTAAAAGACTGTGTACATAAAGACTTTGGGGGGAGACGACTCCTAAGGCGCATTTTGGCAAGAAACATCTGATCACAAAGCTTACATTTCTGTTGCGTGAGCTGCTAATAGCGAGCTGAAGCTAAAGATCATTGGGAATGCTAATGATAAAAATCTTCAGCTTGAATTAAGTTACTTTTGGATTCTGGATCAATTTTGGATGAAATAAGCTACTGTGGCGGCATGTTTTGTTTGCAAGTGCAACAACAAACCGTTTTGAATTCGATGTTGCTCTGATTCGGACCTTTGACTTCTTCTCCGTGGCAACGGAGGCCGAGGGTCATGGGCATTGTTGCGTTTAGGGCCATCCCACAGATGCACAAAACATGATTTCTTTATGTATCTTTAAACAAAACAAAACTGGTGACTATAACTTAAGCCTGCAGGGTCATTACATTATCCAGGAGAGTTCTGTTTTTCTGTTAAGTAACATTGAGGATATCCATAAAGGAAACATTTAAAATGGGAATACAGAATGGGGAAAAACTCACATATTACATTGCATTGTGGGACAAGTAGGAAATGCAGTGTTTTCGGAGCTTGCCTCATAAAGTCAGGATATCTCTGCCTCTGCTGCTTTGATTGTTCTATTCTTTTTTAAATCTCTCTGTTTTGAGTCCCCCAACTGTATGAAAGTGCAGAAGGAACCCGCTGGAGTATCCCTTTAAATTACATTTAATCTGTGTTTCTGTTTCATCTTCGCTCTGTTATGAGGATCATAATTCAGAGTAACGGCAGCAATAGTAGTAGTGCGCCTTTAACCAGCGTGCGTGCGCACATGCGTAAAGTATAGTAGGTGGTCGCGCATGGCATCTCCGTGCCTGCTTGCGCTCTGCTCTGCCGTCCTCTGCCGCTGGGTCGCTGATGATGCCGCGCGGAGCGGGGCGCTTGTACGTTTCTATGTGCGGCTACAACCGCAGTTTCCGAGACTGAAGTCGAATGCAACGGGAGAGGAGCTTGAAACACGATGATGGATCGTCCGAGCCGTTTCGCATCGCTCGGACAGCTGTAACGTCGGCGGACACACGCGTGGATTCATCAAAGGTGAGAGTGCGGCTGTGAATCACGGAGGAAATATCCTCCTTATTCACCCTGGACCACTTATCCTCCCCATCTGATGCTGCTGCTGCTGCCGATGATGATGGTGATGCTCTAAACGCAACCTGCGTGATTTTCCTCCGGTAGAGGCCAGTTGCCTGCTATGCCTCTCATTCGGCTGTTGAGACACCAGTGAGAATTGAAAAGATGCAGGATTGCCTTTGTTTCTCATCCCAAAAAATTTTTATGGGCATCACGACACACCATTCCCATTGCGGAAATAAGGTAAATAGGCAGTTAAATCAGCAATATGGCTGCGTTTGTGCTCTGCCGTCGCTTCAGAAGTGGATTTGAAGTGTTGCGGGATTGCTCACTGTGAGAATTGAGGCTTGTAGAAACCGAGAAGTGAATGATATCAGCGGAAGGGAGGTACTGCAGTAACCGAGTCCTTATGTTGACTCGCGTCAAAGGATGTTGTCATTACCTCGAAGCTGAAGGTGCGGTTACAGTAAAATGCACCTTTGCGGGCCTTTAATGATAACCACACAGGCTTACTGTAATAAAAAAGGGCTGACATCAAATTTACTATGAGCTTATGATTATTTATGTGCAAGTGAGTGAATGCAGTGGACCAAAAATGCCATAAATTCAGACCTCTATCACACTGAATCTGGTCTGTGCCTTTGAATGTGCTCTGGTCTGTGAATTCATTTTGTCTATGAATTATTAAGAACTTGTCTCTGTGTCCTTATCTTACATGAAATAATCAACTCATGTATTAAACTGTCATTTGCTGTCTTGCACTGCTTACATTTTTATCTTGCCAGTGCAAGGCCTGAGTTGCCTACTCATGAATTTCTGCAGTTACTTCATAGGCTGAATATTTACAATGAACCATTGTGTTATTCTGCTGACATGTGTCTGCTGGGTCTCCCACTGCATAGCAAATGTTTTCTGCCCTTTCCCCCAAAGTACAGTAGCGCTTCCCTGACATATCATCTATAAAAATGCCCAGATACAGTGTGTGTTGCCCCATTTAGGACCCCATTTAATATGTAATCAGGCTGACCAAGTGTTTTCAAGTGCCATCAAGGCCAAAGTGAACCCTTAATCCTGAGTTATTGCCACGATTTGCCCACTGAGCCACAAAGAGCCATAAGATTGTTTCAGAGCATTAAAATTGCAGTTTAATTTAAACAAAGTGGTTTATTTGTCTTAGAAAGCGGCCATATCTGGTGGTTATCATAATTAGAGCTGAAACAATTAGTCAATTAATCGATCAGTTGCTCAACAAAAATTAATTGGCAACTATTTTGATAAGCGATTCAACATTTCAGTCATTTTTCAAGCAAACGTGCCAAACATCCTCTGGTTTCAGCTTCTCAAACGTGAGGATTTTCTGCTTTTTCTCTTTTTTGTATCATTGTAAATTCAGTGTTTTGGGGGTTTGGATTGTTGGTCGGACAAAACAAGACATTTAAAGATGTCACCTTGAGCTCTGGGAAATAGTAATAGGTAGGACTGCGAGGATTATTTTCATTATCAGTTAATCTTATGATTATTTTTGCGATTCATCATTTCGTTGTTTTGTCTATAAAATGTTAGAAAATAGTGAAAAATGCCCGTTATAACTTCCCAGAGCCCAAGGTGACATCTTCAAATGTCTTATTTTGTCCGACCAACAGTCCAAAATCCAAAGGTATTCAATTTACTGTCAAATATGACACAGAAAAGCATTGAATTCTCACACTTGAGAAGCTGCAACCAGCACATTTTTGACATTTCTGCTTAAAAGATGACCAAAACAATTATTTGATTATAATACCAATTGTTTTAAATAATAAATTAAATAATGCTTTAGTTGAATAACACTGGATTTCTGTGGACAGGGTCCTTTTAATGACACTCGCTGGTGCCTGCAACCAGCAATAAGAACCACTCAACACAAGTGAGCGACTGGAAAGAGGCTCTGTTGAACAGTAGAGATCACCAAAACAAAAGCCAAAAAATAGAGAAATCCTCCCTGTCTGAAGGTAGCAGAACCTCGGCGTCTTTGCTCACGCTCTGCTGGTCAGCTGATCCCCCCCACGGTCAGAGGACGCACCCTGTAAACATGCATGTGATCCAGACATGTTCGGGGGCGCTTGGTCCCCCTGGTCCGAGGCTGTCCGGGGCACCCAGCACTTCTCACTCATTGGCCAGCTGTAATGTGCTCTGTGTCCGTCATCATTAAGTGGTTCCTTTGCAGCTCAGTCGGTGTCATTAGCCCACAGGATGCAGTCACTGCTGAGCGGGATGTCATGGAGAATTATCATTTGCACAGACCACGGGCGCTGGAGTGTTCCCCAGCCAGCTCACCAATATCTCTACAGGAAGAGAGGGAGGGGAAACAAAAGCACAAATTGAGAGTTAATGAAGTCCTTGAAGGAGGGAGAGAGGGGAGGTGTTAATTACTTATTTAAACTACATTTTGTCAGCAAGGAATAGCTTATCTCTCATAGTAATGGTGACATCCAGTCGAAAGACACCCTCACTAACTCTTTCAATGTGGCTTTTCTTCGCAGGGTCGACATTTAGGGCTTGACTTTGTTTGACATTCAGCCAGCGACAGGTAAATACTTTTGAGATCTTCATAAAAGCAGATATACAATACTAAAGTTATATCTCAAGTGGTGAAAGACATAGTGTGTCTCTCATGTATAGTCTAAAAACAAATGATACTATTTCCAGTACATTATACTGAACATTAATGCTACTAATATATTGATAATACTATAAAATTTCTTCATTTCATAAGAAGACAGGGTGATATTACTGTTAAAAAGCAATTGAAGATATCTGTTTCAAATTAAAATGTCCATTGTTTAAGAAAAATGACACCCAGTCTGAAGAAACAACTTGTACCGCAATATTAAAAGCCCTGATGACACTTTTTGAAGAATAGTGGAATGAAGGAATGAATGAAATAAGGAAACCTGTATTGTCTCAAAGGGAATTTGTCTTCCACAAGCAGGAGTATTATGTTGAAACAAAAAACAGACACGAACAATGAATCCTTTTTGAAAACACACAACAGAGCCAACGCTGAAGTTGAATCAGGCGTCAACACAAAAGTTAAAGTTTAAATTGCTTTTTTTAAACAAATGAGATATAACGTGCTAATTGGTGAGCTTTAGAGGTGCACGTAGGCGGATTTGGTTACCGTTGAACAAAGCCAGGCTAGCTGTTTCAACCTGCTTCCAGTCTTTATGCTAAGCTAAGCTAATCAGCTACTGGCTCTAGCTTCATATTTAGCGTACAGACGTGAGAGTGGTATCAATCTTCTCATCTAACTCTCAGCAAGAAAGCGAATAAGAATATTTCCCAAAGTGTTGAACTATTTCTTCGAATAAAAATCACATTTTTGTCACCATTACATTTTCTTGGTTGCCACAAATTTAAGACATTGTAATTTATCTCTTTATCTTTTCAGTATCTTCAACTGCATCCCACATCTCTAATATTTTCAGCAATTCAAATACTGAATTAAGTGAAACAAACTGCCAATTCAGTCTGATTATTTGGCTGACTAGCTTTCAAATCAATGAATTTTTGCTGTACCACTCAAAAACACTGTTAATTTCATCCCTATAACCTGTTTCATCGCCTGTTAAAAAGCCTGCCAAAGCCATATAATCTTTACAAGCGGAATAGCTGGAGCGATGACTAATACAGTCCTTGATGTACAGGGTAGATAATAAAGATGAAAGAACATACTGTATCCTTTCAGGTTACCAGCGTTCAGGGGCTCTCGTTAGCTGACCACATAACAGGTGAAAGGTGGAATAATGCACACATGAAAAACAGATCTTCTGTATTTCAAAGATGTTAATTTATGAGCTTTAGGTAGGTTTTCCCACAAAAAATATAAATCACAGTCTGAAACATTTTCTTCAGTTGCGCTAATAATATATGTATAAATCATCCTCACTTGCCTGGTATGTGATTGGTTTTGGACACTAAAAAGAGCTGTGTGTTACATTTATTAACATGCTGCTGTCCGAACAGTAAGCACTGCATGCTCTGCTGTTTGATGTGCCACAGAATGATCGAGGAAGGCAGCAAACGAGGCAAGGCCATGGTGGAGAAGAGACAGCTCTTCATGGAAATGAGTGAGTGGAGTCGGCTGAGAGAAATCTCTTTTCACTGTTCATTGTCAGCTGCGGCTCATGCACTTCTTCGACTTGCTCGAAGTTGCGCAGGAGATACGTGGTCCCTCACACATACAGTCTAATTCCTCCCACGCAAAGACAGTGGTAGTGTTAAAATGTACCTTCAGTAAGACTGATTGTGTAAAGGGTTTAATTTTATATCATTAAACTGGGCATCTGAGATCTGATTTTTTTTTTTCTTTGCAGGAGCTCAAAACTTCGATGTAATCAGACTGTCGACTTACAGGACTGCCTGCAAACTCCGGTTTGTGCAAAAGAGATGCAACCGTAAGAGCATGTAGATTCTTCAAGAATTTCCTCTCTTTCCAGCTGTTATGACGCTGTGTAACCAATAGCAACGTTTGTTCCAACATGAATACAGACTTAATTGATCACAGTCTGTCTGTTTGCCCCCCCCACCCCTCACAGTTCATCTGGTGGATGTCTGGAACATGATCGAAGCCTTTCGTGACAACGGGCTCAACACATTGGACCACAACGCTGAGATCAATGTGTCGCGGCTGGAGACTATCCTGTCTTCCATCTACTACCAGCTAAACAAGCGGCTGCCCACCACCCACCAGATCAATGTGGAGCAGTCCATCGGGCTGCTGCTCAACTTCATGGTGGCCACCTACGACAGGTATGGGACAGGTGATCGGTGCGGAGGAGCACTATACTTTGTTGGTGGTGATCATTGGAATCACTTTTTCTGTTGTTTGGGTAGCTTTGCTGCATGATTTCAACAAACCACACACACATTTCATATTTTAGAGGAGTGGTTCTCAAACCTTTTACCTCGTGACCCATAAAAACAAAGCTATCTCTTTATGTGTGTGTTTTTGGAATAATATTTAGAGGCCTGAAGAGGTCAAATATTCTAGTATTTCACAAGGAAAAAGCAAAGATTAAGAGCAAATCTGAAAAAATACATAATTTTGTTATGATTGAATGTTTGTTTGTTTTTTTCATCCTGTTTATCGCAACCCCTTGTGGGGGTCTTAACAATACAAGTCAATACACTTATTATTTTGCCACTAAAGCCTTACTTTGTCTGATATGACCAGTAGCTTATGGTGGATTTTTCAATGTGCCATTATCCTGTACAGTAATCTTCACTTTTAGCCACGGTGGCTGATGTTCAGAAAAGTTATAACGTCTCGCTTTAACCCTTATACTAGCAACTGTGAAAAAAACAAACAAACTTACAGACAGCTAACGTAAATTATAGGTAGTGTATTGAGTTGAGTCATTTTCGCAGCCTATCAAAGCAAAGTGATACCCTTTAAGTCTCTAAAATGTTTTGATTATTTGGATTATTCATACATTACGTATTGAGTAAACGGTTCTATTACATTTTATGCAAGTTTTATTTAAATTGAGCAGTTCAAGGAAATTTCTTTCAACTAATTAAAAATAATTTATCAAGCACAAATGCCCAAAAATCAGTGGTTCTAGCTCCTTCAGTGTGAGGATTTGCTGCTCTCCCTTGTCTTAAAGACAGCTTAAGATATCACCTTAGACTTGTGATGGCCATTTTTCAGTATTTTCTGATATTAACGATTAATTCGAAGCCCTACTCTGGATAAGATAACTGTCACAGAACATTCTCTGTTTTCCCTAAAATTAGCATAGTTCTTTCTTTCCAGGAAACTTTGGAACTTGGAAACTTGGAAAACACAAATGCCTAAATGATGATGAGCCGTCTCCACACTGCCAGGAATGAAAAAAAAAAAGCTCAATCTTTTATTTAATTATTTTGTTAGACTTAACAGTAGTCACATTTAATGCAGTGTCTATAAATACTGGAATCAGACAAAACAATACTGTCCACATGTCCCCAAATTCCCAAAAACCATGACCTCATTGTCCTTGATAGTAGCTACGGCCCTGACTTCACTGTACAAACAATCCATCCGGACAGGTTTTAGGCCTCAGAAATTTTGACAATAAGCAGACAAATGTTGGAACAAATACAGATCTGCCTGCTTTCTCTGTCACACAACAGATAGGAGAGTGTAAGTCCCTATCAGCTGAAGTAACCCTGGTGGTGGTTTACCGTATATCCCTCCTCTTAATGTCTGCTCTGTGCTCAAGGCCCAAGACACTCTGCATCCTGGAGCACAGAGGTTTATTATTGACCGTAAAGCTCTCTCATTATTGTACCTTGTCTGCTCAAATTGATTGGCTGCTTGCCCTGTCCATTCACTGGCCCATTCAATTGGTTTACTTTTATCTGTAAGGCCATTCTGGTCCCGCTCCGTTATTATTCATGCTGCCATATCTCTGGGAAACTTCGTGGAAATGACTGTCTGCGATCACAGGAAGCAGTTTCGCTATCTGTCCCTGAGGTCCAAACTGAATTAGGCAGCGGAGCTTTCATGTACTCTGTTACCTCTGCTCGGAAGCCAGAGCTAAATGAATCTGAAATGAAAGAGCTGGTCTCTCTTGGCATTTTAAAAAGATTTTAAGGGGTCTTGAGACAGCCTAATAATGACCTGGATATACCGTGTTAATCTGAGATTTAAGGCTTAGTGCGTGATTTTTGACATCTTACACACTAATGGATGCCATTTTTCTCTGTGTTTTCATCTCAAATTCAGAATCTCAGCAGAATTCACGGGTTAAATGAAGACGTCATATTTCTGTGAAAACGTTACATTATCTTTTATTAAAGCAATGTAACTTTAAATTAACTGAATATTATCTGCTAAAACATAGGGTGACAGTAACACAAGTAGAGAAGAGTTATAAAGCCAGCTAACCGACTTAGCTAACATTAGCTAACATTAGCAACCAAAAGCTACGGGTCATACCAGACCAAATACGGCTGCAGCGGCAAAACCAGTCAGTGTATTGAATTGAACAAAGGTGCATTTTACTGCTTATGAATTCAACTTTTCATTTCCAAGACTAAGATTATGTTGTTTTTTCTTTCAAAAATCACATAGTGTCACTTTAATGTACTGATGAAGCGTCAGCTTTCTTTCTACTTGCAGTGAAAGCCATGGGAAGCTGACAGTTTTCTCAATGAAAGCCATGCTGGCAACAATGTGTGGAGGGAAAATTGTTGACAAACTACGGTGTAAGTAAATTTCTAAGCACTTTACATATACCATGTCAGAAGACATATATGCGAATGAGCTGTATTTTTAAATTATTTAATAATTTGTGCCTGATTTTTTGAAATCTGATATCATGGCTACCTGCACATCTCAGGGTTTCTTCATGTAGTTGCTCAAGTTAAACACACAGGGGCACTGTGGGAACATGTATGCAGAATTAATTTACTTTAACTGTGCATAATTTAACTCTGCTGAGTATATGGACTGTGGATCAATAACATACATTTACAGAAATGTCAAAAGCCTGTTTTGCACCCTGTTTTTGCTAAGAATAATAAGTCTGACATTTGCTGTCTCTCAGATATTTTCTCACAGATCTCTGACTCAGGTGGAGTCATGATGTTTGCAAAGTTTGATCAGTTTCTTCGGGAGGTGCTCAAACTCCCCACGGCCGTGTTCGAGGGCCCTTCTTTTGGCTACACGGAGCATTCGGTGCGGACGTGCTTCCCTCAGCAGGTATGAGAAGGATGTCTGAACACGTCCTCATCCTCTTCTTCTTCTCTATTTTCTTTTAAACCTCTAATAATTTACAGGTCTTGTTTAATACATGTATGTGTGTGTTTGTATCTAGAAGAAGATCATGCTGAACACGTTTTTGGATGTGTTGATGGCAGATCCTCCCCCTCAATGCCTCGTATGGCTCCCGCTCATGCACCGACTTGCTAATGTTGAAAATGGTAAGATCTGGACTCTAAACTGTTTATATTTATACTGTACATCCACATTGGAATTCAACATTTAAACATAAAAGTTCCTCATTTACTCTCAATCACCTGAAATGAATTTATATCCTTTAAAATTGTGTTTTCCATATAGTGTAACATGTACAACAAAGGGGGGACTACAGTTTCCGGGGGTACATGGAAAGATTGTGGAGTAAAATAAAATTATGATTTGCTAAAAAGTATGCGTCCACATATTGGTGCTTAGGAGGAAAATAAACATACAAATAGGATTACAGATTGGTGTGAGGTTGATCTTCAGTATATTTATTGCCCCAGTAACCATTAAAGTACGAGGTATAACAGCCACAGGACAGTCAGATGTCAGATGTAACACCACATGCTGGAATTGAGTGAAAACTATTTAGCATGCAGACAGAGAGCTGAAATAGCTAAAAAAAAAANNAAAGTAAAGGATAAATAAACATCTGCAGCTTCTGCCACACAGTGGTGGTATAAATGAGATCTTGACCAAACCGTCTGAGAGACTGAAAAAAATAGCAATGACAGTTCCAGGATTCCAGGAACAATATCCACTTTTATATAAGTAATACTGTTATAACATCCAATTTAAAATCATTTCAAATGAAGACATGTTGATAAATGGGTACTTTATCATCTTAAAGGGCTGTGGGCAGTGGTTGAAGTATTCTAATCCTTTACAGAAGTAAAAGTACTAATACAGCAATGTAAAAATACTATTACAAGTAAAAGCCAGCATTACAAAATCCTACTTACTTAAAAGTACAGATGTATTATCAGCTAAATATATTTAAAGTATCGAAAGTAGAAGTTCTGGTTCTGCACTGAAATGTTTCCTGTCAGTGATATTATGTGTTACATTATTAGATTTTTGAGACTGATGCATCAATAAGTAAGCAGTATTTTACAGTTGTAGCTGATCATGGTGGAGCGAGTTTATCTATTTAGATACACTTTGCTTGTTTAGTCCAAATCTGAGGGGTTGAGAGATGATCATTGGGAGAGGAAAGAAGAATTCCTCTTACACGCATTTGTTTTCATTTTTGGACTTTTCTCTAATAATTGCTTTTTGTGAAATCATGGATACATTTACCTCTTTTGGCCACAAACACTTGTTTAAATTAAATCATCTGAGAGGTTTAGAGTCTCTTTGGTAAAACTGCTAACAACTCATAGACGCCTGAAACGTGACAAGGGGCCCCAACTAGATACAGTTTTTTGTAGGAGTTCACATAGCTGAATAGATTAGGAACCACTGGTTTATCATGTTTTTTATGTCAAATCTTAATCTGTAAAGTAGCTATATTTGTCACATAAATGTAGTGCAGTAAAAGTACAATATTTCCCTCTGAAATGTAGTGGAGTGCAAGTATAAAGTAACATACAGTAAAATGGATATACTCAAGTGAAGTACCTCAGAATTTAACTTAAGTACAGTTCTTGAGTAAATGTACTTAGTTACTTTCCACCACTGGCTGCAGGCGTACTTAGACAAAACAGGTTTGCAACCACTGTCTTAAAACTAACTGTATGCATAGGTTTTTATCAGTAATCTGTCAATAAAGATGTCTCTGACAGAAAATCTTCACTGTTGTTTTTCACCGCTCAGTCTTCCATCCGGTGGAATGTTCATATTGCCGGAGTGAGAGCATGATGGGTTTCCGGTATCGGTGCCAACAGTGCCATGGCTACCAGCTTTGTCAGAGCTGCTTCTGGCGTGGCCATGCCAATGGTCCCCATAGCAACCAGCACCAGATGAAGGAGCACTCGTCCTGGGTAAGGCAAAGCCCTGATCACTCTCAGTTTTACATTGTGTCGTTCCTTTTTCTAAACAATCAAAAAGTCAATATCTCTGTGAGAGTGTGGAAGGATTTTACAGCATTCAGCCATCTCCCTACGTTTCCTGTCCTCTCAAAGCAATCCAAGAAGGATTTCATGGGGTTTTACTCATTTTAGCGAATTGAATTGTATTGATTGAATTTGCCGTGTTGCCGCATTCCCCGAAGCTCAATCATTATAAATCGAAACAAGGGAAGTCATAGGAGCTGGATCCCAAATCCAATTCCCATCCCACTCGGTTTTTGCACAGAAAAGAATGAACATGTTCATGAAGCCGCAGGACTTGAATAACTGAGTGCGAGAAACACAAAACGCCGTCTGTAATATGAAAAATCATTTATGACATTTATCACAAAGGTTAGGTGGATGAAACTGTTGAGGATGTTTTCCTGCTTTTGTGACAAATTGGTGTAAATCGTTTGTCTATGAAACACATCTGTGACATTGTTCACCGCATTTCATTTGGTTTCCAGCGCTCAAAACCACCTGTAATGTTTGGTTTTGGCATTTGGCAGCATTTTCCATCCGCTGCCATTCTGATTAGCTGGCAGTGTGTGACTGAAAAAATGGCTGCTCATACAGGAGCAAGACCATTGCTGCGTGTGCACTATACATGCACTATCCCGCCTTTTTTTGTGTGTCCGTAATGTAAGGGTAAATTGCACTATATAAAGGCAATTTTATTCCTATACAGTAACACATTTCATTACAAGTACACTCAATGTGATTTACATTAAACAGTTGTGATAGATCTCTGGTCAGCAGGCAGTTTGGACCAAAGTAACTAACAGCACCATCTCAAACATTCACACAATAGGATGAAAAATGATCAGTAGTGTCTGGCGCTTTGCTTTTTTCTCCCAAAAATTGCATAATGCAATCTTTTGCTTTTGTTAGACGTGTTAATTACAGTTGTGCAACACTACGCCTCTCAGTGATGCTGCAAAAGTGTCAAAAATCTCAGTTTACCACTCCGTCAGACATGGCTTCTTTTTGCGGCACACAATCTGGAATATACACTCAGTTGCCAGTTTATTAGGTACACCTAGTTAAAACTAATGCAGTCTAATACAACAGTCCTGCAATAAATCCTCCCTTCATGAAGGCTATAAGGTTCATTTTTTTATTGAAGCTGTTTTAGAGAGGTGCTGATTCAACTTTATGATCATTATAGAGGCTGCAGTTTGTGGTGCTGTTGAACTGTATTGCATTATACTGACAGGTGTTTCTATTGTTTTGAACATCCCATTTATATCAATGAGGGTAGGATAAATAACAGAAACACCTCTCTGTATGATGCAATACAGTTCAACAGCATCACAAACCACAGCCTCCAAAATGATCATAAACTTTCATAAAACTGTTTCCCCCTATAAAAAAAACAGTTGTGTAAAACTTTACTTTCTTCGAATATTTTATTTATTAGCTGTTTTGTTTCCTAATGATGGTGCATGCTACACCGATCATCCTGCCTTAAGGAGCTTCTATCCCATCTTACCTCAAATTAATTCATTAATTTGTGTTTTTGTATTTCACTGGACTGTTAAATGAGAAAAACATTTCAGAGACTTTACTACCCTGCCAAGAATGAAATTATGGAGAGTTTGGTCCTTTGTTTGCTTGACAATGGTCAGATCTGAAGACACTGAAATGGGTAATCAGTGACTTAAGATAAAAAATGTTACAGTATCATCTATCAAAACACTATTGACCAACAATGGTATGTTATGGTTATGGCACATTTATGCCATATCAGAGTTACCGTAATAACCAGTTTCTGACTTCAAAATTGGTTTCACGTCAGTATCTAAGTTGACCTTATACTATGTCTCATATCCCATACTGTATCACAATGTGCCATATTATACTACATTATGTTAATATACTACATTGACTCTTGCATTATATTCTATTATATTAATACAGACAAACACCAAGTACCAGTTTAGCCTGTACACTGTTTACATAGATGTGTTGACTCTGCTGCTATTAATCACACCACTGTCACTTTACCATATCATTTTGTCTCCAAATGCTCTTGTATAGTTTATATTTTTATTCTATTCTTATTTTAGTTTATGTACCTCTTATTATTTATTCTGTTACTTTTTATACTTATCTGTATTTATTTCTGTCCTTGTACCACACATTGTAATTTCCCCGCTGGGAGATCAATGAAGGTGTATCTTATCTTATCTTAATTTATGATTGGGAAACTTTCTGAAAGTTCTGGTACAAATTTAATGTATGTGGTGTTGCTGTCTATGCACAATATTTTTTAACCCTTCCACAACAAGTTGTCCAATGAGTTGTCCATATGACATGAACGCAGAATAGTGGACTCATTGCACTGCAGTTTTGGGACCGTAGGGCAGCCGCCAAAACTGCATGTGAAGTAGCAGACACAAGCACTTACTGAATATGCACAAACTACTGCTGATCCACACTTTTGACACAGTAAACAAACTGTTGACCTAGTTATGTAAATTACTTCTGAAGCGGCTTAAAACCGTTTCTACTATTCCAACACGATGACAGCAGTGGATACAACACACGAGGTGACAGATACTTTGTTTGTCCTGCCCCCCTCACAGAAGTCTCCGGCCAAAAAGCTGAGCCACGCAATCAGTAAATCTCTCGGCTGCGTCCCCATCGGAGAGCCGCCACATCCTGTGTTCCCCGAGCAGGCGGAGAGACCACAGGAACTCACCCATACTGTGTAAGTGCATTTGTTACCACTATTTGTGTCATTAATGAGGGAAGCCCAACTGGTTTGTTGATTAACAGCACAGCAAGGCCCAGTGTGCTCATGATCTATAGTCTGTTCTTGTCATGTAACTGCCTCCATCTTTCCATTTCGCTGGCGCTACATGACTGATAGAGTGCCATCTCGCTGAGACGTCAAGCCCATGATTATTTGCTAACGTGGAAATGGTGATATACTAGGCAGGTTCAGCCGTTAACAGCACAGTCGTCCTCATCAGTCTGCTGGCAATGAAACGGGCACGACGGTATAAATCTCACACTCCAGGCTTCGAGGCTCCTGGAAATCATTACAGGAAATGCATTATATTCTGCAGCTGTCTTAAACCCTGCACACTCATTTACATTTCAGTTGAAAAATACTACGATTTCCATAATCAATTCCACCACCGAGATACATCCACAGTAGTCCACATCGCCCAGGTCACTTCATATTGTTCTCATCATTGTTACTCTTTTAGCCTCCACCAAGACAAAATCTAATAATGTTTCAGATTAAAAAAAAGTGATTTATGATTTTACTCGTTCATGGCATTAATGGGATCACAGGAAATCTCTCAACTTTCTCATTTGAGCTTTCAACATTTTCTCATGGCACATTTCATAACAAAATCCTGCTTCATATTCCAGTCACGACCATGAACCTAAGCTGTCTGTATATGGTTTTGCTGCTGGCGAATGTCAGTGAGTAATTGATAGTGAGCTACATGACGGGGGAGAAACTAGCTCACTGAATGCCAAGAAAAATAGACACAACGTAAATACATCAACATGATTTCCTGTTTTACCGCCTGATAGACACCATCATCTCTGAATCAGTTCTCACATCCAGGCTCTGCCCACTGGGAGGAGGATTTTTTCTGCATTGTGCCCAAACTTATGCATTTAAGATGAAGTTTACATTTGCATAAATTTACAATTCATCACAACGCGGAGAATCAACTGTCGACCTGCATGTTTTCCTCCAACTGAGAGATGAGGCGATTGGATTACCCCGCGTGGTATAGGCTGTGTAGCATGAAATTACATCACACAAGTAGATTAATATTGATTAAAATAAAATTTGTGGCTAAACTGCTTTGGATTATGTCTCTCCAGTGCCCTCAGCGAGCAGTAATCCGTGTCGGTTTTTGTGGGGTTTTTTTACGATTTTGATTATTTCAGATGATGGACGCCTCGAGAATATTGAGTTCTGTCCGTTTGGGGCTCTTGGTTACATCGGATTTTATAGCACAAAGGCCCTTTATTGTAATTCTTTTCCTCAGAATCATTTTTCCATGAACTCAGGGGCTGTTTGAGAATTTTCTTTACTGTACAAAGATATATTAGTTATTTGCAGTGGTGGAAGGTGACTAACTACATCTACTCAGGTACTGTATGGAAGTACAATTTTGAGATTTTTCATTTTACGCTACTTTATACTTCTACTCCTCTACATTTTAGAAGTAAATATTGGATAGTTCCTAGTCACTTTTTAGATAAAGATTTGACATTAAAAAACATAATGGCCTTGTAAAATACAATGTATTGTTAAAGATTAAACCAGTGGTTCCCAACCTTTTTGCCTTGTGACTACTGACAGTGTCTAGTTTGGGCCCTGTGTCACATTTCAGATGTCTATGAGTTGTGAGCAGCTCCACCAAAGAGACATTTCATTTGAATAACTGTTAGAAGCCCAAATAGGTCAAATTATCCAATATTTCACAAAAAGCAAAGATTAGCTGAAATACAGATTTGTGTCACGGAATTTAATTTGTCTTCTTTCCTCTCCCATTAATCATCCCTCAGATTTATCTTCTGACTCTTAAGGGGGAGCCCAACCCCTAGTTTGGGAACCACAGGACTAAAGTTTGTGTATAAAGTTTGTTAATTTCATATAAAGTAGATAAAGTAGCTCAACCTCGAACAGCTAGAACAGTGCTGCTTACACATTGATGCACCAGTCTAATGATTAATTATATAATAATATACCACTGACAGGTGCCATTTTTCTGCAGAAAAAGTATTTTTACCTTTCATAATTTAAGTAAATTTAGCTGATAATACTTCTATACTTTAGTAGAATTTTAAAAGCAGACCTTTTGCTTGTAATGAAGTCTTTTTGAGATTGTTTGGTACTTTTACTTGAGTAAGAGGTCTGAATACTTCTTCCACCACAGGTTAGGAGAAATTCCAAGAACTTCTTATCGTTATGTTCTCCTTTAATACTTTAATGGACAAAGTGCATTCTCATGCTTTCACAGATGGCATTTGAAGGTTGGTGGCACTATGTGTGTGTGTGTGTGTGTGTGTGTTCACTGACTTTTAGGATAATGGATTTGACTGTTGACCCCTGAGACTTGTACGTCTCTCCGTCTGTATTGTTATGTCTGACGCAGGAAAGGTATTACCAAAAGTCCCCGTCTTTGACGATGGAAAAATGTCTATTTTGGGTTCCAGAGGCATTTATGTTTTTATTTGTGTGTGGTGATGAAGTAGCGCCTCTCATCAACCGTGCCATGAAAAGATGTTTTTTTAAACCTGACAACCATTCAAAACATGCATTCATCAGTGACAGCTATTCTCAGTTTTGGTTCAGATTTAATGCTTCCATATTTAACTGTGCATGTCTTAGAACCACAGAACAGATTTTATTGGCAAATCATATTCAAAGAAAATGCAATTTTGTTCACATGCAGGTGAAAATATCCAGATTTTATATTTATTAGTTCAGAATATGACATATCATTTGAGATTATAACATTTAAAGGATGAGAAGATCAATACCACTCTGTCTGTCTCTCATATCTGTCTGTTTAATATCAAGCTAAAGCCAGGAGACAGTTAGCTTAGCATAAAGACTGGAAACAGGGGGAAACAGCTAGCCTAGCTCTGCCCGAAAGTAACAAAATCCGCCCACCAGCACGTCTATAGCTCGCTAATTAACATGTTATATCTTGCTTGTTTAATCCATACAAAAACCAGTGTGTAAAAATGACAATTTGTGCTCAAACGGGGATTTGATGAGAAAATCAGTACCACTCTCATGTCTGTCCGTTTAATATAAAGCTACTGTCAGGAGACGGTTAGCTTATAAAGACTTGAGGTAACATTCTGTCAAAATGTAACAGAATCCACCTACCAGCACCTATAACGGTCACTAACATCTTGTTTGTTTATTTCACACAAAAACCGATGTGTAACAGCAACAATTCAGGAAGTCACTGCACCCGGCCAAGAAACAGTCCAGTGCTAACTAGCTTACAGTGAACGTCAAATAAACACAAGCCGTCCAACGGTTAAATTAACTCGAGTGATGCGAGGCAAAAATTTGCTTCACCTAAACACACCTTTAGAGGAGCTGGCAGGAGCTTTTGTTACCTTCGGACAGAGCCAGGCCAGCTGTTTCCAGCCTTTATGCTAAGCTAAGCTAACTGGCTGCCAGCTGTAGCTTCATATTTAACAGCTAAATATGAGAGTGGTATTGATCGTCTCTTCTAACTCTTTGCAAGAAAGCGCAACAAGCATAATTCCAAAAAAAGTTGAACTATTCCTTTAAATCCAACACAGCCTACCAGTTTTAAGTCTTCTGTACTCTTCGTAGCCATGAGCCATAAGGAAGAGCTGGCACTAATGGAATAATTCCCATTTGTTAACGGTCGATTTCAGAGAAATTATGGGTGAATACAGACATTTTCCGCCTACCATTCCCATGTGGATTTCCCTGCTGGCTACAGAAATCTTCTCTCAAACTGGATCCCTCAGATAATTAGTCACAGGAAAATTGCCAAGCCTCCAATTTTATCCTGCATTGACTTCATTTTATTGATGAAACATAACAGACAGAGAAATGTGTTGCTGGTATTCTAAAAGTAGTGCAGCTAGTTGCCAATCCTGATGAATGTTTTCTGTGAATAGGTGTTATTTCATGTTGTGAACCAGGAGACATCCATCAGTGTGGTCTCTCAGGTGTGTGTGTGTGTGTGAGTGTGTGTGTGGTGTGAGGCTGACGAAGCAACTGTGAGTGAGTAATAATGGCAGAATCAGGGTAGAGCGTCAGGTTTGATCAAAACTCCCAAATCGAACGGACATGACTCTCCCAGTTGTCCAAACCCTCACACCGTCTTCAGACAAAGTGTAGCTATTCTGATACTGTTGTGAAATATTTACTGGCGTCTGAAAGCAAAGACTAACAGCGAGCTGAGCTGTGAATTTTTCCCTCCACTCAATCTGTCAGCGAGATTCTTGGGGATTGGTGTTTTGGAGAGGAGTTATAGTTTTGGGATGCACCGTCTGTCTCAGGAACTTTAAATCTATGATACGGCTTCTTACCTTCAGACTTAGCACCGCTTCTGCCAAAAGACTTTAAGCACCGAAATAGTCTAAGAGTCGAAAATAGGCATCTTACCGTACTTTGCATTAATGCGGAACACACACTATAGCGTCAAATTCTCAGTGCCACGTTTAATATTTAGCAACCAATTTTCCAATCTCTATATAATCCCCAGAAATCCCTTAACATTTTTAAAATGCCTTCCTCTGTTTCACATCTTTTTTTTATTCTCTGGGTCAATGCAAATTCCAGCAATGTCCTTAAAGTGGAAAGAACAGGCATGTAATTCACTTTTCTGTGAGCGTGATCCATTGGGTTTTTATGGCTGAGGTACTGACAGCCTCCGGGGGAAATAGGAGCACCTTTGCCAGCAGGAGAGGATGCTTCATGTTTGTGTATTATTTTTAGCTGGCTGAGGGCGATTGAAGGCAGCCATGCATCCGTCGCTGTCAGAAATAAGGTGAATGTGTATGAAGCTCCACCAGACTTAATTTTTCCCGTACCCCTGCCAACTGCCAAGTACAAGGAAAGGGTGGTACATTGTCATTCACTGCACGCAGGTAGCACAAGGCTTAGCGCATTGCAGACTTTGATCTCTTGGTGCCTAAATGTTGTGTCAATTCACTCCCATTTGACCTCTGAGGCACCGGCTGAATGACTGGACTGTGCGTCCTTAATTAACATTTCCTCTGCCAGTGAACTGCGGGGCTGCAGACGCTGATGTGAATGAGTTAGGACGCCTGTTAGAATTAATCCAAATTCTTAGAGGAAAATGAAATACTTCTACTGTCAAGCTTTTACATAAGAAGAAGCTCTTTTTTATTGCGCCCGCTGTTCCACAGGAGTTTTATTTAGTGTACTCAAAAAGGACTGATGATTATTTATAGAAGGATAGCTGTGAAGAGATTTGACTTATGTAACTCGCTGAAGGTAAGAGGAGGAGTTAAGATATGTAAATGCAATTATAGTATAAACTGTAGAGGCCATTTTGTTAGTGGTTCTCTCCTGGAAGGTTGAGAGGAGATTTTTTTTTTTTTTTCTAGAGGAATTGAGGTGTTTTGAGCAAGTGGCATTTCCCTAATTTCCAGTGTGTATTCATGTGTTAGAGAGAGGTGAACAGACAGAGTCAGAGCAGAGAGCTTCAGAGAGGGGAGAGAGAGTGTGTGTGAGACAGAGAGAGAGAGAGAGAGAGAGAGAGAGAGAGAGAAATCTACGTCGTCACGAAGTCATGTGACCGCCGAGTTTCCTTGGAGACAGCAGCAGTGTAGTACATTGAGATGCTTGCCTGCTCAGTTGAGGGCAGATTAGGCATCTGGCAACAGCAGCAGTTGGATGTATTTTGCCAGCCAGACAGGTGCTTGCTCTCCTCACAGAGGTAAGTGTGTCTCCCCTTCTGTCTGGAGCTCACCCTCAGGGTGGATTGTTGTAATGTAATGAGCGTTAAATGAGAGATGATTTTTACTTGGCGTATCCGTGCACACAGTCTGCCTGTGAAGGAGACCAGAAGGCAGCATGTGCAGGTTGGAGTAGTGACAGTTGCTTTTTCCTTTTCCTGTTATGATCTCAATGCTTGAAACATGAGAATTAGCAGGATTGTGTTTGTGCAAATAGCCCTAGAAACTAAAAATTAGGACTGATGAATTACTCATGCAGGATGGTTTTCTTCCTGCATGAATCTGTTAGGCTACTCCTGAGGGAAATTCAGATGTATGAACTAATAAATAATTGCAGTGTGTCTTTAAAAAGAACATGCAAAACCCCCTGAGCATCCACATCAATGCAGGGAATATGCAGTTTGAATTGTGAACCGATAACGCTGCAAATTATTTGAATACAATTAGCGATCCAAAAATTATGCAGTTTCTGTTGCTCTTATTTCTGTTTTGTTTTCAGTAGCACAATAATATGCAGACTATGTGTGCTGTTGAGGCACTTTGTGGCAGCGTAGCAGAAAAAGGCTTTCAGTGCCTCATGCTGATAACAGTACTCTGCACAATGTGGATATAAATAGTTTGATTTTGGCCAAAAATGCTGATTGGACAAATAAGCATAATGGGACACAATGCTGTTCAGTGCTTTGCCTTTTATGTGATAATAAGTGCTTTAAATAAAACAGTCAGTTACAATAGAGTCAAGGCTGATAACTACAAAGAGATACTATGTGCAGATTGAGCAGATGCAACTACAGAGACATGGAAATCGAGCGCTGTCGTGAGTGGCTGCTGTTTTTCTGCACCAGGTGAAGTGTGAAGCTGAGAGCACCTGAGATGTGCAGAGTGATATTTTGATCCGTTAATGAGACTCTGTGGTCCGGGGGGTTTGGGCTCCGATGAGCTCGCCGGGGCCACTGATTCAGCCGCCAGATGGACCCCATCGCTTTGTTTACTCTCACAAATTACCTCCCACAATGTCACCTTTCCTGGTTTTTCACAGACTTCCAGTTTAATTAGATTCCTTGTCTGCTGTTGTTGCTCTTGCTCATGTTAATTAGGTTTAAGCTAATTGCCCTAAAAACATTTAAATTGCTGTTCCCGGAAAAGTCAATTATTTTCGCTACATTTTTAAGTTAATTCGAGTACAACATGTTGCCTATTTTGTGCACCACACTCAGTATTTTATAATGATCCCCCCTGCCTCCCCTCTTACCCTCTTTTGTACAGCTGGATTAAATTGAAGTCAGGATCGCTGATTCATGATTACTAATAAAATGCAAATGCCCTCTACTCCATCCCCCGGTGACAAGCACCACAGGCCTCTGCAGTGTAGCATTAAAGACCTCTAATCTTGTCTTTTAGTCAGCCGAAACCAGTGGCCAACAACATGAACGACACAATGCTCATGTCCTCCGGGGCACCTACTCCTACCAAAAGGTAAGCACCCCCCAGGCATAATGCACAATGTCTTTTTGAAGATATGATTCTGATGATTCCACAGAATTAGCTTCACTTTTGTGATCACTACCTCAAATGTATTCTTTAAGGAAGACAAAAATGTCACCTTCAGTTACACACATGCAAAACAAGTTCTTTTAATCACACGGAATTCACTCCGTGCTCAGAGTGGGTGACAGATTCTCTCTCGTCAGTGGAACAACAACAAGAATAGCACGGCAAATCAGACTACAGATGTTATTTGTTCCCTCACACTTGACACACATTTTTGCATCCGAGCAGCATGCCCTTGTGAGAGTATTTTTAGAGAAAAATTTGTTACGCTGTCATGAAGAATATGTGAGCACTCCCACTTAAAGGGTTGATTTGACAAATAGATTATGATAGAATTGGAGCCTTATCATGTAAGCGGATAGCAGGCGAGGGCCCAGTGAAAGCAGCCTAATTGTCCTCTCATTTCAGCCCCTCTCAGTTAAGGGCCACCTCTATTATTATTTACTCACAGTGGTAATGAACCATCGTGGTTATGAATTCGATAATGGAGAGTACTCTGAGGCAGCTGTAATGCATCTGCACTCTGTCCTGCAGGTCTGTGCTGGCTGAATTTTCCTTTCGCGTACAGTATCTCTCTATCACATCTCTTCAGCAATTTGTGTTTGCAAGTTGGGACTGCTCAGGGACTCAGGACTTCCCACGGCACATTAGAAGGGAAGAGACGCCACTGTCTGGCATACAGAAAGAACAGAGGTGTGCATGTGTCCATGTTTAAGATCAGGTGTTTGACTGAAATCCGGACAAAGAATTCAGGAAAAGCTTGAATGAAGTCTGTGGCTGTTTTTTTCCACTTGTGCTCTTCTGGGCCAGGTTATCATACAGTATTACACCAAGGACCCAAGCAGCTGAAGGGCAGCATGCACACTGCAAAAAATGTCCATCACAGCAAGACTGAAGCTTAAAATGTATATTTTTAATCATAAAAAAAGGGGGTAGGTAATGCCAATAGTCCCTTACATCTCTCTAGAAACTGATTATATTTTGAAGAAAGTGTAATTATCTTACCTAGCTGGAACATTTCCTATCTGTGTTTAGAAAATGAGACACTAACAATCAATACTAGATTAAGTTTCTTGCAGAGGTGAACATTTTGTGCAGCGCAGTCTTGTCTCCGAGGGCTGACAGTATCAAGATCAGAGCAGGTTTGAAGGAAGCTGACAAGATAGGGACACCCGAGGTGGAAAACGATGCCTTGCATCCAGACCCGTGGAGGTCAGTGGAAGACATCACGTGTTGCAGCATGTACAAGAGCAAGGCGACGCTCTCCTGAGGTTTGTTTCACTGTGGCAGTAATGAAGAAGCCTGATAACCTTTGTCTTGACATTTTGCTCTGTGAGTCAGAGCTGCTTTGGGAAGATGTCATGCACCGAGGATGTTGTTGCCTTGGGGGGGCATAACAACTACAAAGCTGCCATATTTAGGGCAGAAATTGCGCATTAAGCCACCGTGACACTTCCAAAATAGGTTGTGTTGAGAGTCAGTGTGGATACCGGTAGATAAGGTGTTGAATGAGGAGGGAAGGAGCAGGCTTCACTTAGGTTTGGTTGCAGAGAACAGAAGGCCAGTTCCTACCAGCCTCTCACTGTGTCACATTTGGTTTGTAAATATTAATCTATTGTTATAATTATCCGGCACTGGCCTGCTTGCTTTCACATGAAGGGCCTCTGAGTCAAAGATGCTACTGCTGAATAATGCAAAGTTCCTTGTGGCTCTGCCTCGGTTCAAGAGCCCTAAACTGAAAAGCAACACCAGTGCTGCCCTTGTTTGTTGACCCTTTTCAGGTTCCACTTTTTTATCAATGAAAAAACACATTCATGATTGTGTGTCAGTACAGAGTTGGAACTGAATGCACTCTGTTTGAAAAACTGTGCGTGCTGTGCTTCCAGCCTCCATCACAGTCTGCTCTCTGATACAGTCTGCTCTGCTGACATGGCATCTGCTCCCTCCCACCTCGCTCTCTCACAGACAATCGCTCACCACTAGCCGGTCCTCCAAGGGCGAACCGCAATTTATTACCTGTTAGTCATGCAGAACCACGCCGGCAGAAGATAAAATTTAAAAAAAAAGAAAAGAAAAGAAAATGCTGTCTTGAGCTTGATGAATTTTAATTCAGAGTTAACTGAGAATTGACCAAATGTGAGTCAGTGTGGAAATCCAGCTAGTGGGGGAGCAGTTTGTGTTTCCATCAGGAAGTGTCATTATGTAAGACTTATGAACACCTGAAATATGTAATTGAATGACATGTACTCGACATAAAAGTTTAGATTAAAACATTTAATCATTGCCTAGTGTATCTTCTTTTGAGTAAACTAATGCTGGCCTTCCTTACAGGTACTTTACTTCAAAACGACCTTGATAACAAAAAATGCTAAATACCTCAAAAACCATCCGTAAAGTCAGACAAACAACAATCACACAAACCAATTACAAGAGTCATTAATAACATCAGATCATAAACCTTTAAAATGTCCTAGTGGAATGAAAGAATCTAGCTAAAGAGCTGTTTGCAATGAATTTCATTTAAAAGGCACGTAGTGCCTGAATCCAGTCCTGTAGATATGTTAGAGATGCACTAATCTGAATCTTTTTTTCCTGATAACAATTTTGATACCTCAACTCAGATTATCCGCCAATACCGAGCGCCGCTCTCATACCAGTGCTCTCTTTTTCCCAAATTTCCCATTTCTGCGGGGAGCTCATTGGGATCATTTTTATGCAAGGTAACATGAGGCCAGGATTACTGTGGCACTAAATAATGAGTCAGCACCCTGCCATGACTGAATGAATGTAACTAATTGCGGAAACACTAAATTTTATAAAGGAGTCTGTATTTAATGTGGATCTGTCACATCATGGCTGATATCTAATACAATTAATATCGTGGCTGTCAAGCAAATCAGATCTGTGCATCCTCAATCAAAGGAATATCTAAACATTATTATAAGTAATTATTGGCTAAGTTACAAGATTTAAACGAGACAAGAAATGTAAGATAGTTTGGAAACTTTAACAGAAGAGATTTATAGAAAATATTGTGAGATGATTATCCCTTCTGGTCAATAAGAAAGTCCATCCAACTTTGCAAAATAGAGTAATGATGAGTATGAAATTTATCTGTAGAAATGAAGATATTAGATATATATATCACATTCAGAAACAAATATTGTTAATGATATCTGGATACTGATTCCAACCATATTGCCCAGTCTTATTAACATTATATAACATTATAAACATGCAGGGCGAATCAGGCTAATCAGGAACAAGATGCATCATCCATCCAGATGTTCAACAAATTTGGATCTCTAACCTTTAGTTATAGTACCATCAGGCAAATCAAAACACAGCGTTTAAAAATCTCCACGTTTCTCACCAGTGGCATCTGAGATATTGTGTTTGAGTAAGAAATGTAGATCTTCAAATGTGTGTCGAAAATAAAAGATTACTGGGAAAGATGCCAGTTCAGGAGGGTTTGAAGGCAGTTCATGCATCTTTGTCCAAAACCTGGCACAGACCATCAGGTGGTGCCAGGAAACTCCCCGACAAAGCAGAGGCGGGAGCAGCTTCTACACTGATAGCCTGAAGATCTAGACATGCAGACCAGCTCCAAAAGACCGAGTATAGGGTCACAGTGTTTCCTTAGCCAACCCAGGCAGCTCCCTGATGTGCATTAATGTATGACTTTAATCTTAAAAGAAACCTCAGGCCCCGCCTATGCTTTGGCCCGAGGATGAGACTGTAAATTATTTAGAAAGTGCCCCATTTAACGAGACATTTCTTGACATTTTCCTCAAAACAAGTGCTTTGACATGTTGGTGGAGTGATTTCAGTTTTTCCTAGTGCAGATCAACTGATGTTTTTGAGTCAGGTGACACTATCTTGAAACAAGTCGAATGATCCGCAGAGTATTTTAAGATATCATCGCTGAGAAGAAAACCCTTGAAACAAGCGAGTCAGGAGCTGGAGCAGCTAAAATTATCTCAGCTTTTTTTTTTTAGCTTTTTTTATCTAGCTTTGAGAAAGATGAGATTTTAATACAAATGTCGATTTAAGTCTGGTTTGCAGTGTGTTTTGGGACTGTGGTTGTTGATGTAGCGGGTTTGAAGCCAGATTGGGTTTAATAGTCTTAATCATCGCTCACTCTCCAGTCAGAGTTAGACAGCGTCCAGCACCATTTCAGCTCTCCTTCACTCTTCATTGCGGACTGCCTGCCGAAAAGGGACAGCATATGTCCTGTCATCTGTCCACGCCATATGCCACGCCCGTGATCATTTAAAGCCTCATGCCTTATTTGACATTTCCAGTCAGTGATGAAATGGCCAGAACGGGCACTGGCACAGTCACAAATGCATTTGGCATGCTGCATTCTCTCTTATTCATCTCAGTTCGTTGTTACGACCAATTATCTCAGACTGTCTATCAACACTGGAGTCAAAGCCAAGTGTCATATATGAAGGTCACCTCAGTTCTAAAGTTTTCATGCAAATCTTTTTACATAATCACATTGACTGTACGAACGTTCCCTTCTACTTACATAAGAGCTTTTCACATTAGAGTCAGTGTTGCAGTATATGTGTGTATGTGATGTATTTCTCTGTCTCTGACTTCGGGCAGTGTCTTGGAGAGTCCCAGCCGGCTAGATGAAGAGCACCGCCTCATCGCTCGCTACGCTGCCCGCCTGGCAGCCGAGGCGGGCAACTCCACAGTGAGTGTCTCGCAGGACGCCCCGTGGTGGGCTTCAGTCAACCTGCATTTCACATTTAATGCTTTGACAAGTTATTGTTCGACGCTTCATTGTGGCTGGAGAACTTAAATGTTGAAGCTGCAGTGTAATGGCTGCTCACACTTACAAGTCAGACTGTGTAATACTCAGCCATAAATAATATATTTTTTAAGAAAAGCGAAGAAAGGAAGGGATGAGTGCAGTTATCTTCCAGCAGTTTTACTTGTTCGATAACATTTCTTGAAACACCTGTCATCTGTTTTAAAGTTGCAATGCTTAAGATTACAACTGACATTGTTTTAATAAAGAAGTCTGTCAATAATAACTGAAACCACACATCAGCAGGACACAACCAAAATAACCCTAACTTTAAAGCCCTTGAAAACTTGCCTTCAAATCTTAAGTACTTCTCCAACTGCCAAGGTGCATTTCGGCAAGAAACATCCGCTAACGGCAGCTGAAAGCTAAAGATTGCGGCATTGAGAAAACGGATTTTATAATCTGCATCTGAAATAAATTCACTTTTAATTTTGGGGTCAACTTTGGGTGAGTTCAGCCACTATGGTGCCACGTTCTGACTGGATTTTTCTACATGGCAACGGCAGCTGAGGCTCATGGGTATTGTAGTATTTAGAGCCATCCACCATGCCAAAATGAAAAATTAAATGAATGAAAAAGTGACATGAAAATTGAAACATAAACCTACAGTATATGATTGTTACATTACTGGGGAGAGTCCTGTTTTTCAATGTTCAGCAACACTGAGGATATTGTTGAAAGAGAAAATTTAAATGGGAAACACTCCTGGAACCAGCGACCCCTCCCGCTTCACAACTCTATTAGATTCGGATTCAAATGTTACTAAATCCTGATTGGTGGACATATGTGACATCACGTTTTTCTAACTGAGCCCCACCCACTTCAAACCAGCAAGAAAAGCACACAAAAAAGAGATTTCAAAATGTGAAATAAACAAAATTGTTCTAAATTTTCAAAGCCATAAAATGTTCATTTATTTGGATTTGTACTTTGCAGTCTGACTTTTATATGGAGGGGTAATAAAGGGAAGCTGTGGTGAGCTGAAATGGCTCCCTGTTTATGCAGAAACATAATAAATCTCCAGCAGAGAATCATTACTGCTCACTGTGGTCAAAATGTAGCTGTTGGTGTTTGACTATTGTCCCCCCACAGTTGTTAATGCCATTCTATGATAATTTTGTTTTTCAGCAACAATGTCCTCCATCAGATCTGAGTTTCAACTTCGATGCCAATAAGCAGCAGAGACAGCTGATTGCAGAGCTGGAGAACAAAAACAGGTACAATTTATCATTTAAACATCAGTTATACATTGGAAACAAATCAGTATGTTCAAGTAACTAGTTTTACTTGAGTATTTTTATGCCACTTTATATTTCTAGTCTACTACTTCTCTCAGGAAATACTTTTTACTCCACTACTTTTATCTGACAACTATAATTACTATAGTTACTACAGTTATTTTGCAGATTCAGATTTTGCATGCAAAACATATGATAAGCTTATAAAACATGATGCATTGTTACAAATTTAAACAACCCAACACGATATAGAATAGTTAAAGGACTTGTTTGACATCTTGGGAGATACGCTTATTTACTTTCCTGCAGAGAGTCAAATGAGAAGATCGATACCACTTTGGTATCTGTCCGGTGAATATATGGCTACAGCGAGCAGTCGGTTAGCTTAGCTTAGCATAAAGACTGGAAACAGGGGGAAACAGCTAGCCTGGCTCTGTCCAAAGGTAACAAAATCCGCCTACAGCACCAGCACGTTGTATCTTGTTTGTTTAATCCAAACAAAAATTCGAAGTTGTGGTTTTGCGGTTGGTTATGTGCCAGATTAGAGCACTAAATTTCTGAAACATTGTCATCACTGTGAGGTTGTGGAGTGGAGTGGAGACTAACTCAAAAAAAAGTGAAGAAGCATATTTCCCAAAATGTCCCAAAATTAGCTCTACCTCGACCAGCAACAACATTAAAATGCTGCTTACACGTTAATGCATCAAAAATAATAATCCAATAGTATGATGTACAGTATATGTAATAAAACACTATGAAAGTCATAATTTTACCTTTGTATATATTTTGCTGATAGTACTTCTGTACTTTAACTTTGTTGTGTTACTGCTTCAGCTTAAGTAAAGAATCGCTGTTTTTCTTCCACCACTGCAGTCCACTTAACTGATTGACTAACTTATTCAGGGAGATCCTCCAGGAGATCCAGCGGCTGCGTTTGGAGCACGAGCAGGCCTCTCAGCCGACCCCAGAAAAAGCCCAGCAGAACCCCACACTTCTGACTGAACTGCGGCTCCTCAGGTATCATCCCTGCTACGACCTCCCCCACAGCTCCTATAAGAGCATCTCCTCCCCCAACAACAGGAAGAAAGAGCCATATATTAAGGAAATCAAGTAGTAAAACCACTTCAGGACTGTTGTATTTACGTAGGCTGGACTCATTCTTCAAGTACAAACAAATGCCTTGCTAATTCAGGAGTGTTTCTGAATTAGCTTCACCAGCAGCAGCGTGGGTATTTGTCATGCTGGCAGGACGCTGAGACCCTTGGGTTCAGTTCTTGGAAGAGACTCATTCTGAGAGGACACGGTAAAGCACTTGTTGCCCTGAATGACTCCTCTTTTGTCTGGCCTGGCCTAAATAATGAATCAGCAGTAAGACTTGTGGTCAACAGCCGTGACAAAGATTTAAATTTTATATTCACTTAATGTTTTATTACATAAATTATTGGCTACCTTTCAATGTTAATGATATACAGTTATAGCAGAGCTAGAGAAGAATCTGAATTGTGCTGTCTCAGTTTCACTGTCTTTGGCATGTTAGAGGATTGTTGTATGTAAAGGAATCATAATATCGTAAAAACGTTGTAATTCAACTGTAGAATAGTTGGTTTGTATCACTGGAGGATACATTTACTCCACTTATTATTTCTCTCAGTTTAATTCAAACATGTCTAGAAGCATTTTTCAGCTCACTAAGCCTGTTTGTGATTCAGGTTTTTAGACCAGGATATTATCAAGTAGTAATTATTTCATGACACTGCGCAGTTTGGAGCCAGGCTGGACGGCTCTGATATTGCCTTTATTCCGCCCGGGGATACAGAACAGAGCAGAGGTGTTTACAGTCTGCAGACGTTTGTGAGTTTTTGATAGGACGACTCCAAACAGACGGAGCGCTACAGTGTTTTTTAGGATTTTTCAAAATGCAGTTACACATTGTGAACACCAGAGGGTGATAATAAGCCAGAATCCTCACCTAAAACAAATGGCCAGATATTTACTGTAACCCTTTAACAGGGGTGTCAAACTCAAATTGCCTGGAGGCCACATTGTTCTCTTTCTTCAGCTCACAATAACAACTTTCTCCTTGCAGATGAGATGAATAATAGTCTCAATAAATGAATAAATAATCAACCGTACACCTCTCGTGAAACTTTCAGTGTTCCAGGTCAACATTTTTGATTCATAAAGAGACATTTTGGTGCACTCCAGTAAACCAGAGTTCGGTTGGTCACAAATTTAAGTATTTATGTTACAGCTTGCAAATGTTAAATGTGGGGAAATATATTGCAGCCTTGTTAAAAAATAAAAAAGGAAGCGATGATTGCATTGTGCTTTATTACTGTCAGAACCAAGTAGCACTCCCTCCCTTGTTTATTTATGTATCCTTAAACTCTGTCCTTCTGCTGCAGACACAGGAAGGACGAGCTGGAGAGGCGCATGTCAGCGCTGCAGGAGAGCAGACGGGAGCTGATGGTGCAGCTGGAGGGACTCATGAGGCTGCTAAAGGTAAGACGGTCACCTGTTCCTAGAAGATTTAGGTGTGATAAAAAGGCCTCTGAATCAGTAATAATATCCTACGATGGTGCATAAACACTAAATCTGCTGTTCTTTAGAGTGTTACAGATTTTGTCAGTGCTAATCCAGTTTACACGATTCGGTTTTTAAAGCTTGGTGGCATGTTTGATGAAATGAGATGTTGGCATGCTTGATTCTTTAAAACCAAGACACTGCAGTGATCTTACGTTTTGTTAATGTGCCATATGGTGCATGCAGAAGATCCCTTTCTTCTTCTTCTTCTTCTTCTTCCGCTGCTTTAATTCTGTTGCTCTCACTCTTCTTGCTCTTTCTCACTGCTTACCTTTGCTGGCTGATAGGATGAGGAGCAGAAGCAGGCTGTAAGTTGCCCTTAATTCAGTTTGCAAGGCTCAATACCTGGCTCTAGTCTCAGCACTTAGTTTAATGCTACTGTACTCCCCCCTTCACACGGATGTGATTGAAGGAAGTTTTTATAATAGATTTTAAGGAGGATGTTAGGAGAGATAATAGGATTCCACTATCTAACTGGGTTACACTAATCTAGTCCTACTCCACCACTTCCTTGCGAGCTAAAACTATAGACTACGACACAATCTTTAAAATCAGTTTTCTCAAGTCCGTGGTCCAAACAAGTTGAGAGAACTGTGTTTTTTCTTAGCCCAAATGTCAGGAACCTGTTCCTTTCATCGGCACTAACAACCTCCCTTCTAATGTGACGGCAGTCTGGCCGCCCATCTGCTGCCTGGCTCCGAGCCATCGACCTGGGCCTGCACCAGTCCCAGAGACACACAGTGATCCTTTCTCTGTGAGATATATCTCTCATCTCAGCACAGGCCCCAGTCGCTCGCCCTCACATGGTTCTCATTACCCCCCCGATGCAGTAAAGATGCACTATAGGGACACAGAGTATAGCCAGCCAGTATAGGATTTCCAGAAGGTTTTCTTGCCTTTAAACCATTGTTTTTGTTTGTTCTCCCTATAAGGATTAAGTTCTTTTAGTCACATCTGTGTCTGTGTTTGTTTTAATAAAAGTCATCTTTAGAGGCAAAAAGGCCATCTCTCCCCAAAGCTGCAATCTGTGATTGCATCTTTGCATCTTCCATTGGAATGCAGTTGTTCCAGAATTGGCTCTGTTGATGAAGAGATTAATTGGATTTAAGTTTTTTTTTTCTCACTATCAGAAGCCCAGATTCACTAAAAGTTTGCACATGGAAGACAATCCAGTATGTCATGAAAATAACCAAATATGTCATGTTATAACTATGCACCAGCAAAAAAGAGGCCTGTAACATTGGTCAGCTGGTCAAACACAGAAAAAGAATGTACATATCTCATTGTTTTGGTGATATAGTAGTTATTAGTAAGACTTGCTAATGCAAATCAAGATTGAGCCCAACTCATAAACATGTTTCAAGACCAACTTTCCAAATTATTGTGAGACTTTTTAAAAAGTCATGGAAATAGGCATATTGTTTTATGGGATGAGTAAACTTGAGTTTAAAGGAATAGTTGGACATTTTGGGAAATATGCTTTCTTGCCAAGAGTTAAATGAGAAGATCGAGACCACTCTCATGTCAGTACGTTAAATAGGAAGCTACCCCCAGCAGTCGGTTAGTGTACAGTAGTTTAGCATAAAGACTGGAAACAGGTGGAAACAGCTCGCCTGGCTCTGCCCAAATGTAACAAAATCTGCATACCAGCACCTTTAAAGCTCACTAATTTTCATGTTATACCTCTTTGTTTTCCATACAGAAGTGTAAAAACAACAAGTTGTGGTTCCGTATAGATGTGAGAGTGGTATCAATCGTCTCATCTAACTCTGCAAGACAGCAGATTTTTTCAAGTCGAACTATTAATTTTAACATCTATTTTAAGACTAACTGAGGTGAAACAACTCTGTATTGTGAGCTGACAGATTAAACAGGTTAATAACAAAAAAGAAGCAAAAGAACAAAACTTCTAAAGGTTAAATCTTTTGCTGATGATACTGAAACTATCACGGGTGTTTTTATGTTGCAGTCCCAGTCTGGAGGCTCCCCTCATTCTTCCCCCAGTCACGGTGCAGGCTGCTCCATGCCCATGCCCATACGCTCCACCTCGGCTGGGTCCACCCCAACGCACACACCACAGGACTGCCTGGCAGGGGTGGGAGGGGACGTGCTTGAGGCCTTTGCTCAGGGTGAGTGTGCACCAACACCTGAAACAAAAAGCATCCATTGTAAAACTGATGCATGATCTATAACATACTGAGTAGTTATTGATGATACGGAGAAAAAAAGTGTAATAGAAAGATGGTGATTCTGCCACCAGGATATGCACTTCAACTGCCTTTGCTTATTTACACTTTCACATGAAACACTGCAACACGAGAAACATGCATGTGTTTTTAATTTGATTTAAAAATGTCTCTGTTTTCCAGGTGTACCTAGAAATCTTCGGAATGATCTATTAGTTGCTGCTGACTCAATCACAAACACCATGTCATCACTGGTGAAAGAGCTCCACTCAGGTTAGTCTATACCACATGTTTCAGTCTGTTTTATCATCTGGATTATGTTCAGTTTAAGACTGTTTCCTGGCTTTGAGTCTTTATGTTCTTTTCTGATATGTTTCCCTCTACAGTTTTGAGTTTTTACATAGTAATAAAAAACATAGCCACTGAAATCTCTGGTTTTATTTTCAAAGTGGATGATGGGGGAGTGGAAGAGGAGACCAACATGAGGAACGGTGGGGACAGAGGTAAGTCTAAGTACATGCTAATAGTTTCCTAATTTAATCTTTCACAGCCAGTCATACTATATACGTATATAGTCATATATATACTGTATATAGTCTATACTAAATAGAGTATGCCACAGAAAAACAGAATGGAGAATTATTTCTGTTGATCACAAGGATTGAACATGAAGAACATGCAATATTTCCTTTCTTTTTTTCAGCTGAAGCAGAATGAACAACAAAAAGTAGGAATTATAATTAATTAATATTATATTATGCATAAATAACGTACTACGGAAGCCGTGAACGGCCGTGGTTGTAATCATTTTATTTAATTTAGATCGCAAGTTACTTCTCCTGTTATTTTGAGATATCACATTTTTTAGGTTAATGATCTCGTTATCTTGACAAAAAGTTAATGCATTAATTATCCCATTATCTAGAAAAAAAACCCCACATTGTTACATCAAGATAACTAACCCGTTATCACAAGAAAACAAGCTGCTGTTGTTGCATCTTAGGAAACAACAGCTTGTTTTCTCAAGATAACAAGATAATTAACCCATCATCACCAGAAAATGACTCTGATATCTTGAGATAAGGGGATAATTAACTCGTGATCTCAAGATAATGGGATGAAATATTCCGTATATATTATTTTCTGCAGCTGAACAAACAGTAATCGTTGCTATTTATGACAGCATTGTTTCCCCATTTGTCGGATTGGAAGAGTTGGCCGCAGCTAAACTTTTGCATGACACCTCTATCAGCCAGTAAAATATTTGTTTGGCTCTTCATAATGGGCTTCTGCTTCAACTGTCCATCCAGTAGCAGGGCACCATGGCACATCGCCACAGAGTCATTTATACTTTTTTTTTTTTTTTACAAAATAATTCTAGACTATGCAGACTATCAGCAGCTCTAAATTTGCTCTTCTGTGTGTGTATCCAGGCACAGTGAGAGTACCGAAACACTGAGGAAAAGAGAACACCACTCCACCCTGTAAGGACATACAGTCATCAACTGGGAAGAATCAGTAACAACAACAACAACAACAACAACAACAACCCCTGGCATTAGCACGTAGAGTAATGCATGCTGTAATCTAACAGGATTTCACTATGTGAAAAAAACATTTCTTCACACCTTGCAGGTAGCAAGATGTGTCTAATTAGCGAGTGTGTATGTTGTCCTGTAAACAAAAACTGCTGTAATTACCCAATGATTTCCCTCATGACTGCTAAGGAATGGCTTGCTGTGCTTTCTCCCCCAACTGTTCCATTGCAGCAGATCATTCTGTATATAAAATACTGTAAACACATGACCACGGGAACGCCCCGACATGAAGGTGACCTCCTGTCACAACATGTTCCCTGTCATTGCTTTTGTATGATTAGCGCTAGTATTATTTTTTTTGTTTGTTTGTTTTTGTATCATTTTTGCATGAAGTTGCACTCATGTCTGGATTTTGGTACTGTACCATGTTATGCCAGCTCTTTGTGGGTTTATAACGACAGCTGGGGTGTCAGAAGTGTCCTGCCTCAGAATTCACGCTGAGTGTGTTTACTCGCACGTCCAGATTCTGAAGAAAAAACTTTTAGGTTCATAAAAGCAGACTTCTCTGAGTCTTGCCATCACTGCGAGGGTGCCAGGCAACCAGCGGAGACTCCAGAGAGTCACTGCCCCCGGCCAAGAAATAGTCCAGCACATAATCCTCCGTAAAAACCGCAACTTGTCATTTTTTCACTTTGATTTTTGTACCAATTACATAAACAAGGTGTAACGCACAAAATAATGAGCTTTAGTTGTACTGGTAGGTGATTTTTTTAGCTTTAGACA
The DNA here is from genome assembly GCA_003416845.1 of Oplegnathus fasciatus. NCBI lineage: Eukaryota > Metazoa > Chordata > Actinopteri > Centrarchiformes > Oplegnathidae > Oplegnathus > Oplegnathus fasciatus. Next base: position 1,055,918 of record NTHP01000149.1, read on the forward strand.
GATCCAGGCTAGCTGTTTGCCCCTGTTTCCAGTCTTTATGCTAAGCTAATTGTCTCCTGTCCATCCAAAAACTTTGGCTTTTTTTAATAATTTCATTTGTAAGGCACGGTGATCAATATTAAACATAAATGTTACCATTAGATATACTGTATGGGAGTTAGCTTAAAGCTCATTTTCATCTGCAAATTATTTTTACAATGTGTAAAACAAGAAGTTGTAGTTTTGCAGGGGGTTAGGAGCTGGACTATTTCTTAACCGAGCACAGTGACATCCTGGAGTCTCGTTGTTAAAGTGAGGTTGCCAGCCAAAATAACCCCCCGCAAAACCACAACTTGTCATTTTTACCTTTGTTTTTATACAAAATAAACAGAGGAAATATAGCCAGGCTAGCCGTTTCCCACTGTTTCCAGTCTTTGTGCTAAGCTAAGCTCACCGGCTGCTGGCTGTAGCTTCGTATTTACTTACAGACATGAGAGTGGTGTTGATCTTCTCAACAATAACCAAAAAAAAACCATGAAATTGTTAGTGGCAGCTCTTGCCAGGAGACCAAACACTTCCTGCTGTTTGCATAATGTCAGTTGGGTTTCCATGACAATATTCTTCCTATTCATGCATGCAGGGGTATCTGTTATTACAGTACGAAGAGGCACATAAACAACTTATCCCCATTCAGACCTTAACCGAGAATAATGGTATCCAGAATACTGCGTGTATGTAAACACACTCACTGAGTCACATACTATACTGCTGCTACTGTGCTCTCAGTGAGCCACCCTTGCAAATAAGAGGGCTGTGCGATTAAGAGAAACCAATGGGGCTACTACAAACACAATAATGAGACGAGTCTCGTTGTTTCCTCCCCGTGAAAACTTAACACACCTGACTAGCTGGTAGCCTCAGTATTTATTGTTTCAAGTGTAGGGAAGCACCTCAGGATGTTTAAATAGTAATGAACTAGGCACTGAGTTTTAGCTGTGAGTTACAAAATGAACACTTATACAGTATGTGAGGATGTAAGGTCGTAGTGAGTAAGTAGGAAATGCTTTGATAGCTTTATTTAGTTAATAAAGGAATTTTGAAAATGTTTATGTGCAATGAATGGTAGGTGCTCAGGGACTGCAGAGCTGCTCTAGGTGAAATACGGTGGTAACGTCTTTTAACTGCTAGACATCATTGGCCACAGGCTGAGAGGTTAAAGGTCAATGATGATTAAAAATGGAGGGTTTCATTCCAAAATATACATCCACTGTTAACTCTTGTGATCCCTGTCGTAGGATTGAGTCCAAACTTCATTTTTCTCTCATTTCACCTGTCAATTTGTCTCATTTTTGGAGTGAAACTCTTTGAATATGTACTGTAGATGGAAACAACAGCAAGTGATTAAACGCTGGGTAAAGAATGTGGATCATTAGAGGGAGAGAAGTTTTTCTAAAGTGCTATTTGGTGAAGCATGTTGTTGGATATAGTTTGTCTGTGTGTGAATTTGTGTCTTTCGCGGAAAAAGCAAAGCTGTTACAGAGGTAGCTGTTGACCAGAAAGGATGTTTATTTTGAGTCAGACAGAGATCACGTCTAAGTTACCTTTACATTTTTTTGTCTTCTGGTTCAATGTTTTTTGTCCTTCAGGGTAGCCATTCATCTCAAATGAAAATGAGCAATGTTTGCTTTTTAGTGAATGCAATGTGATAAAGGTCTGGGAGCAGTTTGAGAGGAACATGTTCGGCTCTCAAAGGATGCTGTGGGTAAAATCTGACTGACTCGAACTGAAAAGCCTGAACTTTTTGTTTTGAGATTTGTACAGTAAGTCTATCCTACAAGGTTTCAACAACCTGTTACACTGTGTCAAGAAAAAGAACAAAAAGAGGCTCCTCTGTTATCGACGTTCTAAATGTGATGTTTTCATTCAGTTCTCTGTTCTGCTCTATGTTATCTTTATTGTTATTATTCTGGTTTATAGTATTAGTGGAGTATAGTCAGTGTAATGAGTTCGTAAAAACGCTGATTCATGTGCACACTCACACTTGCGCCCAAATATGAATGAATATGAAGAAGGTATAAAAATTGAAGTACCGTAATTTAAAATTCTGCGACCGCTGCTGTCAAAAACTTTAGTTTATTCAGTGGAAAAGGTGCAGGAATTATTAAAGCGCAGAGGTAAAAATTTTAAGAGGTTCTGTCTTCCCCTTCATTCTGGTCACGCATTTGAATTCAAAAGTTAGCTTCATTTCTGTTCTTTCAGTTTGTGCCTGTAGCTGTTCTGTAAAGTGCTGTATAAAGTAACCATTCAGCAAATAAGATGATCTATCAGCCTTTATGTCGGAGTTTTAGTCTGTGACTTTGTAGAGATTCTATTTATTTATTAAATGTGTTCTGGGGGAAACTGATGCTCAGCCTTTACATTTGTGCCAAACTGTTTGCAGACATTGTGTGTCATACAAATTACAGGTATATATCAAAGTATATCTGCATTAGTATGTTGTTGTTGCCCATAATTTATTCACAGAATGCCTGGAGATGTTCACAGTCAATGTTTTCCACTTCTGGAGTCTGCCGGAAAAACTCGCATTTAATAGTTAATAAAGAAAGAAAACACATTCCAAATCTACTGATAGACAGTCACTGATGTCATTTTAGCCAATGTGGAGGCAATACTGTATACCCTGTCAGACCAAACTCGGGGTGACACAAATATAACACAGCCGGTCATACAGAGGTGCATACATTGTGATCCTGTTATTGTTTGCAGAGAGACAATGCGCAAAGAGGACGACCTCGACGACGACGCTCCCCTGATGTTATTTATCTATGTATGTGTTCTGTATGGTTATGCTTCTGGTACACATTTGTTTCTCATGTTGATTTTACAAAACATAGTTTTATGTCACAAAGTCACTGTCTTTTGTAAATAAATCAAATGTGAGATATATTAAAAAGATTTAAAATATGGTTTTGAGTGGCCATGTCATGATTGTTAGTGTGTTTTTTTGATTAATCATCACTGAAGGTCCCTCAGTCATTACCGAACACGTGCTGATATTTAACTTTTCTAAACTTCTACTCCACCACTTTCCAGCTGGAAATGTTGTACTTTTCACTTTGTTACATGACAGCTGAAATTACTAGTTACTTTGCAAATTAAAATTTTCTGTCAAATGAATTCAGTTTATAAAATAGAATGCATTGTCACATGCTAAACCAACAAATAGTGTATAAAATAGTTAAAATTAGCTCCACATCAACCAGCTACAACATTAAAATGCTGCTTACACATGAATTCATCATCAATAATTCAATAATTTAATGATAATATAATACGATCGACCATTTTTCATAATGAGCACTTATTATTATTCAAACTTTTGTCTAAATAAAATTTTGAATGCAGTCATTTTAATGTAATATTTTAACATACTGTAGTGGTATTACCACTTTTAACACAGTTAAGGATCTGAATCTACTGTTTGCACCATCGTCACTTCATAGAATATGGGAATAAAGTAAAAGTGCCAATAATTGCATTCTTATCTTAGGTAGAGCAAAATCTAAAACGTGGAAACATAAGCACCTGATTTTGTCATTAGGATCAATTCTTCGCAAATCACTCGCTTTAAAGTGTACCTACAGGTTTGCGAGGACCAAATCACATGTCTCATAAGTGCACTAGTTGAGTTGTGCTTCTCCAAACCATTTCATTTTACCTCTATTTTTGTATGTATGTTAAACGGGGACACATTGTTTCCTATATCAAGACAAAAAAGAGTGAGCCAAGGCAATGACTTACCTTTATACTGTAAGCGGGGTAACTGGTCAGAACCTCTTCATCAGGATCCATAGTTATCACTTCATGTGTGTTATTCAGTGTGAATTCTGTTTTTAAACAATAAAGAGCAAAGTAATATTGTTAATTAAAGTGACACCTAATGTTAATGTTAGAATAATTTATTGCAGTGGTGGAAAGTAACTAATTACCTTTACTCAAACCCTGTAACATAAGTACAATTTTGAGGTGGAGTTGTTATTATTTTGCACATTCAGATTTTAAATAAAAAAAATATATTAATATTACAAAATTACACATATTACACATTAATGCATCAATAATTATAATACAATAATATGATATATATGACATTATAACGCTCTGGAAGCAGGCACTCTGCTGCATAATGAGTGCTTTTACTTGTGATACTGTACATTTTGCTGATAATATTTCTCTACTTTTGCTATTTTAAGTTAAAAAATGCTATCGTAGGAGTTTTACTTGTAATGGAGTATTTCTTGTTGTATTGGTACTTTCACTAAAGTAAAGGAGTACTTCTTCCACCACTAAGGTATTGTGTATTGACACTTTTTGTGTTAATTATCTGTCCTGATAATGTAGATATAAATGTCTCCCTTTTGTTTCTTTGTCAGTCAGTTAGTGTGTGTGTTCAGTGGAACTCAGTTTCTGATTTTTGACCCCACAGAAAGAGTTGTATGTCTTTGTTGTTTTAAATGTGCTTACATTCAAGTTTAAGTGGTTTGTTTCTCATGGAGACTGAGGTAAAAAAAACAACCTTTAATCATACTGTGTCTCTTGCACGTGACCTGTCACAAAAACTATACAGTTGAGATGAGGTGGGGACACTTTAACCTAACAGCATCCTCCTCTGTGGGTTTCCAGGAAGAGACAGTTTTTCACACCAGCCGGTAGCACACCGCTCCTGTCTGTAGATCATGCGGTGTTGCCTTGCCACTGCGGCTGCTGTCCTCAGATGAACCACTCAGCGCCATTGACTCAATAAGAAAGAGGAGATGCCGCTGCTTCCAGATCAGAGAACCACATCCGCCTGCTGCACACACATTTCCTCTCCCTCAAAAGCACTCAATCTGCCTCACAGGGAGTTGCTTCTGTGAGCCTCTAGCTGCTTCTGGCAACCTTTAACATTTAACTCACTGTGTCTCCGTCTAGTGGGCATGTACGGCATAAATGTTGGCTGCAGCGGCAGGCTGCTGTAGGGTTAATGGACTGAAAGTGATAAGAGATTTGATATCTTGTTCTAGCTGCACTCTAGGAAATGAAATGAAGATGTGTTGCTAGATGAGGATTCTGCTCAGAAGATAAAATCTATGAGACTGCGTGAGATGAGCTACATACTCCTACATCCGTTTTGATACACTGATTTAAGGCCAAATGAATGATTAGTCCAGCGCCCCCAGGAATGTAACTGGTTGGACTATCTACTTTTAAAAAATAAGTCTGGTACTGCTTGTCTGAGCGTGGTTGACAATATTTTGACAATATTTCCATTAGTATGATGTGATTATGTTGTTGTTATACAGTAAAATTGTGCAAAATCAGTATGGTGGTGTTTGCATCTCTCACTTTTATATGGTTTTCAACAGCTGCATAATTTGCATTTTAGTTTCGTAAGAGGAGACACAACTCTTGGATAGAACAGGACAGTACTTCCTAAACTTTTTCTGTCATACAGCTTTTGGAAGCTTAAAATAAATTGACAGCACTTTCATAAACCGATAACAACACTGGAGCAACTAGTGACAAAAGGAGCTAACTTGACTCGAATAACATGATCAAGAACATGAAGTGCTTGTCTCTTCATGCATGTTTCTTATTACTGTAGTTTCTGTTGTGCAAATGAGAAATTCAAGTTAAGCTTTGTCCAAACTGCCCGAGGTTTTACACACAAAAGACACAAGAATGTCTTGCTATACTGGCAGTGACTCCATTCTTTTAGATTTGACAAACATGTTTACTTGATGAGCTGCGTCACCAATTTTCCTCCCGAATCAGATTTATCAAACTTTTTCATAGCAGACGTTTTGACTCGTCATGGCAGGGAAAGCACAGGTGGAGCTGATAACATTAATGATGGCTCCACTCCAGCAATTAATGCATGCTATTAGTTACATCTGTGTTTGACAATTCACAATGTCGGCTGTGAAAACGGTCAATTCAACCCAGGATTGTATAAGAGGACACTGTATTTATCCCTGAACAGAATTTCAGATGTCACAGCAGCCGAATAGTACACAGAACAATATAGAAATATATAAAGAATAAACACATTTCATACAAGAATGACAAAGGAATGTCAAAAGTGTACAAATGTCACCACATGTACTAGAATAGAGAGCCTGTATGGTGTAATAGATGAGGTTTGTGCAATGGAATGAGCAAAATGTGCAAATGTCAGCAACCACTATATATATACTGTATATACAGTATATATATAAAGCACTTTACCACACTGTATGTACTCAAACATCTGTGCCTAGCCTACACAAGTCTATAAAGTGAGTATGTACACAGTAAGCATGTACTGAAGTGTGAATATTACATTAAGAGTTTACATCAATGTCTAGAAGTAAACATGCTATGCAGTATTATCAGAACAACAACTAAAGAACATGTTTCACGTCACTAGGCCTCAAAGCTGGCCTGAGGCATCAGCTAATTACATGGCTGCTTAGGGCCCCACAGCCACCAGGGGGCCCATAAATGCAGCAAATTAAAGTGTCCTCAGGTTCCTGTGTTCATTTTGTCAACATTTTAATAACGTTACTTTGTGTTTGTTGAACTTGTTTAGTTTGTGCATTTTCAGCTGTACTGATACAGGTGCTACGTTTTTACCGCGGTTATTAATGTTTTTGCCTTTCGGTTATTCTAATTGTAGTTAATTGCAATTAAGTAATACATGTGCGCATATGCACCACGCAAAGATAATTTTGAAACATAAACATTTAAATGTACACTGCATGCAAATCAAATGCCACTGGTGATACCTTTCAATGTAATACTTCAATATCATGGCAAAAATGTACTGTACAGTTTCACTTAGGTGACTTGGACTGTTGAGTGACCATGAAATACACATGTATGGGGGGGGG
>NTHP01000149.1:1062824-1076323 GCA_003416845.1 Oplegnathus fasciatus
GGGGGGGGGCAATAAAATATTCCCTGTAGCCCCATACAGGTGGGAGCTGACGCTGCTTGACCTACATAGTGGCACCACAGCAATTAAATCAACATCTCTCTAAGGGGAAGTGGTGAAAATAAGAAAAGGGCTGTTGTCTTCGCACACAGGTCTAGTGTTTATTTTTGCCCTGAGGTCACATCAGAGGGGCACTTAGGACTTTCAGAGTGGTACTTAGGGGGCTACTGGGCCAATCAAATGTTTAAATGTTCAAATATTTAGCATGGAAGTGCTCCAATCAGGCATTAATGTTTAAATCTTTAAATAAAGATTTTGAGGCATCCTTGCGTGCGCCTCGTGGTCTAAGATCCCAACGTCCCCGGTTCAATTTCAGCTTTGGCTCTTTGTTGCATGTGACACCCCTTGTTTTACCCCTTACGTTTACTGTCTACATCTCTGCTGTCATATGACAAAAAAAGGTCAAATTGCCCCCTAAAATTTAAAAATGAATAAATAAATAAAAAGCACATCAGCAGTGTGTTGCATGCCACTGGGCTGCTGAAATCATATATAATATCACAAACAGATCTAGATGTGTGTGTATTAGGGGGGTCCTTTATAAGGACTTATTAGTCTCAGACCACCGTCACCCCCTCCCTCCCCCGCCCCTCTGCACACTGTGGTGTACAGTAAGTGGCAGTCTTTAGGACCCTGTGGCAGCCAGCAGACAGTCTGCAGGCCCCTGCAGTGAGAGCGGTGCATCTGGAAGAGAGCTGGCCGGCTGGGGAGGTGGAGGACGGGGAGAGAAGAGGAAGGAGGCTCCGGGAGCAAGCGAGACAAAAAGGGTCAGGCCTGGGACTTGGGAAAATCGGGTAACGAACACACAGCGATTCACGCATTTAAATCCGTTTAACCCGGCACTAGTAACCGCGCAGGAAGGGTAACCTTTATGTGAACAAAAACGTGAAAGCCCCGAGAGCGGAAGGCGCTCGATGGAAATGGGGAAATAGCGATTTGGGGGTTTTGCTTTTTTTTGCAGATGTGCTGATTGGACATCGCGATGTGCACTTGAACTTGACCGAATTTACAGCCCAGAACCAGGATCGCGGCTCCTGAAAGCACCGGCCTCATTAAAAAAAATAACGGGGATTTATACTTCAGTGGCCGTGGCCTGTAAAAAAAAAAAAAAAAAGAGCCACAACCCCCTGGCTCATATTGCAGACTTCCCCTGCTGTAAAGACGTCTAAAACTTTGCACATTTTAAACGCATAGCCAGCTGAATAATAAATGCAAGTGAGCCGATCGCAGGATTGTAAGCGCGTGGCCTGGTCGTGGCTTGATGTGCGTGGAAATGCGGTGACATTAAACGCCAGTGTGGCCCTATAATAAATTATTTTTCAAGATTACACGTTCTGGTTGTTGCCTGCAATTATTTTTTCAGGAGCGAAGACTTCATTCCAGAAGCTTATTAGACCTTTTAAATAACTCACAACCGGCTGTCATCAATCTTGACGTGACCCTTGGAGGAAATTAAACACATGCAATATGAATATAGATGTGTGGGCTTATGATTTTTTTTTAATTTTTTTTTTGCACATTTCCACGAGTGCAACAGTGCAACTGTGGCTCCGCTGTGTGCGCATGGCTGACTGCTAGAGTAACTTTAACCCAGACACTTGAGGTGAAAAATGAAATATTAATCCTTTAAAAAAAAACGAGCCAAACAATATAATCATTTTGCAGCCTAATTCAGGGTTATTGGGCGCTCATCAGCAGCAGTTTAATGTCGACTACTGTACACCCATACATCCATGTGGTGTAAAAAAAAAAAGTGGCCTAGGCCCTATAGGGGATAGTAGCCATACAGTATCCTATAGAAGCCTTGAGGTTCCTATACATGACTGCACTCCACAAAGGAAAGCTGATGCTCAGAAAGAGGCTCTTTATGACAGAAAATCAAATTTATCCAAACTGATTGGAGGAAATGTGCACAAAATGTGTCGCTGCAGCATGAAGCTCTGCTCACCTCTGAATGAAAGCGTCACAAATGCCAAACTGAGGTGTATCTAACGAACAAGTCGCTGTTCTGTGTTATCTTCCAGGAGAGCAGAGAGAAGAGGGATCATCTCTCATTTCTTTTTTTTATTTTGTTCCTTTGAGTTCATTTTCACCTCATCTACATCCATCGCCCACTATCAGACATCGCCCGTAAGCCCCACAAGACCCTCGACGATGCCGTCCAACACTGTCACCAACACCAACACCACTGCATTCAAAGGCTCAGACTACGCTGACTCACCTGGAAACAGAATGGTAAGACGCGTGAAATACGAAAGCATGCCTCAGGAATCTCACTTGAGGTATTTCTGAGACTCCTCTGGAGCTCGGTGTGTTGGTGAAAGACTCAGGATTTCTCAACTTTATAGCTGGTGGGTTCAAAGAGTTCATTCGGTCATGTTTTGGCTTAGTTTTGACTTGAGCTAAGCTGCAGATTCATTTTGGATTCGACTCTTCATCGCTGCAAAATGCAATTTTTCTGAAAGGCCTCAAAGTCACCAGAGCTGATTTGAAAGGACATTACTGACTCCTGGGCTCATCCAGAAATGATGTAGTACAGTGTGCCTTTTAGTGTTTTCCTGAAAATATCTATAAAGAGTACACGTGAGCATGCATGCATGAATGTGTGTGTTTTTGGTACAGTTTGTTAGTGTACCAAATTGCATTGATACTGATATTGCGTTGATGGAGCCCTGAAATAAGAGGTACGTGGCTTGCACAGTCACTTCAGGTCAAAGCCGATTAAAACCTCAGCAACAATGAATGGAAGTTAATCAATCGGTCAAAGTAATGCCTCATTGATCTCTGCAATCCAAAGAATTACTGGAGTTGACTCAGTCGCATTGATTCCGTCCGTTTATCGAAGAAATAAACAGACACCGACACAAGCATGTGGAGTGCCATGTCACCTTTCATGATGCAGACAGACTCATTATCACAGTCTGTGTGTAACTGCAGCATCACTGACGCTCCACAGTGGCAGCGACTGCAGCATCACTGAGGAGGCTGCTGCGAGATGCAGCTGTATTATGTGACATTTGCTGTTGTAATGGTGGTTGGTGACGTGGGCGTTGGCTGGTGTAGGTTGAGCTGGAGCTGGAATGGCTCTACAGCTTTTTTACTGGGGGGGGATCTGTCCTCTTCCTCTACGTTCCCATTACACAGTACTGCCCTTAGTCTTGTTGCCTGGCAACAGACATTGCCTTAAATAACCGGCTACCCAGACGGAAATAGTGCAGCGGTATTGACAATGTAGTAGGGTTCACTCCAGGCAACAACAAATCATATTTCAGGCGTTTCTGTTGTTGTTTTCTTCCAGAAAATATTAGAGTGAAGCTGTGTGTGAAAATGGCTGTTATTTTCATTCAGTGTGTCTGAGCGCTCGGGTTGGGAATTGGATGAACGGTGTGGTGTAGGCTGTTCCTGCAGGCGCCACTGAATTGTGTCATCCATGTAAGTGGTTCCCAAATGAGCCTGCACACCAGGCTGCACTCAAAACGTGCTATTATCTATGCAAATTCTGCCGCCCTGTAAGGAACAACCGAAGCACCAGGCTCTCTATTAGTAATCACACAATGAACGGGCACCATCTGCAAAACACATTCTCACAACAGCATCGATATCTACATTTAAAATAACCTTTGAAAAGGGCTTGTTTATCCAGAAATTCATTGATGAATATTCTATGATGACTTTTCCAGATTTTAGAGCGATATTTATCAATTATAACCCTGTGTCCATTAATCACAGCGTCAGCTACTCTGATCACATCTATCTCTTTATGCAAATCAGTTTATCACCCTGGGACACTAATGGTTGATGGATTTATTCCATTTTAGCAGCAAACACTCTCAGGATGTAACATGGCCTGACCTTTGAGATTCCTGCCAGTGTATATTAACGTCCTCCATCTTTTAAATTATTTAACAAGCTGAGTCTGCTGGAATCTGTGCATGCACAAGTCCAGTTTTTTAAGGATGTTTTTATGGCATTTTTGCCTTTACGGGACAGTTGATGAAAAAACGGAGCACAGAGAGACGGCGATGAGGTTTTTGCCATCTCAAAAGCTGTACTTTCATTGCTGCTACCAAAAACAGTGACTCTCTAGTTGGTTAGGTAGTTAGATTATTTATGTTATTTAGTTATGTTATTTATGGTGTCACACACATACAAGGACCAAGCCCACATGGACTTATAAGAGACCAAAATACCGTTACAGTAGTGAAACATTTGTCAGACATGAACGTAACTTCTTGCATATAACATTACATCGCAAACAAGGAACTTCTTCCTTCCTGTCTTCTCTCCCAAATGCTGTAGTGTTTAGATATGTTCGACAGATGTTAGATTAGATAGCAGTTACAGATGTTAACCTCATAATATTTAGATAGGGTGACACATTTTGCTATCAGCGAAACTTTACTCCAACATTTGATTAGCACATCAATATTTCTTTTGATTCTTGACCCTCTAGCATCGCAGGATCTGACAGATCACAGATTTCAGTGTGACACCAGAATCTCACAGCTACATGGTCCCGTTGATAGACCCCTCAACCACCAGGGCTCCTCGCCACAAGGTCAAATTCAAAGTTGGAATTGTAGATGTTCAAATTTAAGGACTTCTCATCCACGTTGGCTTAAAATATGAGGTTCAGAGTTAATTCTTGACCTTGGAAACAGCAGTTGAGAAAAGCCCATTTAGAAGTGGTTCTGTAGCATTTGACCATATCACATGATCCAGACGCTCCATCTCATGAGCAGACGGAGTTTCGAAAGGGTTTAAATCTAACATGGACAAGATAAGTCCTTAAAGTGCTCAGAAAAAAAGGAAAATTGAATATCTGCAATTCCGTGACAACTCGGCAAACTCCATCAGCTTACAAAGATCATGTGATAAGATTGAAAGCTCTAGAGCAGCTACGAAATGGACCTTGGGGTCTCAACTGCTGCTTTCAAGGTCCAGAATAAACTCTGATGCTCAACTGAAATATAGTCTTTAGGTGTGTGGATATACTGTACATATCTAAAATACATCATTAGTTGCCCCTTAGCCTGGATAGCACAGTGATTTTGTATCATGTAAAAATGTAGTGTAAATTCTTGTGTAGTTTTTATTTGCAATTTCGACTTGTTTCCAGATAGTTTTGAGGCAATGTTTTGAAGCAGGAAGACGATGTGACTGCACATGTGCAGTGTAGCATGTTGTCACTCTAATTGGCTTCTTATTGGATGAAAGGCATTGCACCTGTCCTTGGCCTTCCCTACTTTTCCTTCTGTAATTCAGTCACTGAACTGTCTTGCTGTATCTAACAGCATCCATTATATAAAGACAAAGTCATGTTACAGTAATCCTCTGTCCCGTAAACCTATGCCACACTGCCTAAAATTAAAATAAAAGTACTTAACAACAAGTCAGCAGAGGGACTCAGTTGCAGAATGCCTTACAGTGCAGAGAGCTCATTTATCTTCGAGGGAATCTCACATTCAATACTGAAGGAATTTAATAAGGACCCGGCCCTCCACCCCCCATCGCAGCTGTCAGGAATGGCCTTGCAATCTCATTTGCATTCAGACCTGGTGCTGGTGGTCCTATTCAGTCAATATTGAAACTCAAAGCATCTACATTAGGATCATCTTTTCTCCCATCAACCCCAGGGGTACTTGGTGGTGGCAGACATGGGGCTTTGTTCATGGGGGTAGACAGTTTTATTAATCAAAGGGAAATTGCAGCAGGGGGAAGGTGGGGGCCGGTCGACGTCTTTGTAACGGTGTCAAGAGGGAATTGTCTGTGGAAGGTCAGCGCTGCGTTCGTGGAGCTTTCACTTCAGCCTAGTTCAAAGGAACGTGCCATTCACTTTCTATCTGTCTCATTGTCCACTCAGCCAAAGACACTCAAGGACCTGCTGCAGTCCCCCCAAATGTTCAAGTGTTTCAGTGAGGTGCAGTTTTGTGTGTGTCCTGCAGATCTAGTATCACTCCTGCTGCATCTTTGGCTGAGGTGAAACCACCACTTAGCTTACTGTATGTACAAATACAGTCTTTCATAACCTGGAAAGATGCAATGTCTGATGTGCATCCAGGCCTGAAGTGTTAGTTTCACATTCCCATAGATAAGAGCACTGTTACTCCAATTATTATATGATACTGAGTCCAAATCATGGTGTGCATGATGTGTTTTTTTTTGTTGCTGACAGGGTGAAAGCACAATACTGGACATGGACCTGATGACAGAGGAGAAGTCGGCTAAAAGTAGTGCCTCTTGTAAAGTTGGCAAGCCTGGAAGAAAACGCAAGCAGTTTCCAGTGAGTGTTGATCCGACAAATTTTACAACTACATCCATCCATCCATGCATTCTTGTTTTATAGTGATTTTCTATGACTCTATGAATAATTGCTATTGAACAGGAAGAGTGGGTCAATGCCCTTTAAGGAACTTCCAACCCTTAAAGAATTTCTTTAAGGGTTCTGTACTCTAGTGAAGAGTTTTAGTGTCTCATGCTGGTCTAAATGGGTCTAAAAGGCTGGGGTTTAGGCTCGATACAAAGTAGTTCATATGGATCGCCCTGGTAGATGAATAGTTACAGTGCGTGGCACATAACTGCAGCGTCCACGGTTTGATTCCAGCCAGGGAATAAAAGGCAGCAATGGTAAAAATCACGTCACACCTTAAGGCAGCTGTTCTGAACGTCCACGCTCACCCACACACACGGATGAAAATCCTGCTGTCAACGAGAAGGACGAGACACAATTAATCACTTTAAATTTGGGGATGAATGCGCCCATTCTTTCCTGGAAGGCATTCATCGTGTTAGACTCATCTGTACACATGAAAAGTGACAGAAATGGTGGTGTGAAGAATAAAAGAAGAGAGCTTCAGAGAGACTTTCAAACCTTGATTACTGTCTCACCTCCACACAGCTGGCCAGTCACTGCGTGAGGTGGGTGTTCATGTCGGATTGCAGAAATCGTCAGACATAGCCCCCCACGCTGTCAGAAAGGTGTGGGTGGAGGATGTTTCACACGCTGTTCAACCATCCAATAAGCACTTTGGTTTGAGCATAACTGTGCCCTTAGTATCCTTCAAACAAAGTGCTTGTCGGATCACCAACTTGTATTGCGGTGGCTGCGTTTAACAATTTGTGTAACTTTTCAAAACCGACATTTAGACACTCATGGCCATTTCATGCAGCGATAGTGTGTGGAGGTGAGTAAGTATACAGGGCTTGAAGTTCTCTCTCAAGCTCCCTTTTTTATGCAATACTGTGAACGCCTTTGAGGAGAAACTGCCCAAAAGTGCACATTGTTATCTCAATTTCAATGATTATCGTGTCTCCCCTCTCTCTATGACAGCAGGCTTTTCGCCCCACCATCAAGTCTGGCCTTGTGGAACAACTATAAACACTTTTACCTTATGACACATCATATGAACTAGTTGGTTTTAAGTATACCCCGGCGTTAAGTGTCACATGATGGTCTAAATGCTAATTCGGAGAATTCAAATAGTAAAATGCCTTGGTGAAACATTGCAAATTTCTGCAAAATGTCTGCAAATTTCTATGTTTTGTTGCTATGAAACTGAAAGAATTTAAAAATATTGAATATCCACACAAGGTAACACGTGTCAGCAGCCTTTCTATAAAAAATACAGGTGTTGTTTCAGCCTTCTGAAACTATTTTGTACTCATGTATAAACATCACACAGCCTCCACCATGTTTCTGTTACACCAGCACCATTTGTAATCTGTTTGTGATGTGTTTTGTAGTTAAAAGCCCTGATTTAATAATGACTCTTGGGCCAACGTGTATCTGGGTATTTTTTTCCCTGAGATCTTATCATTTGCATAAGCCTCTGCTTAAAATCATGTTAATTAATTCTCACGGTGTGATTCAACAAACCGAGAAAAAAAAAAAAAGATTACAAAAATATTTACAGATATGTATGGTAGGTAGGGATATGCCAGAGGGGTTGTGTCAGTGTGTATTTAAAGCAGCTGAGTGGTACTACCAATAACAGATAAAGAAAAGCTATACTGAGAATCAGCCTTGCCTTAGCGAGTGTTTTCACAGCTGTGGAGGATTGACCACATGTGCCAGACGTGCCAGTCAAATAGGTGTTTCGTTGTTATTATTCTTCTCTGAATGAGAGTCACTCAAAAATGTATTTACCAACTTAATATGCTGTCTATTAGTCATTATTTGGATATCAGGTAAAAACAGGAGGTAAAGCTGGTGAATAGCTGTTAAAGGTGTTATATCACAAGTCTCGGGTCTTTTTCCAGAAAGGACACAGACATCATGGACATGGTCAAATTAGGTCCTCATAGAAAATGTTGAAGGAGTGCTTGAAGAATGCCAAGCAAAGTAAACTATTTATCCATTCACCTCAGTTCACAGGTTTTATTTGCATATTAACAGACCTTGCTGCCCTTTACTATCATGGGTCAAGGCTGTAACACTCAGTGCCTTCAGCTAGTCTGAAGGAGGTTAAAACATGCTCAGCTGGTTAAATGTCTCAGCACTGAGTCTGCACTAAATTCATCATAGAATATTTACAGCTAATTTGGCTCAATAAAGTGTTACCTTAAAGCCTGTGAGAGTGAAAGCTACAGTGTGATTTAAGACAAACTAGCTGCATTTATCTAGGTCAAGTTGTTTCATCTGTAAGATTACGAATTAATTGATGAGTTGATTGAGAACTTACTGGTCAATAAATGAATATGTCTAAATGTATGTAGATAGAACAAGGCATAAATGACATAGTTTGTTTTTCAGTGTATTGGCTTCTCTTATAATATAGTGTTGTAATGTTTGAGTCATCCCACCTTACAGTATAACTGAATAACCGAATGCCATTTATATGATAACAGTATGTAATTTCCTCACATACTGTACTACAGCATATACTATAGCAACCTGCCAGTAGTATCACAAATATACTTATAAATTTGTAATTTGAAAAACACAGAACATTAATTCATTTTAATTATTTTCAATCTATAATTAAAGCAGCATTTATTAAGTTTTTCACTCTTGGCCTCCACCAACTCCCGAGGGAACTATCTGGCTCTTTAGCTGCTAAATGCTCCACTGTGTTCACCAGCTAGTTGCTAACTTTGTCTGTGATAAGCAGGTAGCCTACAGTAGATTTATCAGAGCTCGTTTGCTGAAAACAGGAAACTGGAAGTGACGCAGATGAGAGCGGTGCGAGTGGACAAAAAACAGCAAAGTTGCGAGCTGTAAAACCAAAACAATGAACTCAAACACGTTGAAACTCTCTGTAGAGCTGCGGGGAACTGCAATGTTGGATGATAATTATCTGAGGGTTTGTCAAGTGATGCCTTTCACATTATACATAGTCATTTGTTCCACTGTTAATATGAAAATATTGATTACTGCAGCTTTAACAGTTCATGAAACTTATTATGCATTAAACTCGGCCCTTATTAATGTGTAAATTGTAGTGCTGCAGCAGTAGGTTGGAGTAGGTAGCCAGTGTTTTATTTTGACCTCTGTCTGGCTGTCTGAGCTGCCTGATTTACCAACTGTGACCTTTGACATCTGGCAGGGGCCACATGTAGTTCAGTGGGTCACTAATCTGTTGCATAATTCTTTCAGCGACAGTGTATTGTTTGTGTGTGTGTGTGAGCATGCTGCCTGAGTTTGTGCATGTGTCTGTTTGCGCTTGTTTGCCTAAACCCACACAGACTACAGCCTCTTTTTCTAGTTATGAATATTAATAATGCCTGAGCTGTGGATTTGTTGTTTTCATTCATCGTGTCAAACAGATTTACAAGGGCGCAGCTCTTTGTATGAGTGCAACTGTTCAACATTTACAGTTAATTTGTTCTCAGTTACTCCAATGATGAAGTCATTTAGAGTTTGCGGCCTGCGAGGAATGCTTAAAAACCAACTTTGGCTCGATGCAGCTTTGTTTTACGATACAGTAGGACTTTCACTGAAGTTTATTTTGCATCTCTGTTCCGTGTGATTTGCATTGCATTCATTACGCAGATGTTTTATAGGTCTCTGGGTCACATTAAAGATAGTTTTACGTTGTGTTTTCCTCTTCAATCTGCTAGAATGAGATTACACTTGACCTTTTCGCTTCTAGCACAGGGTCTTGTGTTTGCTAAATATCGTCTGCTGAAAGACAGATGCCTCCTGCGGCGCTGCTGTCGCCTGCCGTAAATGCAAACTGCTGTACCAACATCTACAGGAGATGAAAGCTTCAGCGCTGCTCTCATCGGTGTTGACAGTCTGATCTCACAAGACATGCTCCACTTTCTGCTCCCAGTGACCCAGTAATGGGATTGTCTGAGAAAGTGTGTTTTTATGGCTATTTTTAGGCAGGAGCACAGACACTATCACATTTCTTCAAAGTGTTGAGTTGAAACGAATCTTTTCTAGGTCTTCCAAGATGGTCGCTGCTTTTTTTAGGTAAAGCAAGGTGTAAGAACTGAGTGTCTGTAACTGTAACTTAAACCGCAGCTTTAGATAGGTCAGCTCTCTTTGAGTTTACTCCTCTGCATAGAATGAAATAGTTTAACTGGGCGTTCCAAACTGGACGGAGTGAAAAACTTTCTTCGTTGACAAACAGCCAACATTCTTGACATATTTCTGTGCTGCTGTAATGATGAGTGCACGGCTACAGGAAGCTCAGAAGCGTACCTGATGAACTCTCATGTAATCCCTTCCTCACTTGCAAGTTAATGGCTGCACAGCACATTTACTGGCACAGCTTTGAAGTTTACAACTCTAGTTTAACAGAGCTGAATGGGAAATGCCATAATTCACTGACTAATAAGTGTAGAAGTTGAGCTACATGTTTGATTCTGTCCAGATAGGAGCTGAGGAGGCTTAAGGGATGAAATTAAGCTTATCTAATATGAGATGGATGAATGCTTTAATTCACATTTTCTTTTAAATAGCCCATTTAGCCAGCGGAGACTGTAGTGCTTATCCTCACTCTGATAGTGCCAGCTGTTTTATTGTTGCTCACTGAGATGACCTTTTTTCAAGCGCGCCGGATGATTTGTTGTAACTTGTGAATGGTTTTGTTTATTGCACAGCCAGCTACAGTATATCCAGTGATATGTCATAACTGCTGACAGGCACAACACTGTTGTACACCGTAAAAAACATCAAACTCTAACATACTGCTGCAGCAATAATAATCTCTAAAGCTGATAAATTGTCAGGATGTTAACATTTCAACCCCCTCTTCCCCTGCCTGCAGGTCGAGAGCTGTGGCTCTCTCAAAGGCAGTATGGGTGTGGGCAACAGCTACACCGGGGTGGGTAGGCCGTCCATGACACCAGTCCACAATGGAGACGTGGGCGGGCACAGAGACAGGACGTCCGACGCCTGCTTCCCCAAACAGGAGAAGAGGGAGGTGGAGAACGGGATCCCCAGAGACCCTTCCTCCTGCCGGGCACAGGACAGCTCCCAGGGTCAGAGCCGGAGCCCGTCCCAGGAGAACGGATTCCTGCCCAGCCGGGGAGAGCAGGACTCTGAGAAAGACAAGGACGGCAGCCTGACGACACCGCGCAAGAAACGAGGGAGGCGGAAACTGGAGCGTCCAACGAAATGTGAGTTGTTGTTTTTTTGGCTTCTGCTTGTTGAGCTCGGCTATGTTTTGATCCAGCAGGAGAAGTCATGTGACTAGTACAAGATGTTGAGTAATGAACTGTAAATGGATGTCAGACTGAGTGGGTCTGTGCGGCTCAACACCCAGAGCACGGCACTGACACTGCCAGGATTAGTAACACTGAGGCTAAAAGTGTTGCATTCATGCTGCTGCACAGTGCGGTGAAGGAAAGACAGTAGTAAATATTAGGGCTGCAGCGTAAATCAGACATAATTATAATGTTTATACTGTTAATATTCATCTTACTGTACAGTAAACACATCATACTGAATATTATGCATGCTATATTTCACTTCTTTTTAATGTGTTGATGTGGCTCACCCAATGCTTTCAATATGCATAACCAGTTGACATTTGAATGTGTCATGAAAAAGAAAGAGAGAAACCCGAAATGGATTATCTCTGAAATGATGTAGTGAAAAGGAAAGTGTGCCGACAGTTCGTTAAAACATCAAAACACCACATAACAGCAGTTACAATATGAATGCTCCAAGGAATAGATTACAATGAGTTAAAATTTAAGAAAAACATGTAAGAAAACAGATGAAACACTTTTTAATCAGACACGAACATACAAGTGCAGGTTCTGTGCACAGTTTGCCTTTTGATTGTAGCTATTCCCAAAAGTATTGAAGTAGTAATTATTTATGTGTAGCGCTGAAACGAGTAGTTGATTAATTGATTAGTCAATTGACAGAAAATCAATCTGCAACTATTATGATAAATGATTAATTGATTAAGTCATTTTTCAAGCAACATCAGACATTGTCTGGGTTCAGATTCTTAAACGTGAATATTTGCTGCTTTTCTTTGTCTTAAGTCACAGTAAAATGTGAAAATGGGAGTTCTGGATTGTTGGTCAGAGGAAACAAGTGACTTGAAAATGTCACCAAGGGCTTGAAGGAACTGTGATGGAAATTTTTCACACAAACGATTAATTGAGACAATAAACGTCAGATTAATTGATTATGCAAACAATTGTTAGTTGCTCTAATTATGTGCATTTTGATAATAAGGGCACACTAACTGCCAAGACAACAGGAATGAAAGCATGACTTTTGCTACTTAAAAAATACATTCAAAAAAAATTATTTGTTCTAATGTAAATTATTAAAACTTAAATGACTTATGAAATGACAATTAGTTGAAATTACACTGTTTCATAAAATAAACACCTTAAATGAAAACTGTATACATTTGTATTATAATAAATCATTTTAAACTGAATTTCCTACAGTAGTGAATCTGCACCAGCCACAGTGCAGCAGTAGATAACATTAGCGTATTAAGATGATATAAATCATGGGGGCATTGTTGGGAGAGAGTGGTGCTGACAGGTAGTTTTTAGTCCAAGATGGAGATTAACAATATCACTTAGCCGCTCCCCCCACACTCTCTGCTTTTTAGTCCTATCTCTCTCTCTCTCTCTCTCTCTCTCTCTCTCTCTCTCTCTCTCTCTCTCTCAGCCACGTGTCTCTCTCGCTCCTCTCTCGGCCACAGAGACACCGGCTATGACCTTGATGAGGAGCGCAGTAAATAAAGCCCGGGGAGGAGCGACTCGTCTCCTGGCAACGAGCCTCTGTTGGGAGCTGGCAGGTCTCTGTTGTGGCCGCCTCCCTGTCGGGGGCCCTGCCAGGTGGATGGCGTCGTGCCCAGAACTCTTTACAAACTGAGTCTGCACTCTGCATTCACCTGATCTGTGCTTCTAGGATCCGTTACTTCACTTCAAAGCAGAAATCTGGGATAACCCTGTTTGCTTTTGGTGTAAATGGCTAAAAACTGGTTTTCTGGACCAGGTCTGCTCCCTAATCTGGG
>NTHP01000149.1:1078419-1107080 GCA_003416845.1 Oplegnathus fasciatus
AAAAAGAGCAAGGGGGGGAGGAACAGGGGGCTCAGCTACACATGGAACCAACTTGAAGAGGCTGCTAAGAGAGCGGACTATTGTTTGGACAGGTCTGTAGGGTACTTCACTGACAAGCCAGAGTTGGCTGTGCAGAAAACATGCCATCAAAAGTTGTCCTTAGCCTCTCAGGGCTCAAGTGTTATGATAGTGTTTGGGCTTCGACTCAGCAGATAGTCGTGTTTACTCAGGCTGTGCCATCATGCTAATTTAGGGCACAGATGCTTGAATGACGTGTGTATACTCCGCTGGTGTCATATCACCGAGCCCGGGCACTTTTAGAAACACTTGCTTACATTGAAATTAAACATTGTGAAAGCAATACCAGAGGTGTTGGTTTGAGCTTCTGTGATGAAGCTGATTTTGGCTTCCTTATCTGTTTTTCTGCTGCTGCCGCGGGTAAAAAAACTTTTCATGAATCATGAATCCTGACTGCTGTCCTAGTGTTTCAGTTGGGTGGTATCCATGCTCCCTGGCTAACCCCTCACTGCTCTGCTGAACACAGGAAAACAATGCAGTTTAACAATGAATAACATGCCCTTGTTGTTGTGGACCTCCAGGTCTTAAATCATTGCCAAGTTAATGGGAAATCCCAACTGGAGCTTTTATTGTGTTTTTATTAGACTGTGGTTTCAGTGCACGTCTCACCAAATATATTCGGTGCTATTTTTGACGGTCTTTACCCTGCTGCTGCATCTCTCGCCTTTGGTTTTGCAACTTCCTCTGCATACATTGGCATTTTCTTTTCTGTGGAAAATTTTTGTCTTTCTAAGTAACTGCTGATAGTATTCAAGAGTTTTGAATCCTCGCATTACATCAGTGTTGAAAGAAGTATTTAGATCCGTTGCTTGATTAAAAGTAGCAATATTGCAATTTAAAAATACTCCATTACAGGTAAAAGTCCTGCATGACAAACTTTACTGAAGTAAAAGTCTACAAGTATGTTGAAGTAAAAGTACCTTTTTATTAGAGTTGAATCGATCAGTCGATTAACTGATAGTGGATTGCAAGAAAATGAATAGGCAGTGAGTTTGATAATCGATTAATTGAAAAAAAAATCAGTATCATAGAAGAGCCAGAACATTTGTTTTTTCTTAGTCTTCCATGATAGTAGACAGAATATTTTTGGGTATTGGACTGCTCAGATAAAACTGGAATTTTATGATGGACATTTTTCACTATTTTCTGACATTTTATAGACCAACTGCTTATTGATAATTGGACTGAATTTTCTCAGATAAAGTGAAGGATTAAATACTCCTTTTGTACATAAAATCACAATCTGCAAATTAACCATATATATATATATATATATATATATAAACTACAGCTATAGCTGTCAAATACTGTATGTAAAAAGTATGGTACGGTACGGTAAAAACTTTAATCAAAAATGGTAGAACTCCTTAAAAGTACAAGTAGTTGACACACAGTCTTACCTCCAGGTCCATTTAGTAGCTGTTCTGGGGCTTTCAATCATATCACATGATCTTCATCAGAAGATGGAGTTTGCATAGTTGTCATTGTGGTATTAGGGACTACTGGTCCATGTTGTAAAGTGTTTAAAATCTCTTAAAGTTCTCAGAAAGATGGAAATTTTAACATCTACATTTCCATGACACCAGGACAAACTCCATCTGCTGATGAAGATCATGTGACATGATCGAAAGCGAGAGATTATTTTGTCATCTGCAGTTTCCAAGGTCAAGAATGTACAAGTACCTCAAAGATGTACTTAAGTAGGGAACTTCAGTAAATTACTTACTTTTATCATTGTAAAACTAAAATATTGACTTGAGTAATGGCATAGCAATTTGTGTTGGCTCTGCCATCATTTTCTGTTCCAAATAACAGACAAATACCAGCTTCTGCAGCTCTCCACCTTCCAGTTGTACATAACTCAACTGCAGCAAGAAGAGACTCATGTCTTGGTCCTGTTGAGGCTTTGGAGATTGGCAGGGAGATTATATATACGGCCCCGGAGCCTCGGTCAAGTGAAGCAGTATGTTGTTGCCTTTACGGCTCAGTGTCAGCGGCGTGGGAGGGGCCATGCTAATAGCAACCAGCTGTGTGTCTCATGAAGGGGGGATATAAGGTCAGAAGTGTGACATTTGCCAAAGTAAACCTGGCCCTTCTCCACACTCATCATAACCTGGGCAGCCACTCCAATCCCTCTGAGTTGCAGCAAACCCTCATGTGGCACCTGAGCGCACAAGCTCTGGTGATCCCGGATGATTTTAAACTCTGAGCACGCATAAGGAGTTTCCCCGAGCCAGTATCTCCCTCGCAGTTTTATTAATTTGACTTTAATTTGATCAAACACACAGTTAATGGGATGATGTGGAGGGCGAGCTTAACAATTTGGATTAATAAATGTGTCATATGGTTTATTGATGAATGCGAGGGCCACTAAAGTGTAACACAGATACGAGGATAACCAATGTGGTCAATTTCCACTCTCCTATGAATGATTCAGGCCATCCATTGTGTCGCTGTCTTCTCTCTAGATGTGGAGCACAAGGAGGAGGACGGGGGTCATGCAGTCAAGACCGAGGTAAGATTTCTGCTCTGTTGAGTCTTTGTTTTCTGGCTGACGTAACTCTTGAGGTGTCTTTCACACTTGCCAGGGCTGTAGCTTCCTTTTTTGGGGTGAATTACCTTTCCTGTCACAAACCGCGAATCCTGTGCTTGCCAACGTGATAGATGGTCGTGGTGCAGCTTGAACAGAAGCAAAAGTGCTTTTCTTGACTTGGAAAAGGACAGTTTTTGTAGCAGAAATACTGAATATGACTGGATTCTCAACCTGACTCCACCATACCGGTATGTTATAAAAACATCAGTCTATCCTGTGTTGTTACAGCAATTTTCTTTTTTCATTTTACTTACTCTCGATTGTAGGACAGGTTATATGCTTGATGAGGGGGTGTTTACTTGTTGTTTTGCATGACTGTAGTTGCGTAAGAATTGTTCAACATTTTGGGAAATGCACTTATTTGTTTTCTTGCCAAGAGTTAGTTGAGAGAATTTACAGGTAAATATGATTTTATAGTCAGCAGCCAGTTAGCTTAGCATAAAGACTGGAAACAGCTAGCCTGGCTTTGTCCAAAGATAGTCTGGTACATAAGCCTCCTTAAAGTAACAGTTTGACATTTTGGGAAATGCGCTTATTTGCTTTCTTCTGAGAGTTAGATGAGAAGATTGATACCACTCTCGTGTCTGTCTGTTAAATAAGAAGCTGGAGCCTGTTGGCTTAGCTTAACATAAAGACTGGAAACAGGGGGACATTCACCATTTTACGGGGGGTTATGTGCCAGACTATGTCTTGGCCAGGGCCAGTTACTTGCTGGCGTTACACTTTGGTTTTTGTACGAATTAAACAAACGAGATATAACATGTTAATCCGCGAGCTTTAGAGGTGTTGGTAGGCGCATTTTGTTATCTTTGGACAGAGCCAGGCTAGCCGTTTCCCCCTGTTTCCAGTCTTTATGCTAAGCTAAGCTAACTGTCTGCTGGTTCCAGCTACATATTTAACAGACAGATATGACTTCCGGCAAGAAAGTGAGCGTATTTTTCAAAATATCAACCACGTCCTTTAAGTTTATTTTTGTGTATCGTTGAACTTTTTTGCCACCTACTCTTCTGCAAATTTGTGACCAAAGCTTGCACTGAAAGTAAACTGTGTCTGCACCATTGCTTTCCCAGAAGTTTTGCATAGTCATCTATTCTCAAGGTCCAGAAACGGAGTAGTCCTCTTGGACTTGTGAAAGAAATGGTACCTAATATGTGTATAGATTTGAAATATCAAATACACTTGGGAGCTTCTTGAATCAGTTGGAGCTGGTGACCTTGAGACTGTTGCCAGGGAGTTGTGATTAGACACTGTGGCATCGCTTCTTGCTGCCTGCCCAATCACAAGCTGATAGTACCATACGGCACACCAACATGTGAGTCATCATCTTTTTAGAAATTAGACAACCCCATCACCTCAACAGCAAATTACTCACTTGTTAACTAGAGTCTTTCTCACAGGCTCTAGTGACAGATTGGATGCACAGATTTACTACAAATCTGGATGCTTCCTTATGAGAGAAACTCTAAAAGAAAGAATCAAAAACAAGTAGCTAACTTTTTTTTTTTTTTAACACCTTAAACAGGGAGGTCGAGGCAGGCTGCGAAGGGGAGTTGGTTGGGAGATCAGCCTTCGTCAGAGGCCCGTGCCCAGAATAACCTTCCAGGCTGGTGACCCTTATTACATTAGCAAGCGGACCAGAGAGGAGTGGCTGGCCAAGTGGAAGATGGAGGTGAGTACCCCAGCTCTGTCCCAGCCACCGTTGAGTACAGGGTGAGCCACAGGCGTGGACCAAAGCTGCCAGGGTCAAAGATAGGGTTTGTGGTGTGTTCACAGCCAAGTGTATTTGATGGGTCATTTGATATCTCATGAAGGTACCATTTATTTCAGTGGATTTCCAGGGCCATTGGCTCAGTCAGCTCCTGCATTTCCTGACTTTGTTCTTGTCTATTGTGTTAGCAGCGGAGAAATCACATGCAGCTGCGTTGATCACATCTGTTTGATGCCTTGACATGATTCATGCTTCCTGGATGAAAACGTTGCTGTAAATTTAGATTTGCATCATTCTGACTTCTTTTGGTGTCTTGAAGCTGTGGTGAAGTGATTCTAGATTAAAGGGTCAGTTCATCTAAATCACCAAAAAACATATTTTCCCTCTTACCCCTGATGGTAGCGAGCCATGCAGATGTTTTGTTTTTTTTTATTCACAACAGTTTTGAGATTTTTACATTTGAAAAACTTAACAGCAAAGTCTCTTTTCAGAAACAGTGTACTTGTTAATCTGGATAATCCACAGACTTTGTTGTTTATTTAAAAAAACACAAAGGGCTGCATTGGCGGGCGTGTGTTGTTTCAGATACTGGTGAGATGATGAAATCCTGGAAGCTTGATGAAATCTATGACTTTGAAGGCTTATTAGACACTGCACAGCGGTTTATAATTTGGTGAGGAAGGATTTTACCGCTCTGAAAAGTTATCAGTAATGACAGTAATTTTATTTTACTTCACGACAATTGAGAGGTAAAAAGTAGAAGTACGTTGTTCACATTACAAAGTAATCTACCCGTACTTGCCTTTAACTTTTTCTGCCTTTTTCAAATGACTTAAGGGTAATGCATTTTTTCACGCAGGGCTAAAGCTGGTCTGAACACGGCTTGCTGTCAACAGATTTCATTGGGACTATTTCTTTGATGGAAAATAGTTTCAATTAAACTTTCCATGTAAATGTAGAGCAATAATAAACAGTTGAGACCTTGGAAGCAGTAATTGACAAAACAGTCTCACCGCAAGTTCCATTTAGTAGTAGAGTTTTCAGTTGTATCACACGATCTTCCTCAAGCTTCAGAACTGCTACTAAATGGACCATTTGGTGAGATTATTTTGTCAACTACTGTTTCCAAGGTCAAGCACAAACTTTTCATCTCATCTTTTAAGCCAACAGGGACAAGAAGTCCTTAAAGTGTTCAGAGAAGTGGAAATTTGAGCATCTACAATTCTGTGGCAACTGAGCAAACTCCATCTACTCACATATATCACATCACATGATCTTATGTGATTCGATGGAAAGCTTTAAAACCGCTACTAAATTATGGACCCTGTAGATTGCTTTGTCAACAAACTGGTATTTTTTACTGCATTCAGAGTGATCACACAGCACTCCTTCTCAGCACATGGGGCTTATTCAAGCTCTGATTTCCTTTGGACCATTAATAAAAGCGCCAAATGCAGCAAGATGTTAAATCTTATAAATATGAAGTTCCCCACATTGCTCATTACTTAGTCATGTTAAATATGACTCCTGGTAATAATGTGATGTAGTGCAACTTCATCTGTTACATAATGAGGAGTCTCCGTAGTATCAACATGGGGTCTTCCATTTCTTCTGCCTCCCCGCCCCCCTCTGCTCGGAGAGGGGCCATAAAAATGTCTCCAGGGAGGAAATATTGCCAAATTAGCAGGACATGCCGGAGTCCCACAAGTGAAATGTCGTAAAATACGAGGCAAGTAGGCAGTTCACATTTTCCAAACAGACGTGGATTTTCTTGAACAAGTAGCTCTACAAGACTGAGATTTAAGGGGATTTGCAAGATGCAAATTCTGTTTTTTTCCCTTTTTCTCATCTGGCATGTTGCAAGCTTTGATCTAATTTGCACAAAGACTGATTTGTTCTGGCATCAAAGTGCTTTCCTGAGGAGTAATATGATGCATAGCCTTTAGTTTTGGTTCTGCTCTTGACACAGAGCCTTTTGCTGCTGCATGTTCCTGCAGCGGGGAAGACATGGTGGCTGAAAGGGTTACTGCCGTCTTGCACTTTCTCCAGGATCTCTCTCTTTTTTTTTTTCATGTGCCTTGTGTTACAGTGGACTTCTCCGTCTCTCCCTCTCTGTTTCCCTCCCCCATTCTTCTCCTGACCCCTCCCCCAGCTATGGAAATGAACTCTGTGCTATGGATATGAGGGTGAAGATGAGGTTTGCAGCAAATTTCCAGCCCTGCTTGCAAGACAGCCTCTTGGCTCGCTGCCAACATTTTGCAAGTCCTCTCTAGCCAACCAGAATTCCTGTCGGCAATCACCTGACCCTGAATTCCCAGACAAAGAAATGTTCATGCTTTCTTTTTTTAAGCGATCTCTTCTACCCTGAGAGTGGGGGTGAAAAAAACTCAAGCCCCACACTGGATTATGAGGGTTGCGCGCTGGTGTGTATGGGTATGTGCACTGCATTGTTTGTTTGATAACACAGGGGGATAGTGTGCATGTTTGATTAGCCTGCTTACAACGAGGGGAATATGCTGACTTCAGGTATTTCCACGAGAGTTGTCGTAAACCATCTGCTCTGCACGGCTTAAAGGGAAACCGTCTCTTTAAAAAAAGGAAGAGTGAGCGGGCTTTAGCCGTGTTTGGGAAAAAGTTGCTTGCATGAAAAAACTTTTTCCCGTGGGGTGAATATGTGCTGAAACTATTTCCTGTTTCATAGCAGCGCCTAGAAATGTCAGAGCAGCATGATTCTGTTTTCGGTCAGATATATTTACCAAAAAAAATGTTGCTGTGTTTTGAGAGCCACCGTGATTTCACCTTACATAACTTTTAACTGGGAAAAAGGTGAAGTTGTTGTGTAGGCCTCAAATCCCTTTCCTTCCTATCATTGTGTACTTTGTTCTGTTTGACACAGGACATAGATTTACTATAAGAAGAGTAATTTGATTACTTGAAAAGATTTTAAAGGGCTTTGGAGTGAGCCGAGCAGCCTCATCAGGGAGCTTTTTTAACAACTCCACTTGTGGATTCATGGGGAATTCTGTTTATGTATTCATGGCTGACTCTGTAATATTCCTAATTATCTCTTAAAAGGACGCAATATAATGAGAACTAGATGGCCTATTTTGGTGTGACCCCCCAAGGCCACTCATGAAATACACAGCCTTTGTAGGGATCTGTGCTAAAATCAGGCTAATGAATGCAGCAGCCACATTGCTGCACAACAGAACCTGCCACTTGTGCATTATCAGACAGTATTTCCACTTTAAAAGCAGCCTTTTTTTTTTTTTTGAAGGTTTAGGATCGGCTTTTGCAGCATTCTTGGTCTGATGCATCTTGAGTTAACTACACCTGTCGTGACTTAAGGAAGTTTTTATTATTTGTTAGCAGTCCTGCTCAGCAGATAAGCTCAGGTCCTGCACTGAAGACATATCTCACTGTATTATCCATCAAACAATTACACAAAACAGTCCCTGCTGCGTCTCTCCTGCCTGTTGCGCATGAGAGACTACTGCATTCAAAGGTCAAACTCTTTTGTGTTGCTTCAAAGGCTCGCTGTCACGTTGTGTGAGGAGGTAATGTTCAGTGACAGTTTATTTCATCTAACTTCTACCTTTAATCAGAGTGTGCAGAATGCTTGTTTGTTTTGATTTGATGGCACCTGAACTGCTACTTGAACATCTTTTTAATCTAATTTGTTTGAATCTTGTTGTCTATGTCCCCGTATTACATGTGAGTTTTCAGGGCTTATGCACAATGGTGTTTCATCCCAACAACTGCACCTTTGACTCTTTGAGACCAAGAAATTTTCCTCGTAAAGTTAACAACCTTATAATAGGCAGTTGTTGTCTTATAAATAACTGAAGCTACGCAATAAACGTGACCTTTTTGTTAACAAGTACAGCCAAGAATAGATACTGAAGTATCATCTGCACACCCCAGAGACCAATATCTCTTCTCTTTTTTCAGCCTCCCAATGCACTCTGTCACCCCTTGAGCCCTCAGGGTATCATGCTGCACAGACCTCTAAGTCAGATTATCCCTTATTGTGCACCCAACATGTCTCTACACTCTGCCGGAGCCGCGCAGAGCTTCTGTTTTCACTCTATCCATAACAAAATCCACGATTACTGTTAGTACAGTAACTTAGGTTTGGTTTTCCTTTATATTCGTATATAACATAGTTTTTCAAGGGGAAAAAGTGTAGGTGTTTTCACTGTGAGGTTGTTTCAACACATTTGCTGTGCTGTGTTTATACATCTACAGTATGTCTGCTGTCATTTTTGGTATTTGTGTTCAGCGTGGTGTGACAGCAGATATAAGTGGTGGTATTTCTGAGCTGTCAGTGACAGGCAGGCGTGCGTAAATGATAAAGACCGCATTGTGTCTCCGCTACCTCCTTTCCTATTTTCCCCTTTAGACTCGGAGGGCCTGTCTTGCTGGTGGAGCTGCACACACACTGTGAGGCCCCCAAAAGGGGGGCATTTACAACTGGGAAGAAGTCCAGAGACAAATATCTGGTTCTTATAGCCACTGTACTTTCTCTCCTCCCCCCACTGGCATTTTCAGCGTCACTTTCTCGTTGGCTCTGAGGAGAAGGAACCCTGGAGACAGTCTGACCCTAAACACAACAAAATGAGCACACTAATAGTAGCTCAGCCGCTTCATTGCCATTTACAGATCTCCCAGTGTACCTGTGATTACTGGTCACCAGAGATGAAGTAGCTCGCTCACACACGGCTTTGCAGTTATTCTCAGTCAGCCCATTTCTTCCCAGCAACTGCTCTCCTCACTTGCCGATATGATTACACATTGTTTCTCCCCATACACATAATGCATTTAGCAGTTTAATTGACATTTGTTAGTTTTTGCAGTATACCATCTGGAACCACACATCCAAGCAGGCTGTCGAACACTAACTCCAATGTGCTTGTGCTGGAGCCAAGAGGCCTAACACATATGGCCAAGGGCTTTGAACCATCCATCCAGCACTACAGTACAGATATTTATAAACCACAGCAGAGCCTCTTGATTGAAGAGCACATGTTTCTACTCTTCTGCACCGAAACCCCTCCCCATGCCGTCTAGGCACCACCTCCCCTTAAAGGCGCTATTGTTTACGAGTCACACTGGGAGAGAGGACGGAGGATTGTGCTATACTCTCTCTCAGTCTCTCTCCTTCTTGCCTTTTTTTTTTCTCCTCTTCCCACACACCCAGTCCACCTCTGGACATTTACAGTGTGTGTGAGACCTGAGAACTTGAGAAAGACTTGAGGAAAGTAAGCACAGCTGTGCAGCACTGCTCTCACGTGGAGCCTATAGTATGACTAACACGTGTTTACATATGGGGCTGCAGATATACTTTCTGTGAGTGTGTGCGTGTTTTGAAGGAAAAAAGGGAGAGGGGAGGAGAAGAAAGTTAACATGTGTGTGCATGCCGTGTCCTACCGTGTGTGTGTTTGAGAGAAAGACATCAGAATGAGTGCAGCTGTTGGGGATTTACTGTGAGAGGCTTAAGTCCCGGCTGCGTCTCGTCCTCTATGATCGACCTAGCGGTTCAGTGTCAGGTACCACAAACCCAGTGAACTCTCCGCTGCAGCTCCGGACACTAGAGAGTTACTGTATACCGTGCTGTTGATGAATGGCCCTTGCAGTCGGAGATAAAGCCATGTTTACAAAGGCTGTCGGGCTCTCACAATCGAGATTCTGCACTTACACAGCAGAGGCAACGTGCACAACTTGTGCTGTGGAGCTAAATGGCTATGAATGCTATCAGCCTGTATTTGTACTGCATTTTATTGAGAATACTTACTGTATACTTACTGTACATTATATGATTACAGTTCAGTCACTGGTGTGATGGACAAGTATGTACCACGTAGCATGCATTTCTACTTAAAGCTGCATCAATCAATATCTTTAAATTAACAATGGGTCAGATGACTGTGTAATGTGAAAGGTGTTGCTCGTGGTGACAAACCCACAGAGGATTATCACCCGTCTCTGCAGTTACCCCTCAACTCTACGGCGCCTTTTAGCGCCGCTGAGCTTGTTATTTTGGTTTTTGGTTCACTTTCACCGCTCTCACCAATGTCTTTCCCAGCTCCAGGAGGCAGCTGTTTTCAGCAAAAAATAGACCCAAACTCTGATAAACCCACGCTCACAGGCAAAGTTAGCGACTACCTGGTGGACATAGTGGAGCATTTAGCAGCTAAAGAGACGGCTATTTCCCTCAGGAGGCCAGAAACACTCCAAAACTGCAAATGAATGCTAATGTTGCTCTGTGTCTGCTAGATATTAGGCAACTGTTGAGTAACATGTTAGCCATAAGTCGATAATATGTCAATGTTGTGTTTACAGCGTGTTCCGCTGCTTCCAAGTGGCCAAAAAACAATCAATTATTACTGAACAGTCAGACATTTTGCAAAATTGTTCACTGTCTCACCACCAGTCAGACGAGAAGCTTTCATCTCTGTGTGTCCTGTACAGATACATTTCAGGATGTGTCTGGCTGAGCTTAGCAGAAAGCTGTCTGATTTTACCTGCTGTGTCTTGTTTATTTAGCAGTTAGCAGTTGGAGCCATCTCAGTCAATAAATGCTTGTGGAGCTGTGTCACAAACCTCAATAGTTTTGAGTAAAAAATTGTGAAAGACTGCACGTAATGCTTGGTCTATTTTTAACCTCTTTCTTTCTTTCTTCTTTGACTTGTTTCCTGATTTATTACCATGAGTATGCTCTTCAAGTTGTTCATTTCACCCTTCTCTTCTTCGCAAAGGTTAGCGTTAGCCAACGAGCAGTGGTTAGCTGCGCATCGTGGCCGACATTAAGAGTTACATTTGGGGTTTCTGAGGTTGTTTTGGTTTTGATTTTGTTATGTCTGCCTTTTAATTATGGCCCTATTCTCTCTATTCCTTATAGAACAATTTTCTGTCAAGTCTGATCAATTTCAAGGGTCTTTTAATCTAATTAGTGGGAGAGGATTTTTGTAAATGTGTCGGCAGAAGACAGACATTTATCCTGATTTAAATCACCAATTTTTGTGCAAAGTTCTTGTGCAGCTATTTGTATTAACAATTGTCCTTTTTTGTTCAATTGAAGAAGTATTTTTGTAGATGAATGTGTTTTTAGTGTTTTCATGGAGATAGGTAAAGTATACAGCTGGTATTAAAAACTCAGCCTTGAACCTTAAACATCATCTGTGAAGACCTGTGCTCATCACTGCTGTCACTGGGCTGTGTTTCAGGCAGAGAAAAAGGCCAAACTGATGTCAGCGATGAACGCGATGAAGGATCACGAGGAGAATGAAATAGAGACCCAGAAAGAAGAGGTCTTTATAATCAAACACCCATCGCCTTCAAAGCAGCAGCAGCAGCAACAGCAGCCTCAGTTGCACATTCAGTCGCAGCCTCAGTATCAACAGCAATCACAGCCGTCTCTGCCACAGCAACAACAACAACAACTGCATCAGCAGCCACCTCAGCAGCCACCTCAGCAGCAGCAGCAACAGCAGCCTACTGACCCCGCTTCCCCCACTGTGGCCACGACCCCTGAGCCCGTAGCCATCGGAGGTGGAGACAAGACATCCCCCAAGCCTGCAGACACTGAGCCCGAGTATGAGGTAAGATCATTTTAAACTGATTAATGTCCGGCAGTAGACTAACAGGATTTTACAACAGAGATCTCTGTTGGAAAAAGGATTCAGTTTAAGGCCAGGGTTAATCCATGTCGAGTAAAGCAGCCATTCATGTTTTGGGAATTTATTCACTTCAGGTGTTTTATAACTGTCAACCTTGTGGAGATCCGAAAGTTTACAAAGAGACCAAATACTTCATGTTGAATTTTAGTGTATAAAATGATGCAGAAGATCTACAGTACATTTACTGTTCATTTGATGTAATGTTGTAGCATAAAAAACATAGTGTTGTGTGTGTTTAATAGTAGGTATATTTCACTCATGTAAGCATTATATACTGTAGCTTCGACCATATACGAAATATATGC
This sequence comes from Oplegnathus fasciatus, assembly GCA_003416845.1. Lineage (NCBI taxonomy): Eukaryota > Metazoa > Chordata > Actinopteri > Centrarchiformes > Oplegnathidae > Oplegnathus > Oplegnathus fasciatus. The sequence continues at coordinate 1,090,783 of NTHP01000149.1, forward strand.
ATAATACTATCATATAGTATGTTTTTTTCCCCTAAATATATAAAGAGGGGCGTCGCTTGAGTAAATTTCCCAGACTTTATTCGGACTTTACACAACTGTTTATGAAACTACTTTTCACTGTTTTGTGACATTTTATTGACCAAAAATAAAGCCAAGAAAATATCAAGAAAATAATTGGCAGATTTGTATTCTGTACACATCACGTCTATTGCATGTTTGTCCTGGAAGAGCGATCCTTCCTCTGTTGCTCTCCCCGAGGTTTCCTCTATTTTTTCAACATATAAAGGTTTTCTGGGGGAGTTTTTCCTTCTCCAAGTCTAAGGATAGAGGGCGTAGTATGCTGTACAGATTGTAAAGCCCCTTGAGGCAAATTTGTGATGTGTGATATTGGCTCTATAAATAAAACTGACTTGGCTTGACTTGACTTTACCAAACTGAGACAGACAGTGTTTAAAAAGGTTTCACAATTATGCCCAGAAGTTAATACAGAGCGGATGATTTGTCTTTTATTTTGGCTGCAGGACGGTCGTGGTTTTGGCATCGGCGAGCTGGTTTGGGGAAAGCTGCGAGGGTTCTCGTGGTGGCCAGGCCGCATCGTATCCTGGTGGATGACGGGACGGAGCAGAGCTGCCGAGGGAACCAGATGGGTCATGTGGTTTGGAGATGGAAAATTCTCAGTGGTGAGTGTTTAGAGCCAACATTAATATTGCTGTCAGGTGATTTTTTTTTTTCACCAGCAAAACAGCCTTCCGTTTATATGACAACCACACACTTTATAATGAGCTTTTTTTGGTTGTATTTGCTCAACTAATTGCTCTTTTCCAGTATAAACATAAAAGTATTTATCTCCAGACACTTTTTACCTCAACAACACAATTTTTCTAACATGTGAAGTAAGCAATAATTTAATTTTATGTGTATTTCACAGGTCTGTGTAGAGAAACTCATGCCTTTAAGTTCCTTCATTAATGCCTTTCACCAACCAACTTACAACAAGCAGCCTATGTACAAGAAAGCCATCTATGAAGTGCTACAGGTAAGTATAACCTGCCTATTAAACTGAGCCCATTGCCTCAAACATTATTTGACTGCAGTGCTTTTTTTATAATAGCAAATTCTATAGTTACAGTTGCTAGTATAGTATTTTAACTTACACAGGCCATTTGGTCGATAGCACTGTGCAGTTGGTTTCACTTCTTTAAAGGAATAGTTTGATATTTGGGAAATGCACTTATTCGCTTTCTTGCAGAGAGTAAGATGATAAGATTGATACCAATCTCATATCTGTATGCAAAAAATTAAGCTAAAGCCAACAGACGATTAGCTTAGCTTAGCATAAAGACTGGAGGCAGGGAGAAACAGCTAGCCTGGCTCTGTACAAAGTTAAAAAATACTCCTATCAGCACCTCTAAAACTCACTATTTAACATGTTGTATCTTGTTTGTTCTATCTGCACTCAAACAGAAATTTAAAAAAAAAAAATGTGGTTTTACTGTACTGGAACTATTTCTTCTCATTTAAAGTGTATTTCGTACAGAGAATTTCTTGCAACAGTATGGTGTATTTCCCAGTATGTCAAAGTATTCCTTGAAGTCTTTCCTGAACATCTATAACATACAGTATATATGTCCTTAAAACCATAAAAATGGTATGAAAATTCAGTATAATTCGCACAGGCCAATACTAAAAACATAATGTCAAAATAAGTGCTTAGATGAGGAATAAAGAGAAAAGAATTATGATCCCTTTTTGGGATAGTAGGTAGCCGAATTCTTTTCTTGAGAAATTGACCACACTCAATCAGTGGATGATCACTTCTCTATGTATATTGAGGATGAACTTCAGTCATAAGTGTTTTCAATGTTTTGCGTTTGTAGGCGGCTAGCAGTCGGGCAGGCAAAGCCTTCATGGCCTGCCCCGACAGTGATGAGACAGAAACCTCCAAATCAGTGGAAATGCTGAACAAACAAATGATTGACTGGGCTATGAAAGGATTTCAGCCCACTGGACCCAAGGCCTTAGAGCCACCAGAGGGTAAGAGAAAGTCAATATTATGACACTTGAATTGTTGGACTTTTGTATAGTCTTGAACCTCCCCATGTGCATCAACTCCTTTATTTCTCACAGAATTAAGCATGTGATTGAATAATTCATAATGTTGCCTGTAATATTAATTGTCTGATATGCTGTGCACCCCAGAGGAGCGTAACCCATACAAAGAGGTTTACCCTGAGATGTGGGTGGAGCCTGAAGCAGCGGCCTATACACCTCCTCCAGCCAAAAAGCCTCGCAAAAGCACAGCAGAGAAACCCAAGGTCAAGGACATCATTGATGAGAGGACACGAGGTAAGGCGCCTCATTTATTAGGTTAAATGGGAGTCATGAACTCTATATTCCTTCCCATGGGGAGGACTCAGCAGAGTTGTACATCGGAGTAAGTGGTCGGAGAAGTAGTCTGTGGACAAAAGGTCCATTAGAGTGGCAGGTTTAAGATGAAAATGAGGGATGTGACAAGGCAAAACAGCTTGGGCAGTTCCAAAGACAATGAAAAGATGTTTGTATTCCCAAACAAGCTTTATTGATATTACTGTAGGATGTCTCGTACCTGATTCAATAACATGGCAGACACCAGTATTGCTGCAGCCTAATGTTAGAAAAGCTATTGTTAAAATCGGATGTTTAACTTATTAGTACAATGGTGTCATGTTGTTCTTTCATTTTGTTTTATTTCTCTATGTTTGAGAGAAACAAGAGAAATTCTCTCTGTCTATGCTCTGAAATTCTTGTTGCATTTCATGGTATTACAATAAATGTGCACCTTGTAACTCTGATGCTATAGATATAAAGTTTACTTACTGACTTGAGAATATCTTGAATAAATATGTTGTGTGTATGAAGCTCTCTCTATAATTTATTGCTGTGTAATAATGTGGACATCACCTCTCATATATCAACCAATTATCTACTCCTGCCCAGACTCTTGGTTCTGAGTCAGATCCATTAGCATCTGATTATTTATCCAACTTTGACCCTGAAGTGGATGATTTAATGAGCTGTAAATATATTCCAGAAGCATTTAATGTACCCTTTTACTTGTATTGCTATGCGTAATAATGTTCCATCTTTCCTAAATGAAACACAGGTAGCCATGATGGATTTAATTCCAAACTGGACTCAAAAATGTCTCCTTTTGTAACATTTTATCTTATAATAATAGCTCCTCCTAGAATTTGGTGTGCCACAGGGGTCAATTTTGGGGCCTTTGTGGTTCCTACTTTAAAGATATAATCTCGAAGATTTTCACTTAAATAAATGTCTGTTAAGTCACTATTTATACATTGCATTTGCAGTATTACGACCAGGGTGTCAGGAGCGACTCTCCCGGAAAAATCACAAGTGGCACACAGTTAGGCTTTTAACAAGGCTTTTAATGCAACAGACTCACTCTTCAACTCACCTGTGTGTTAAGCGGCGTACTGTTTTTTCCGGGCTCTGCTAGCATCATGAGTAAATGGTTGTTACGGCCGAACAAACAAAGAAAAGGTTGATGACTACAGACAAGGAAACTGAAACTTAAGTGAGGTCCAAAAACGCACCTGCAATTACCGATTATTGCCATAGGTGCCGTGAGAGACAACAAAATGAAAATCTTCGAGATTATGGCTTTAAATAAATGATCCACCTAATGTTTGTAAATTGACTTATAATAATTTATTTGCTGGTGTCTTTCATTCTCATAGAAATGTATGAAACCTTGCAAAAAATGTCTTTATATTAGAGATTTCTTGTTCCCACTAGTTCCCACTTCAAAATGTATCTGTGTGTAGCTTTGAAAAATGTGTCAAGAAATGCCTGATTTCCAACTTCTAGCATAACTTCATCTGGCTTTTACATAAAAAATGATTTACTGTATATATTTATGCACAAAAAACAAAATTTCAGTCCATTTATAAGAGTATCTTTAGTTTGGGATTTACACATATTGATTATTTGTAGTTATATTGTTTTTTTCTTTTGATCTGTGTGAATAAATAAATTAGAACAAGTGAAGTGAAATTGGAGGTTGAAAGAGACAGATTTCGAACTGTCGACCTCACAAATGTACTGTCGAGTGTGGATTCTGTTAACCTACATTTCTCATCAGTTGCGTTTTTCATGTGTTGCATTTTCAGAGCGGCTTGTTCATGAAGTGAGACAAAAGTGCCGCAGCATAGAGGGTAAGTGACGTGTCCTCTGTGTGCTCTAGCTTGTAGCAGCACCGGGGGGCCTCTCAGGGGATGAACACCTAAACGCTTGACACTTGCTCTTGTTGTTGACAAGCAAAGCAGCAGAAATGTATGCGTCTGTGTTAATAAAATGATACAAGATGAAGAAATAACATTTCCATGATTTTTCCTGCTTTACCGGCTCCCTTGTGAGTTCTTTGCAAACATACCAGCTAATCTCATTAGATCTACACCTGCATCACAGCTGTTCAAATAATTTCATTGAAGTGTGAAGTTCGGTGCGTTGCAGCAGAGTGTTCACACCTCTCTGACCTCTGCCTGTTAAATCCTGACATACTGCACTTCTGTCTACAGACATCTGTATCTCCTGTGGAAGTCTGAATGTTAGCCTTGAGCACCCGCTGTTTGCTGGAGGAATGTGCCAGAGCTGTAAGGTAAGCTGGGATAGAGGTCATTAAAAGTCTGGGACTGAACTCCGAACTACTGCGTCGTAAAAGAATCACAGCTCCTTTCAAAGCTAATAATAAACTGAGCATATTTCAAGCAGCACCTGATGTGACCCCATAAAATGTAGGTTTTTAAATATGTCAAACTGTTCACTTCTAATTTGTTTTATTTTGCCTCCTTGTCACAGAACTGCTTCCTAGAATGTGCGTATCAATATGACGACGATGGTTACCAGTCATACTGCACTATCTGCTGCGGAGGACGAGAGGTGCTCATGTGCGGAAACAACAACTGCTGTCGGTGAGGTTTCTACTGGGTTCTACTGTGTAATGGAGGTGGCAATAGAAACCACAGTGACAGTATCTTTTTGTACGAATATCTGTTTGCTGTATGTGCGTATTGTGGTTGGCAGTGTCATGTTATCTAAACGAAGTGTACAATTGTCATGTTTCATTCCAAATGTAGCGCAAATTTCAACCAAATTTCCAGTAAATCTGCAAAAGAAAGAAAGAAAGAAAGAAAGAAAGAAAGAAAGAAAGAAAATGGAAATGAGTGCACGGCAGTTATGAGGATATTTATATTTGGAGTACGATAATATCTATGTAATATTTTATATTTTGTAAACTTCTCCTTTGCTTCTTTTACATATTTGCCACATCCTGCCAAGATAGCCATTTTCCCACATTTGGTTGTCTGTGACAGTATTGAACTTAGATAAATCTCGTTAGGACATAAATACACCGTCTTTATACAAATCAGTATCAGTTATATGCCACTGCCTCTAATGTCCAGTTGTTTTTTCAATACAGACAGCAGGAATGTGCCATCATTGCACATATTGAATACATAATAGAGGCTTTGTGGTGGTGTCACAAATCTCATAGCAGTGATGTCAGGCAGCATCATGGAGGTCCAGTGGAGAAGCGGCTGATCACAAATATTACATAAAGTGTGATTGTGTGTCAGTTGAATAGACCACTGTTAATTATAAAGAATAGTCTAATAAAGTATCCTCACACCGCCAGACAACAACATTAAAGTCTAGAAAAATACCATTGGGAACAGATTGGGCCTTGTCAGTCACATGTCGGACCAATCGGCAAACAGTAGTTTTCTGTGTTTTTTAGATGATGGCATTTGACATTTGGATGACATTTTGATGATAACTCGCTGCCTCTCAGAACTCCCAAACCTGTTTCTGACCTCTAATTGATTTAGAAACTTATTATGGGAGGAGAGAGCTGTCGATCATTTATTGTACAGCCTGCTTTAAAGGATAAGGCTGACTATCTGACTATGCTTCTGTAATCGTCAACAAATCCCATTAAAAGGCAGAAACCAACAATGCGTTAGTCCAATTCTCAGTCATTTTCGACTTCACCTCCCTTTCTGTGGCACTCAGCTGCAAGCCTCAAAATAGCCTTAATAATTTCCTGCAACTGCCGAGCACTGTAGTTCTTAGCAAACGTTACTAAGACAGGAGTAAATAGTGCATTACTTGGGAAATACTTTTAGCTGTGAATTAATTTGGTGCACTAACTGAATGGAACATGTCAACCGGTGCAACGCTGTGGCTCTTTTATGTATTTTTTAATAGTTTTTGGACAACACTGAATCTCTATGCCACAAAGGAATAAGATATATCAGTTATTGGCTACACAGATACTTGTTAATAGGATCAATTCATTGCTTTTTTTGGTCTTTTAATGGGATTGGCTGACAATAAGGAAAATATGCAGTATCTCCAGACATGTGTTTAATGATGTGTCTCAAACAAATTAAAAGAAGCAAAAGTTGTGGGATGACTTGTGGTTGATGTGTTTAGAAAATGTACACCACTATTATCTGCACAAACAGGTGGTTCTTGGCTTTGTTCACCTAAATAGCCTGTTGTTCAACTAGATACTAGATAGATATATCATCACTTGTACTAATTGACGCCCTTGGCCTGTGTTCAGGTGTTTCTGCGTGGAGTGTGTCGACCTCCTCGTTGGTCAAGGAGCGGCACATGCAGCCATCAAAGAGGACCCCTGGAACTGCTACATGTGTGGTCAGAAGGGTGTGTTTGGTCTACTGGGGCGTCGCACTGACTGGCCCAGCCGCCTCCAGCACTTCTTTGCAAATAATCATGACCAAGATTTTGTGAGTAATGCCCCTTTAGGCTATAAACCACAAATGTCTCACTGGGGAGTCTTTTTCCTGTGTGTCTCATTTTCTTCCCCCCTCTCTTGGCGTTATATTTCAGGACGCACCAAAGCTTTACCCCCCAGTCATGGTGGAGAAGAGGAAGCCTATTCGTGTCCTGTCGCTATTTGACGGCATAGCAACAGGTTAGACAAGAACTGGAGCCCCTTTCTCTAATCAAAGTCTGTATGAAATGTTCTGTTTGGATCAATTTAACCTTTCTTTATTAAACTCAACATTTTCATGATCATTTTAGTTGACTTCCACGTCAGGATATATGCTCTTATTGGACAATAAACGTGAAAATAATTGACATTTTTTACTTTTTGACTGAGCGTTTCTAGTAGTAACTTTGTTGTCAGTAATCGCACATAAAAATGGATGGATGGACGGATGACTTGAGCAGTCATTTTCAGTTCTACTCAACGTAGGATTATTTTTTTAGTCAGAGACAGCTCCAGAGCTACAGTCCTTAGTTTTCTCTGTTCTGTCTGACCTTGACCCCGTCCTGTGCAGGGCTGCTGGTGCTGAAAGAACTTGGCATCCAAGTGGATCGCTATGTAGCTTCCGAAGTGTGCGAAGACTCCATCACTGTGGGTATCGTCCGGCATCAGGGTCGCATCATGTATGTTGGCGATGTGAGGACCGTCACGCGCAAACATGTGAGTTTAATTTTTTTTGCTTTGTTGCGTGAAGTGTGATTGGTCTTTGTCGGCAGCGTGCTCCACATTCATACAAGGAGTTGACTTATACAGCAACAGTTTTGTTGTGCTGGGGACAGACCTGAGGAGTAGCTGAAACTTACTGGTCAAATTGGACATAACGACTGTTTTGACATGCACAGATGTTTAGTCTTAAATGTGGGAAATGAGCACATATTGAACGACTACGTAAATACAGTGAGTGATAGTTGCCTATGATTACGAATGTCTTGCTAGGCAACCGCAGAAATCCTGCAAGAACATGAATTCTCGCACGTTCCTGTACAAAAACAGAAACACACATTCATCAAAAAGAGTTTGCACTGCTAAATTATTCTGCAAACTGTGCAGAAAAAGGGAGAGAAACTGATGAAAAAGGCTGTATTTGGATGAGATGGTGGCTGGAGAAATGAAGACAACGCGGACTGTAAACTACAGAAAGAGCTGAATGAGAGAGAACTCCATCAGTGTGAGTGAGGTCAACTTCAGTTGAGTAGTGGCTCTGACCTAAACTTGAAGTGGATGATAAACTAGTAGCTACTCTCTCACACACAGTATGTCGCACTAGTTTGCTCGCTGTTTTCGGACAGTTTTGTTTTATAATATATACACACTGCATCATTTTATCTCCTGACCGTCAACACCAAGTGACCCAGACTGGAACAGACTCAAGCTCCACTGTCTCTAGTGTTAAATTAGATGATTTTAACATTAAAAATGCCCCGTTTATCATCCTTAATCACAAAATAGGGCTCTGACATACATGCAGATACCCCCAAAGAGGACGTTATATGTTCTCAAAATTCTGATACGATATACAGAAGTTTCTGCTCTTTCTCAAGAACCACACGTACAAGAAGATTCGTTCTTATGTGGCACATACGAGTGATTTAAGAGGATTTGTGGCATTCACGAATTTTCTCGTACTGTACATACAATTGTCTCTTAGATATGAGTGGTCCAGACCTGTTGTACAGTACAAGTTATGTTCAGATAGTATGCCTTTCTTCACAAGGAGAAAAACACTCATTTGACCTGAAATCAGGGCTCTGCCATAAAGACAAGCTATGTAAAATTAGTATTCTGTTCACCATGTCATTGTCATCATGGCTGGCCAAGAGTTTTATTTTAGATATTATGAATTTATTGGCATATTTGTCACAAAAACTCATACAGTTCAGGAGTGGCTAGAAAATTTCTCTCACTCCAACAGCTGCCTCTTTATGCAGGTCTCTGTCCCGTATCATCCCATCTATATCCGTGACTGTCACATGACCGGCTCTCACATTAGTCATGGAACGCTTTGCTTTAGAAAGACGTCACTTAGCATCAAACCTCATTTTCAACAATTCCCTCTTTATTTCTGTCTGATGACACGTGGTTGACAGCTGTAGTATTAATATTTTGAGTGAATCATTTCGTGTAATGCCAAATTTATTAGTTGATTTCTGCCGGCAGGACTTGAAGCTCTGCAGTGTGAATTTCTTCGTTATACTATTTGATAACATTTTTGAGAATGAAACTTGCCCACAAACGGAGGAGCAGCTAGCCTTATATGGCAGTTTTAGGGTTTGAGATTATGCTAATGATCAGATCTCACAAACGCACACCTCCTCATGAACAGGTGGCACGCATCAGGCTGAAACGAGCAATTTGCACCTCACAGAAAAATGTAGACAAGGGTAAGAATGCAAAGATTTTCTTGCGTGAGACCCACTGTCTCCTAAACAGCACCTCCTCTAACTCTAGTGAACCAGAGAGAGCTGGACTCTAACCCTCGCAAACACAACATCTGTAGTCTCTCTTATGCCTGACAATCAAGGCTCCTTAACATGCCAGATGTACAGTTTACTGATCATATTACATGATTCATGGCCACTGACATTCAATATTTTCAAGAGAAAAATGACCAAAAAAAAGACAAAAATGTTGCTACGTTGTCTCAAGTGCATGAACTCACTAAAGGTAGAAACTGGAGACTAGAACACAATGAAGACATTTTAAAGCATTCACCAGACTCTACAAGTAGAACTGAATTGGTTCTTTTTTCAATGAACAGTATTTGTTGCACAACATACGTGAAAGTTGGAGGAATGTAATGCTGGATCGCCACATCATTATCTATACTGTCTCTGTCTTTATCTCTGTGTTTCTGACTCTGGATCTTATCTGTGTACAGATACACGAGTGGGGTCCTTTTGACCTAGTTATTGGTGGAAGCCCATGCAATGACCTCTCTATAGTCAATCCTGCTAGGAAAGGTCTTTATGGTAGGTTCGCTGTTCACTGTTATGACTTTCTTTGTGATGTTGTTATATCCTGTCAAATACGAACAAGTTGATAATCTGAGACAAATCAGCAAAGTATCATCAATACTGTCTAATGACTGTTTCTGTCCCACAGAGGGCACCGGGCGCCTGTTCTTTGAGTTTTACAGGCTGCTCCACGAGGCTCGGCCGAAGGACGGCGACGACCGGCCTTTCTTCTGGCTCTTTGAAAATGTGGTGGCCATGGGTGTCAGCGATAAGAGGGACATATCTCGCTTTTTAGAGGTCAGCTTCTCTCTGTCAGCTGAACTTGTTGCTAAATAACTAGTTTATCTGATGCCACAGGTCATAACTAGTCCTAACCTCTACCAGCTAATTAAATCTTAAGACTGCAGTGTGGGTACAGTATGACGTGACCGCAGCGACAAAAGGATTGATGGATTGTGAATGCCCCCATGTGGCACTATTTCATTATCTTTAGACACAGATAATTAGAAGGGAACACTGACTCTCTTAATCTTGATGTAACATTTTTAATGCGCTATGTTTAAGGTGCTTTATCGTAGCGTCTTTTTGCTCTCCGTATTGAGGTTTGTCCTGTAAAGACCTGGTCAGCTATTGGTTTAAAAATACTCTCCACTTTGCTTGGCTTTTGAAAGCCTTTTTAAATGGCTGTGGAAAATGCTTTATACAAGAAAACTATAAGAAAACTATACAAGGATTTGCTTTGCTATTAAATGGTAACTCTGCTACACTGAATTGTAATACACTATGTGTAAAACCGCCTCTTACCTCGGTTCCTCTCTGACTGGTGTCTTTTCTCCTCTGCTTTACTTGATTTCAGTGCAACCCAGTGATGATCGATGCCAAGGAAGTGTCTGCTGCCCACCGTGCCCGCTACTTCTGGGGTAACCTTCCTGGCATGAACAGGTTGGTGTGTGAATGGTGAGGGAAGCAGCAGCCTGTGACATACACAATGGAAAAAATAAACCCCATTAACAAGAGAGGGCATTTACGGAATTGCTGTTTAACATACCCCAAGTTTTCTACATTGACCTAGTTAAAATAGTGACTATAACAGTCATATATTAACTAAATTGAGAAATCAATTTTTTGATATGACTTTCACGGACTGCATGTCCTGAGCTCAGTCTGAGAAAACAAACGCTTTAGAATCACGATATGTAACTGACCAATCAGCAAACCTTTAGATGATGACATGACCTGCCACCTCTGCAAAATCCTGAACCTCGTCTACAGCTGTTAAAACTAGTTGTTGTAGATGATGCACGATTCAGGTTACGCATGCGTGGGTTTTCTCCGGGTGCTCCCGTTTCTTCCCACAGTCCAAAGGCATGCAGGTTAGGGTAATTAGTGACTCTAAATTGCCCGTAGGTTGTGAATGTGAGTGTGAATGGTTGTCTGTCTCTATGTGTTAATAAGCGAGTATAGCTAAAGGATGGATGATTGTGGCCTGTTCTGAAGCTGATCTCGGTGGATAGTTTAGGAGAAATTAGACATTTCCAGTACATAGTTTTTCCTGTTTGAAAATTGCAGGAAAAGACCAAGCAGCCCAGCAAGTTGTGTGTAAATCTAATCAGCTGTATGCAGGTTTGAAGATAAGAAGTGTCATTCATCTGTTTTAGAGGACACTTGAAAAGACATCCAACTCAATATAATGCAAGCAAAGTCCAAAGTCATACAGCGAGTCTAAATATAAATTGTGGCTCCTGTTCTTTCTCCTTTTCAGGCCTTTGAGTGCTATGTGCTCTGACAGGCTGGACCTCCAGGACTGTTTAGAACACGGCAGAACAGCTAAGGTACTTGTGTAATATAACAAATATATCACAACGGAAGTGAATGCAACAACATGTAAGATCTCTCAGATGCTCTGTATGCAACTGTGGACTTATCTTTCAGTCTGACATCTTTACATTACTTACATTACATTCATTTGGTAGAGGCTTCTGTCCAGAGCAACCTACTGTACGATAAGTGCATTCAAAAATCTGCTCCCAGCGAGATAAATGATGTTTCCTCTGTCGTCTCATGCTTTCAAAACCAAGGAAACCAGTTTGTGACTGTCAGAACTGTCATTTTAAAAAACAACAACGGCTAAATAAATAAATAAAATGATAAAAGAAAAAACACATGGCATATTTAATTTGATTGCTCAAGTAACTCTGCACACGGGCGACTCCCAGTGGCAGCAAGCGGTAACAGTTTGAAAGTCCATTAGTCAATACTTCACTACACACACAGTAATGAAAGAGGTAAAATTTTAGAAAAAAATTCAGGTTTTGCAGCTTTGATATGCATCAGTTGATTAAAAGTTTATTAGCTAGTTAGACTCATGGACTAACATTTCTCTTGTTCCCTTTTTTCTCCGTCAGTTTGGCAAAGTGAGGACCATCACCACCAGGTCTAATTCCATCAAGCAGGGCAAGGACCAGCATTTCCCTGTCTACATGAATGAGAAGGAGGACATCCTCTGGTGCACTGAGATGGAGAGGTATGTAAACCTAAAGATGCTCCTTCAAACTGCATTTCACAGCTCTTTCAGCGATCAAAATCTCAAAATTATCTTCCCGTGTCTTCCCCTGTCCTGCCTGTCTGTCTGTCCTCCTGGTTGTTTTGTATTTGGTGGTCTGGCTGGTTTCCATGTCAGGGTCTTTGGCTTCCCAGTCCACTATACGGACGTGTCCAACATGAGCCGACTGGCAAGGCAGAGGCTCCTGGGCAGATCATGGAGCGTCCCGGTTATCCGCCACCTGTTTGCACCACTCAAAGATTACTTTGCCTGTGTTTGAGCAGCAAGAAAACTCACTCGGAACCATTCAGAAACTACAACCGTATGTTGTGACTAGAATTAAGAGCCTTGATCCTCAAATTATACTCCTGTATAATTTGTAAGCGAAACATTGACGTAGATTTCACATTATTTCTTGTATTTGAATTGTAATTCTTATTCTATTTAATTTTGATATGTCATTTTACCTTTTAGCAGTGTTATCAAGTATTGTTGATTTGTTTGTGCAAGCTATACTTGAGACTATGCTTTCTTCTCAAGACACTGAGACAGAAAAATGCTAAACATGTATTTTAAAGTAGATGGCGATGCGATGGGAAAGACCATGAAAGATAGGAAATGGTTTTGAGATATGTGAAATGTTTCTGCTGTGTGAGCGTACTGTACGTCGGGGCTGCGAGATTCCCACCTGCAGTGCAGCCATGCTTCCAGCTACTGAGCCTCACAGAGATGTGAAGAGAAAGGCGATTTTCTTCAGTGTCAGGAGAGCTGTGTCTCTAAGAATCCAAAACACCAGATCACATATACCTCTTTGTTTACAGTTTCTATACACAACTGAAGGTAATAAAGGTACTACTGTAATATGGTTACAATACCATGGTGCTCCAAGATGATGAGAAACATCATAGCCCATGTGGCACTACAACTTTAGACAATACGGAGCTGTTTAACCTGTTGCTGGAAAAACTTGTGTTTGATGTTTTTACACTCAATGAAAAAAACAAAACAATTCAGTTCTGTGCCGTTTTGTTCACTTCAAAGGAAACATAGGAGTGACAGACAGTAGACTGCAAAATAGAGCATATCCTCTTTTCTGCATTTTACAGCTTTTATACAGTTTGTACTGGTGCTCATTTAATCTCTCAGCCTTGCTGCGCTCCGGCTCACCGCCTGGATCTGCACAAACAGAAAGTGAAGCTAGCCACATGGGAAATGATGTTTTCTGTCATTCAAAAGAAAAAAAAAAAAAAACTTAAGATCAACGTCTGTGAAACTATTTTTTGCTAGTTTCATCCTGACCAATGACATTACTGTACAACTGTTAGCAAGTGTGGTCGCTGGAGGGAGGGAGGTTGGCCAGGCCGGGTAACTCTGCTCCTCAACTTCCACCTCTCTAAACTGTAAAACTGTCAGGTGCAAATCCTCAACAATATGGTGCGGCTTCACAAAGTTCTTCTACCTTTTTATAGCAATTTTGTGCTGTTTTATCAACATTATAAAGCACTTTTATATGTATACTTTCTTTTTTTCTTGATATTTTTAAAAAAAGATATTGGTTCTTGTGAATTGTTTTTTGTTTTGTTTTATGATGTGAACTGATCTACCCTCGTGTAATACTTTTTGTATACAGTAGGGCTGTGCCAATAGAAGTGAAAGAATGGATTTTGATATGTGAAACCCATGTTATTTGACTCAGTGTACAGTAGATGGATTGACATTTGTAACCCCAAACCCCTTTCCCTTCCTCCATCATCCATATTGTTCTCTGTTTTAAAGCAGCGATGCAGTATGTTACTACCCAGATTCAAAGAATGTCTATTTCTATTAAGATTGTAAAATGTAAGACAGAGTTAAAGAACTATGTCATGCGCTTTATGTAATATTTTGTCCCTTGTGAAGGACAGTTTGCCATTTCCCTGATAAATCGTAGTCGTCATGTTGACAAATTTAAGTGCTGATCCAAATTTGGATTACATTCACAAACTAAATTCTCTTGATTGTAACCTCTAAGCTAAATATGGAGGATTTAGGCTGCAGTTTGTCAAAACGAAAAACTGACACAGTGTTTGACAAAGATGTCAGCACTCAAAGAGTAAAGAGGGTAATAAAAACAGATGTTATCGCTTATCTATATCATATTTAAGATTCAAAATTTGAAATTTAATTTCTTAATGTAATTAATTTCTTAAGTGACCTTATTGCCATCATTTTTGTCCATGCACACTGGGCTCAATGTGACCTCTTGTGCTTTGTGATAATTTAACCAGATGTTATTTCCCCCTCCTCCTATAATACTTAACACCCCCCCTATGTTTGTACATTTTGTACATAGAGTTTTCCGGTTGCTGTTTTCAATTTGTTTTTATCTTTTTTTTTTTACGTATGAGATGTACAAATATAATTCTTTGCTAATATATATCATCAAATTAGGAAAAAATCTTAGGTTAAAAATAAAAATCAAGTGACAAATTTGATTCAAAACTTGCTTTGAGCATTAGATGTAGGGAGACTCCAAGTCAACTTTATCGTACTGATTTGTTTGTGTCAAGTGAATCCAGATTTTAATGTCATGTGATCTTAATAGTGGCCTATGGACAGCTTTAAGATGAACGGTCTCAACTTCACTGCACAGCCCTACATGGTGGTGTTTTTTTTTTTTGCTTCTGTTTCCTTTTGTAAGACTTTAAAAAGAGGGATTGTAGGTGTTTCCGATGGTGCTAAACATTTTATCTAATCAAGAAAAATATATTTGATTGGAAGAGAAATAAACATGTCTTGACAATGACTGTTTTTAAGTTCCTTGTAGTAATGGAAAAAGAACTATTATTTCACTCATATAAATATATTAACAAAGGCATTTTAACTTTGTACTTGAAAAAATAAGGATAACAAATAATGAAAGGTTTCCTATATTGTTTTAGACTAGAGATTGCTGTAGTTGGTGCTTATCTGTGGGAAAATCGTGTGAGAAAAAAAAACGGTAATAACTTTTACTGTAGCATAATGTATGCTTAATACGCATTGCTTCTTAATCCTACATTCCATGCCGTACTATTCTCCATGTCTGTTTTCAAAATGTTGTTTTGAATTGATTGTTTGTTTTTTTTATCAGAAACAACATTTCAGTTTTACTGTTCAAGGCAGGTCAATAATTCTATATTCGGTGATACTGTTGACACTCTGTGTGACTTTCTTTCTGTCATAACTGTTTATGGCCTATACACTTTTCCTCAAGACCAGTTCGTACAGCAAATGTAGCAGTCATTCTCCACTTTGACCCCCCCATACTTATGTTTAGTGTCCAGAGAGAAGATAAAGGCTCCGTATGTACTTGTGCTGGAGAACACTTGAATAAATGTATTGTTTTTGTGCAAAAATCTGCCACCTCCTGTCCTTTTTTATTCATTTAATAAAAATATACCAGGCGTTTTGAATTTACATTAAAGCCCCTGAAAATGTAGTTTCCAATCTCTAATCATTTATCTGTAATATTAAATATTCATTATTAAATGTGCCTATTCAAAGTCAAAAACTCGGTTAATCTGCTTCATCAGGACTGCGTGGGTGTGGTTTAATCAGATTTAATTGACAGTGGCCCGGCAACATTAGCAAACAACCCAAAAAATATCATCAGATTTTGATTCAAATGTTGCTAAATTCTGATTGGTGTACAGAAATACATGACATCACTTTTTTTCCAGCTCATTCGCCACATCAAGTCAGTGAGAGGAGCACAGGAAAAAAAAATACAGAAATTCTCTCGTGAAAAAACCTAGTAAGAAGCTCATTGAGAAAAGAAAAAAAGATGTTTTCAGGGCCTTTAATTGTACATTTAGGGTGCTGGTATTGTGCATGCTGGCTCACTGTCACATTTACTGTGTCCCAATTCAATACTACATTCAGTTTTATAGAATAATATATGATAATCTTCATGGTACGTTTT
>NTHP01000149.1:1116903-1133855 GCA_003416845.1 Oplegnathus fasciatus
TATTTCTGTTCTGCATTCCAGTTTCTCTGTTAAATTTAAAATGTTATAAAAGTTTGAAATACTAACTTCCTGGTGTTTTAGAGTGAGTTGTGGTTTGCTTCCTTAATCTCTGCCCCTTTTCTTAGAAGAGTATTTTGACTATCATTTGATCCAGTGTGCATCCATATTGTACTGTCTGACCACAGGTAAGGTGGTCCATGGTGAAACAACCACGGCCCACGCTGTGCTGAATGGCATGCAGTACTATCATCAGGACTGGGCCCATGCTGCTGCCCACGTTACCGTCCCTCCTCTCCGCCTGGACCCCAATACTCCCAATTTCCTAATGAGCCTGCTGGGAAAGTGAGGAAAACACTATAAAATCTCACATTAAATGTAACATGATGTGAGTGTTTCTGGTTTCTTCCACCGCTGCAGTAATAAATGTGACCTTCTGTCTCACTCTGTTCGGCCGCAGTGACACTCTGAATGTTGTGGGGTCTGACCACCGTCCATTCACCATCAAACAGAGAGCCATGGGCAAGGATGATTTCACAAAGATCCCCCACGGGCTCCCTGGTATTCAGGATCGCATGAGCGTCATCTGGGAGAAAGGAGTGGTATGTGTAGCTCTTTTGTTCCTGTCTGGCTGCCAGAGAACTTCCACAAATAGGACATCTGTTTTAGTTTGGTGGTTATTGATTTGAACTTTTTTTAAAATAAAACACAGTCAGTAGAGGCACCAAAAAAACATCTGCTCCTGCTTTTGTTGCCTCAGTTGATTCAGGCAGATGTTGCGCATGATTTTAAGTTCATCCTTAAGATTACAAACATGTTTTGAGTTGTGTCTTTGTTATAATTCACAGATTGGAGGTAAGATGGATGAGAATCGCTTTGTAGCAGTCACAAGCTCAAACGCAGCCAAGATCTACAACCTCTACCCCAGGAAAGGGAGGATCATCCCCGGAGCAGATGCTGATGTAGTGGTCTGGGACCCCGAGGGATCCAAGTATGAAACTCGATCCATCCATTCATCGACCGGCTTGTCTCACTGTAGCTTTTATCTCGCCTCTCTGAAGCGGATTAGGTTTTTGTCTGATTTAACTGGGTCATCTTTTTTTCTTTTCACCTCTGTCTGCAGGACCATTTCTGTTGATAACCAGGTCCAGGGAGGAGATATGAACCTGTATGAAGGTCTCCGTTGCCATGGTGTACCCCTGGTCACCATCAGCCGTGGCCGTCTGGTCTATGAAAATGGCATCTTCACATGCGCTGAGGGCTCTGGAAAGTTTTGCCCCCTGAGAACCTTCCCAGACTACCTTTACAAGAAGATGGTTCAGAGGGAAAAGGTACGAGACAGAACTGTGTTTGTTAAAACCACAGTGGATCAATCTGATAACAGACTTGAAATGCACATTAAGTATCAACATGGAGAGGCGTACCATTAGTTAGAGTAACACAGCCATTGATCGTGTGATAACAGAAGCCATTTATCAAATATTATAATAATAAAACATTGAATTTGAGTGTAGTCTTTTATTCATTTCACATAAACATTTGGATACACAGCATGTTGCCTGATTATATTAATAGTAAGCCTGCTATAGGCATGAAATAATTCACTTTATACTCACTAAACTCTACTATCACCACTGCCACTGCTGCTGCAGCTTCTACTGTACTGCTCCAACTGCTCATACTCCCTCTACGACTACTACTACTGTTACTATGCTACTACTGCTTTTATGACAGCTACACTAATACTGACACTACTCCTACTACAGCAGTTACTACTGCTGCTGGTTTTCTATATACTCGTGTTTTTAAAAATAATTTCTAAACCTAGTAATTTTGCCCTCTCTCAAGTGGACTTTTAATTAAACTTGACTACTTTTGGGAAGACAAGCACTACAGAGTAGCTTACTTTTATTCTGTTATATCAAAATCAGTCAGATAAACAACTTCTATCTTTTTTCATTTGTTTCCTTCTCTTGTTTTCTTGCTTATTTTCCTTGTTTCCTTTTTGTTTCCTTCCCTTCTTTTGTTCCATTTTTGTTTCCTTGTTTCCTTGTTACCTTTCCTTCTTTCCTCATTTCCTTCTTTTGTTGCCTTCTTTGCCTTGTATCCTTTTGTTTCCTTCTTTACTTCTTCTTTCCCTTGTTTCATTCCTTCCTCATTTTATCTCCTTGTTTCCTTTTGTTTTGTTGCCTTCTTATCTTATTTCTTTCCTTTCCTTCCTCTTCCTTCTTTTGGTTCCTTGTGTCCTTCTCTTGTTACCTTGTTTCATTACCTTGTTTCGTTTCCTGTCCGCACTACAAGTGTGCCAACTGCGCATGTGCTAGAAAAGTAAAAGAGTTTTGTGCGCTGTTGTTATGTACTATATTCACCATCATTGGTCCTATTCTCGTGAAATGGTCTCACACATCGTTTTTCATGAACAAACGGATGTTTTGACCCTGATGTGATCTGAACACGCAACCTTCTGATCTGGAGTCAGGCGCGCTACCATTGCGCCACAGAGTCTTTCTTGTTTTCATTGGACTTCAACCTCTGACAAAGCTCACCATTGTTGATATTGAATCGTACAGTCCAGATGTCAGTGTGACCACATGTAATTGAGCTGCTATCACTGAGAGTAGTTGTCAAAAGAGCTACTCTTGGTCTTTCACGAAAGAAGTTCTCAACACAAGTATTCTTAATTCTGCTTAAGTAATGTTTCAGTGAAGTAACAGTACCACTACTTGAGAAGGATATTCTAGTACTCTGTTCACTCCTGCTGTTACGACTGCTACTTCACTAGTTCCTTACTGTTAAACCACAACACATTTTCTCCAAGAAATAGTTTTCTACCCACACACAAGTCAGTTTAAAACTTTTTTTTTTTTTTTTTTTGCCTTAACATGTTCACTAACCTTATTGTACTCATGTTGATGTATAATATATGTGTGTATGTGTGTTGACATGTTGACCTACCAGTGCCAGGCTGTGAAAGCTGTTGAACGGGAGCCCTACACAGGTGAAGTTGTTCCGGTGGTCAACTCAGGAAAGAGGGACTTTGGGGCTTCAGATCTGGACACTCCGACGCGCCCCTGCACCCGGCACGGGGGCCAGAGGGACCTCCACGAGTCCAGCTTCAGCCTGTCTGGTAAGAATCAACAGATTCATTCAGATATCAGTGAAAATGTCTATTTTTCTTTCATTCAATTTCTCCCTGCCTTTTCAACCTTTAAAACATACACTAATTGGCCTGAGGAGGGCGCCATATTTAAAGTAATTTGGAGGGACAGTGCATCTTGATGACCCCATACAGTCTACGGTTGGCCCAGTAGATGCCTGCATCAGTTGTGGAGGATGAAATGTTGAGGATTAAACTTGTTTACACAGTATTTTAAGCTTTTCATATGAATTGTTCATATTTTTATAGCACTTTTCAAAAGAATGTTACAAATAGCTTTTCCAAACCTGGCTTACACCATCCTGTTTTTCAGTTTTACATGTATATGTATTCTTCACATTTATACATATTCAGACCTAAGAGTTATCTAGTACACTTTAAAGTATTTTTGGGGCATTTTTATGCCTTAATTGGAGTGATTTGACTGTAGAGAGCTGAAAGGAAATGAGGGGAGAGATGGAAATGACATGCAACAAAGTTCTGTGGCCTGACTTGAACTTGGGATGTTGAGGTTTACGGTCGGCACCTTAACCCTTATGCCACTAGGTAACGCCCAGTGCACTTTTAGGCCAATGAGGAATGGTTACTGAGATTTCTTTGGCATCAAATGTACAATATCTTGGTGCCTGGGGATTCCTTTTGCCTTGGAAGTATTTATTCAGGCAACAGAAGGCCAGATTCTACGGCATAAATTTATACTTTCCACCTAAATACTTGCCAGTAACCATAAATGGTTTGAGCATCATTTTAAATGGAATGAGAAGAATTGCTTTGAAGTATGCTGCATTGCTTAAATCCCCCTGGAACTGAACATAAGCTGTTTAGAGAACCACATGAAAATATGATTGAGCTGCACATAAATACTAGTAGGAAATAGCAGTTCCTTGTGTTTCACTGATGAACCCGTGCACATGATCACGTTCTCCTCCAGGTGCCCAGATCGATGACAACATTCCAAAGAGATCCTCGGCCAGGATCCTCGCTCCTCCTGGAGGGCGATCCAGCGGGATCTGGTAACCAGTCAGACGGCCATTACATGAAGCAGACGAATGATACCTGAGGGAAACGTACGGCCAAGCAAGATGACTTGTTTTTCTTTCTGGAAGCTTAGAATGTGTGTGGGGTCATGTTTTTGTTTTGAACTCAGCACAGTTACTTAGGACTGTTCAACTGTATGACATTGCCGTAATAATATTGGAATATGGATCAAGGAAAACTATTGCTAAGTGGTTATAGCTACCAAATTTCAGTCAAATGTTAACCAAATATAAGCAGCAAATAGAAAATGAGTTGCCAATGAATTACTTTGGCTGTTGGATCACGTTAGGGGAAATATCTTACTAATAGTTTTAGGAAAATGAAGGTGAGTCATGGTTTTTATGATGCGATTGTGTTACCTCACTGTAAAATACGATTTTGCACTTGTATCATGTACTATTTAGATGCCTTTTTACATCATTTAATGTCACAAATATCACAAATGTCTTTTTACCGCGAGCCATGGTGAATGAAATGTAATAAATTAAATTATTACAGGTGTCGGCATGACATTAATATGTCAGTTATGAAAAATCTAGTAGCAATTGACCAATTGATGAAAAATATCATAATGCAAGCTAACCTTTTACATGTGTTTGTTTATTTATTTTTTATATTGCATTATTTGTGGTATTTTCCGTTGATGCTACTGTGTTAGAATTATTTCCTAAATAAGAATCGTTGTTCAGTAGTTCATCATTGTCAGATTAGCATTTCAGATCATGTTTACAGCCTTATAGCAGAATAGACTTCTGTTCCACCCCCACCAAATGTGAATGAACCTATGCTGTGCGTACTGTGCATGGTAGCATAGTTAGAACTACTGTAATAAGCACTAATATTGATATCATGTTACGCAGCATTCTTTGTGATCGTATCCATTTTCCACAGAGAGCAAAAAGTCTCACCCAAACTGCCTTTTTCTCACCTGAGAACACCGACACCCACAAGCACGTCGTCCCATACTGCCGGCACAAATCGTGACATGTTGATCGCTGTCATTTCTTTTAGAGTGGGCACTTTTTACTGCTTTGATGCGTTCTGGTCTGAAACGGCAGGGTTTAAAATGTTCCTCCGACTCACACTTGCGATGTAACACACCACTGTGAAACATATAGAGAAGGTGATCCTCTTTAGCATTTACGGAGTTGAAGTTTAACAGCAGACAATGTTAGTCAATTAATGCCATTTCTTCAGGGGATCAAATGCCTTCATACTGTATGTCACTGAAAGCTCAGCATCATAACTGGAAGGCATGCTTGTCTAGCCACTACAGAAAAGCACTGATACTACTACTGTATTTTTATTGTTTGTTTTTAGTTACAGAATATGTATTGTGAATAAGTGTCTTAGTAACTGATTTTGTCGTATTTTTGTCAACACTGCAGTGTAAGCAGGGGTGCACACAAGATTTTGGTCATGTTTTAGACCCAGTTATGTTCAGAAGATCATCTTCAGTAAAAGCCCTACATCATTTTTAATGTGTTTTTTATTTTGGACAGATTTCACTTTTGGTCCTTAGAAGCTCCAGTGAATCTTGTTGTGTCTTCCCCCTCCCAAACGTACACTGGTGCTGAACAATGTGTCGTCACATTGAATTCCTTTTATCTCTTATTTTGTCTTGCAGCTCTTTATCACATGATTTGAGTGCAAATAAACCACAATGAAATCTCCAACTGAATCCTGTGTCTGATTCCTGACCCGTGGTGGAATGTAACCAAGTACTCACCTTTACTCAAGTACTGTACTTTACTTTAGTACTTCCATTTCATGCTTCTTTATACTTCTACTTCACTACATTTCAGAGGGAAACATTGTACTTTTTACTCCACTATAATTATTTAACAGCTATAGTTAGTTACTTTAAACCTGTGGTTTTCAACCTTTTTGGCTTGTGACCTCTATCAGATATCTGAGTTGTAAGCAGTGTCACCAATAACTTATTTTCCTTCTATACTTCCCCAAATGTAGAAGTTATATGTAAATAACAGCTTGAGGACAACAGAGATAAATCTCTTTGATATTTCACCGAAAAGCAGATACATAAAAATCTATATAAATTTATCTAGCAGTACTTTATCTTTTCTCACAACCCCTCAGATTTATCTTGTGACCCTCAGGAGGGAGTGCCACTGGACTAAATTACCAAACTGTATAATATAATATTATTTATATTATACAGTTTGGTAGTTTAACTCACAGGGGACATTTCCTTGCAAAACAAGCATTTTTACATTTGATTCTGATAAGTACATTTGGCTGTAATACTTTTAGGAAGGCTTTAGGAAGACTTTTACTTGTAATGGACAATTTTCACATTGTTGTTAAAGCTGAAACGATTAGTAGATTAATTGATTAGTCAATCAAGAGAAAAATAACTTTTGATAACTGTGTAAGTAATTTTTCAAGCAGAAACTCCGCCCCATTCTCTGGGTTCAGCTTGTCCAATATAAGGATTTTCTGCTCTATTCTGTATTATATCATTGCATCATTATAGCATTGTAAAATAAATATCCTTGGATTTTCCACTGTTGGTCAGACAAAACGAGACATTTGAAAACACGTTTGGCTTTAAGAAATTGTGATGAATGGAAGGATTTTCACTACTTTGTGACATTTAAGACCAAACAATTAACTGATTAATCGAGAAAATACTCGCCAGATTAACTGATAATGAAAATAATAGTTAGTTTCAGCCCTAACTGTTATATTAGCACTTTTTCCTTCAGTTAAGGGTCTGAACGCTTCTTCCACCACTGCTGCTGACATTCCTTCTCCAGCAGCAGATAAAACATTAACATAAGGCATTTTGGTGTCGCCTGACCTCACTAAAACCTCAGTCACTAGCAGGCCTAAAAATCCAACCAGACACATCATGTGTCTCTTAGCCGGAGCAGGCCAAAGTCCTATTTATAATGAACCTTTAACAGCATGGAGTCGGGCGCATGCGCGGTCGGAGCTGGATTGTTGCAGCCCCAGACAGGGCGGCCCGTTACCAAGCACTGCACCGCGCAGGGTCTGACAACGACGACAGCAACGGGCATTGACATAAGGAATACAGTCAGCGTGATAACAACACAGACACTCCTGAATACAGTGAGTACCACCGAGTCCACTGACCCTCTCTTTGTCTTGTTTATTTCTCCCTTTTGTGCGTTGTGTTTGCGGGGGAGCTGTGTTTTATTCCCATGCAGGGAGGATATTTCCCGTGCACTGACAGTCCTGAGGTATTCTGGGAGGCCTGTAGAGGGGGCCGCTAGCAGAGCAGCACCAGCGTTGCGGGTTTTTCAACCAAAAGGCACCCAGCAAACGGCCACATTTATTGTTCTCGGCTCGGGCTTGAAATGTCAGCCCCCCGCCCATTTGCTCTTGCAGGACTTCGGGGGGTTTTTGCACTCAGGATTTTTGCTGCAGTCATTATCGGAGCTTTCTCTGTAAAGGCCCGGCAGATTTTAGGAGAATAGACTTTCTCGGTGCAATAATCCATATTTATCAGAAATTACGCCCACTGCGAGATCTATGCCTGTTAATGTAGCTGAAGCTGCATGTTTTTGTCCCATAAACGCTTTTATTGTTGCTTATATGGTTGCAAGTTATAATCATGTAATTGCATGCTAGCCAAGCCCCATGGGAGGCTGCTGCTGTTATGCACGCTGCTGCTGAAGGTGCTTTCACAACATTATTAGTGTTATCACCAGAAATCACTGCTTACACCGCAGCTGAGCGTGATCCAGTTGTTATCTGTGTGAAATCTGGTGACATGCTGTAATTTCTCTCTGGCTGCAGACACAGAGCGGGGCTTGACCTTATAAATGATCATTTCACAGTTTGTGTCTCGCATGTGTTAATGTGTCGTTTTTACTGCAAGGGGATGTCAAGGTGTCAGAGGCCCGTTTTTGACGTGACACCGCTGGAAAGGCTTTAGCAGCAAAGTGAGCACAGAGAAAGGCTGGAGCTGCCAGATGTGTAAAGCTGCTCACAAACATCGGGATATTTCTGTTTAATCTAGGGAGGATTATGCTCTCAACACATCTGTAGATTAAAACTGAAAGTAAAGATGCTTCTCAGGCGCTGTGTTTACAGGCCAAAAAGCATGTGTATTTCCCTCAGGCCGGTGTCACCAGGTCTCAGTGGGCTCTGCAGGCCCACAACTGCAACGGTTTCTGACCCAGCCCAAGATCTCTAATGTGAGAAGACAATAAAAACTACCCCTCCAAACCTCATAACATAAGGAGAAAGGGGTAGAAAGTCAATATATATATATCAACATATTGCCAGATATTTGTAACAGTTTATACAGATTATAGAAGGGTCTAATACTACTGTAGTACACCCTGCATCAGAGATCCAGGACAATTACATCAAGAAATGGGTTCATTGAAATTAGTCCAATAAAGTAGGTCCATGAAGACGCAGACAATTAGCCGATCAATCGACCAGCAGCAAATTAGTCAGCAACTATTCTGATAATTAAAGTCATTTGTTGAAGTAGAAATAGGGAGGATTTGCTGTTTTTCTGCGTCACACTTGATAGGAAATCGATGATTTGTGGGTTTTGGACTGTTGTTAATGTTTTTCAGTATTTTGCAACATTTTATAGACAAAAGAATTAATCAAGAAAATAACTGTCAGATTAATCAATAATGAAAATAACTGTTAGTTGCAGCCCTAAATAAGTATATCAGTTCGGCACTCTTCAAGATGTCTGGTAGGTGAGGTAAAGGTTACAGGGAAGATCAGTGGACGGGGCAGTGGAGGACGTGGTGGGCAGCTTGGTTTAGTAGATGAAGATGTCACGACGGAGGAGGAGGCCCCACTTGATTATATGATAAGAGCAATCAGTGTTTATTTGTTTACATACAGTGGCCAATCAAAGACAGATGAAGTAATCAGTTTGAAATATTATGATTTAGTTGGACCCAACTTTCAGCCAAACTCCATTGAAAGTTTTTGAGATTCCGCTAACAGACAACAAAACTTCCAACTGAATGAGTATTCCTCTCTTCTTCTGTTGTCTGTTTCAGGTAAGGGGATGGCAGTGAATGTGTACGCCACGTCTGTGTCCATTGACAACCTCAGCCGACATGACATGCTGGCATGGGTCAACGATTCTTTGCATCTCACCTACACTAAGATTGAACAGCTATGTTCAGGTAAGGCTAAAGTTTTAAATTTAAAAAAGGTTCAACAAATAAATCAGAAGAAGACAACAAAAACAAATTGTTGTGTCTTTGTGTTTTCCAGGAGCGGCGTATTGCCAGTTCATGGACATGTTGTTTCCAGGCTGTATCCTTCTGAAGAAGGTCAAATTTCAAGCCAAGCTGGAGCACGAATTTATACACAACTTCAAAGTTCTTCAGGCAGCTTTTAAAAGGATGAGTGTGGACAAAGTCAGTCACTTTTATCATATTATCATGTATCCCACTTTATTTTTGATAATATTTAGGATGATTTATTGTTTAATTTTCCTACTTTCGTTCACAACAGCAGCATAAAAAAGATGCATGTTATAACACACGGAGCTATTCAAGCATTTCTTGTTTCCATCCTCCAGATTATTCCTGTAGAAAAGCTCGTAAAAGGGAAGTTCCAGGACAACTTTGAATTCGTGCAGTGGTTCAAGAAGTTCTTCGACGCCAACTACGACGGGAAGGAGTATGACCCTTTACTAGCCAGACAGGGGCAGGACGTGGCCCCCGCCCCCAACCCAGGTGATCACTTTATCCACAGACCAAAGAGAAACCCAGGTAAACCAAACAGTTTTGCCTTTGCTGCACGGTCTTCCTGAGCTTTGGATGGCTCAAAAGCGCTCCCTGCAAGCAAGTGGTGTGAGCAGCACGATTCACAGAATGACTGCTGTCTTCTTAGATCCATCTCACTGCCCAGCATTCACAAGCAACATGACACTGTGTAGGTATGACTGAGTCACTGGTGGGACTGTAGAAATCACCACAGTGGCGAGTGGGATGCAGCATTGGTGGGGTTGAAAATCCACAACATGCAACTCCAATCGTAATTTGCTTTACCAATTCCAATTGATCGCGATCAGTGACGCCAGGAGACCTACAGAAATATCAAATGCAACCATTTTCTCCAGTGTCCTGCATCAAGCAGCTGATGCAACACTGCTGCAGCTCCATCTCTCTCTGAAAGCTGGACTGATGAACAGGAGAGTTTGTCTCATTTTACTAACAAGAGTAACGTCAGCCTGACCAGCCTTGCTATGTCCCTGTGAGAGCTTTTTGCTTGAAAATCATGGCGAACCTAATTTGACTTGTAGTGTGTCATAAGCCTGCTTTGACAAGCAGCGGGGTTGTAAATGGGCAGAATGACTGCATTTATTTTCAAAACTACAATAATGCGTGTTGGCATGCTTTGAGTTTGAGTTTATTTGAAACACTTCTGCTGAAGCACTTATAGAGGTTTGGCAGGATGCTTTTTGTCTTAAAGACTTTGACTCAAATAAGGGGGAGATTCAGCCATTTTAAAATATTTGGTAAGTTTTTATTTATAATTTGGCTTTTTAAAATCTGGCTATCCAAATTTGTGTCCTTTACATCAGTTGTGTTGTAAATCAGTTTGAAATCCTTTCACAAAAATGGCATATCAAAAGGTATAACATTATGCTATCAGCTGAAAACATCAGCTCTCTATAATGTGCTATATCCATCGCCACAACTGCTACAAAGCCAATGTAAATGCAGTAAATCCATCTTGAATCAAATGGTAAACATCTCTGATCACCTCTGACCACTCCAGGACCACAGAGGACATCTCCAACAGTTCCCAAAAACATGCCAACACCGCAGCGGGTCCAGCACAACACTCCAGCTATGAGGAAGAATCCATCTTTGTCTAGAAACGGGGGCAGTGATGCTGAGATCATGGAGCTAAATCAACAGGTAGAGTTTCATGTCATTTATCTTACCCCCTTCAGTCTCATGTCTATGGATTCACTATGGATTCACACCTACTGAAAGCAATTGATTGATTGCATTAATAGGCCTTGTTCACATTAGGCATTTTGACATGTCACAGTAGGAAAAGCACATGTGTAAATGATATAATTAATGATGGCTGAAGTCCATTTATTGTGCATGCTGGCTCACTGTCAAACTGTCATGGCTTACAGGGAGCAATTATTAATGTCAGTAACACCTGTGCTTTCCTTCAATGACAAGTCAAGATGTCTGCTATGAAAAAAGCCCATTGCTTTTAATGCTATTGATGTTGGAGTTCAAACTTATTTTCCTGCGACAATTAATGTTTTAAAATGTTTTTTTTTAGAATTGTGCCACTTAAACAGGTTGTGAGCCTTACTTAGTAGTAATATAAGAAGATTTTCCCTCTTCTTATGTTACTACTTTTTATGGGGCAAAAGCAGAAAATAGAAAAAACAGGTGCTAGTTTTGTTTCAGAATAATGAAAAAAGAGGAGAAAAAACACAAAATAGGTTTTCTGGGCCAAAACAGTTGTGGTTGTTTCTGACAACATGGTTCAGAATAGTTTTTAGAGACTACCAGCATATTTACACATATTTCTTTCTTTCCTTTCTGAGTTGATGGAGTTGAAGTTGACTGTAGACGGACTAGAGAAGGAGAGAGACTTCTACTTCAGCAAACTACGGGACATTGAGCTGATCTGCCAGGAACACGAGAGTGAAAACAACCCCGTCCTCAGCAAGATCATCGACATTCTCTACGCAACAGAGGTATCTAAGCACCATCAACAACAAATACAGGCTGCGCCGCACCATTTCAACAAAGGCCATGTATCCCATAAGTCCTTGACAGTCGCGGGTTAAATGTCATGGTTCGACAGATGAGATGAGTCCAGGGGCGGGTCAAGGGGCAAGTTCAGACATGTCTGTAATAATAGCAGGACCGTGGATGTATTAAGGAGAACTGGATACCACGTTCAAAGATGGCGTCCCATTCAGTCCTATGAAAGTTGCTCACTGGACGTGTACACTGAAAAAGACTTTGCGGGTCTCCTCGCGCTTTTTGGGCCCATAAAGCATGTACACAAGAGACCTTCTCCAGCTGAGCCAGTTGAGAGCATGCACTTCCGAGACTTCCACTGGCTGAGGTGGCTGACTTCCTGTTGGCTCCCTGCATATATGATTGGGATAAAATAGTTCCTTTCCAATTCACCGTTTTACAAAAAAAATCAAAATCTCTTCACAGCCCAGCTCCTGGGGGCTTGAGCAAGACAGAGAGGACCGAACAGTGTTGAAGTTTTTAGACAGCACAGTTAGGCTTTTAACAAGACTTTTAACGTAACAGACTCGCTCTTCAACTCACCTGTGTGTGAAGCGGAGTACTGTTTTTTCTGGTCTCTGCTAGTGTTGTGAGTAAACGGATACTATGGCCAAACAAACAAAGAAAAGATCAATAACTACAGACGAGGAAACTGAAACTGAAACTGAAGTGAGGCCCAAAAACACACCTGCAATTACCGATTATCGCCATAGGTGCCGTGAAAGACGACAAAGTGAAAATCTTCGAGATTACAACTTTAAATTTCTTAAAATCACAAAGGTGTCAACTTCTAACAGTGTTCTGTAGCAGATGCCAATTTGTCTTGGACAGTAAACCCCAGGAGCATGTTTATTTTTTCAGATAAGACCAATAAAACAAATGCCGAATGAGAGATTGCAGTGAGTTACAGAAGCTAGCCTGGATGGCTCTCTATGTAAGGGACATTGTAGCCTGTATCTGTTTGGATGTCTTCTTTGGTTTTTATGGTTAACAAAAAAATAAAATAAAGCAGAAAACCTGAATAACATCTTTTTTTCTTCCTGTTTCTCAGGAAGGCTTTGCGCCTCCGGAGGACGATGATCTCGATGAACAAGCTCACCTGGACCAGGATGAATACTGAACCCTTCATTTCCCTCCCCCCTAACATCTTCATCTTCCCTTTCCTTTTTTGCCCTCATTTGTTTTCTACTCTCTCTGCACGCTCTATAAATACTCACCATTATCCCTGCTCTCTGTTTGTCTCTTCCTTTCTTCCTCATATGTATATCTGTTCGTAACCTCCCCCCCTCCCCATCCACCCTCAGGCCGTCTACATACTATACACGACTACTCCGCATCATCATTTACTGCTCCTCCCTGCCTCCACTTACACAGTAACAATAACAGTAATGTACGACACATCCCAGTTATTTCAGCATGAGTAACACAGAAAATCGAGCCGAGCCTGGCATGGAGGTTGTTATGGCAAACAGTGAATTTTAAGTCTGTAAATATTACCGACATTGTGATTTCTATGAGAACAATGTCTTTGCTCTTTATGGAGTTATTTATTTTACTTCTATTAGAGCACAGAACAACGCTGCTCCAATGTGCCATCAGGACACTCCCAGAGCTACTAAAACTGTAACGAAAGTGACTTTTTAATAACAGTTTCTTATTTATTTAACTTATATTTCATTTAGATTAACTTTCTGTAGCAAAAGTGGTGCAAAACCTACTGTACATGAATTGAAAGCTGAGGCCATGCGTGTGTTATTTCAGTTATGGTTTGTGCTTGAGTCAGCATCAAGCTTTTAGTTTCTGTTATGGTGGGTTCATGGCATGTAGAAACGCTGAAGGAAATTCTGTGGTGCAATGACTCGAGACGTATTGATCAGTGCTCTGCGATTATTCATTACTGATCAGCAACATATCTGAGCATGAGAATGTTACATTGACTGTGAATGAGTGATATTTTGTATATGTATGTATTTTGTGTGGAGATTTCGTCTGATGTCGCACGATCCTGGTTAATTGCCGTCGTATCTTTTAGGCCGACATGCAGAAGCCTATAAGTTTAAAATTTAGAGGTGGACAGCCACCTGCAGACTGACAACATGGTTATAGATTGTAGCAGTTCTAATGTTTTATTCTAACATATAAGGGAGCCTGACACTGAATTAATACAGACACATTTTCACATGACAGCTTTTATTGTGTTTTTTTCCTGCTAAGTGTTGCCCAGGGTGTATGGGTTGTAGTTTGGAAGAAAGTCAGGATAAAGAGATCTGTGACCAGCTGACTGGTCATCACTAGCAGATAAACCAAGGAAGCCTCCTTGTCCTTCCCCAGCTATTTTTACTTTGCAAACTGGCTGTCGTCTGCTCTGGAACTTGCATTCATTGACCATGTAAACATCTACAGAACACTCATCTTTTGAGTTTTGAATAAATAAACAGTTGTGAAATAAATGGTTGTGGTTTATTTTGAGTGAGAGCTGACTTGTAACGCAAGAGTGTGTGTGTGTGTGTGTGTGTGTGTGTGTGTGTGTGTGTGTGTGTGGAGATGCAGTTAAATGAAAGGCCACATGTGTGAACTCCACTAAATTAACCCCACAGATATTAGGGTTAGGTTAACTTTATCTGAGATACGTGGTCCACACTGAAGACTATGTAAATCTATGACAAACTGATATCTTAGGTAAGAGACACAAAAAATTAGGACGATTATGAGCCCGACACCTCTTTTCATCAGCATGTTAACACCGTGGAGTTCGGGGTTCGCGTCCCACCCTTCCACCATCTAATTTAAATACAGTGACATATTGAACCTAATACTTAGCTAGATTATAACGGCCTCTTCCAAACAATATTGGATGTGAGTTTGTTTAACCGTCATAACATAACCAGCGGCAGTGAGCGTTGTGCAGACTGAAAAGTTAATAAAATTCCGTTCAGCGTGTAGAAACGTGTTTAATACCAGTGACATTATGTTATTATTAGTGTATTTAACTTACACAAAAGAGCTGTATATGAATGTAGTTCGTAGGAAATCGATCGGTTTAATGATTACACAGAGGGTTGTGTTATATTGTTTTGGCGTTTGTATATTGACTCATACGGGGGATTAGCTCAAATGGTAGAGCGCTCGCTTAGCATGCGAGAGGTAGCGGGATCGATGCCCGCATCCTCCAAATCTCCTTTTGAAAGCTCAACCGACGACTTACTGTTTTTAATAAAGATGAACAATTTAAATATCCTTTACCTTCAACAACAGAAACGCTAGCTTGTCATTTGCCAGTTCCGCCGTTGTAATAGGTAAATGTGAGAGAACTATCCTTCCGCGTTAACGCACTACTTTTTATCCAGTAGAAACTGTAAAGTCGTTTGTCAGGCTAAAAGTTTACAGTTGCTTACAAGTAAAACATGTTTAAGCAGAGATTTGGACAAAAATAGCATTTCTACAGTGCGTCAGTGAGTTCATACAACAATATCAAGCATATCAATCGTTTTCAATGGTCTAATACCTTGTTGTCATCTGCAGTTTGTTCTGGTCTAACGTATAAATGGCAATAGCGTAACTCTTTTGTCTTGTAAATTAACCTACCAGTCATCAGCCCAACCGGAGCGAAAGTAGCGTTAATGTAGAAGAGCTGGTTGAATATCACATCATCATCATCATGAGAGGATGAAGAGCAGCTCGTTAGTTCCATTAAGGACCAGCAGATGGCAGCACAGCATCACTTATGTGTTGGGGGCTGCTGTGAGAAGGCCAGTGGAAGTTACACTGACTGTATTAGAAAGTACAATTTACTGGTGAAGTAGCACAAAGCCCCTAAAGAGTTTTATGTAGCAATAGATCAATGACGGATGATTTCAAATCACCGAAAAGATGATGTCAGAGGGGGATTAGCTCAAATGGTAGAGCGCTCGCTTAGCATGCGAGAGGTAGCGGGATCGATGCCCGCATCCTCCAATCATCTATTTAGTTGGGCCGCACTTTATGTTTCAAAAAATGGTAACATACCTGTGTCTTTCTCGCCGTTCCACTTTCGCCAATCAAATCGCCATATCGGCCATTTACGTGAGAAGTTAATGATCGCTGTGGCAACCCGTGGAAGGATACCAGGAAGGAGCTCAAATGTTTCCCTGGACAAATGTCAGTTGATGTTTTTTTAGCCAAGCTAGCGGTGGTTCCAGTGATAGCATGTTACCACGCCCAATTCCAGAAATCAAACGACACGTCGTACAAGCGCTACATCCTGTTATTAACGCTAAGCACCGGGTCATAGATTTGGCTCTACATGACGAGCTGACCTGCAGTTTTCAGGTGAGTGTTAGCTCGTTTTCGCGGCTATTTTATTGTGACCAATCATTTGGGGGCATTCGGTGCACGTCATCCATTTTCACAGGGGCTAGCCAATCACTGATGCACTTCACTCAAAGTGACAGAGGATCGATTCCCACTTTCTCCAGGTACAACTTTACTTGACTGCACTAATTATCGATTACTTGCCAGTCAGATCTTTCGCCCTCTTTTCATTTTTAACAGAAGTACTTCCCTTCCCTGTCTCAGCGTAGCGAGTGTCATATGAAACTCACACTATCAAACTAAACAGCACAAAAGCAGTATTTTCCCTTCATTTCAAGTATAAAAAACATTTTGAATATTGCTTGTTCACTTAAAGGTGCAGTCTATGATTCTCAACAGCCAAACAAATACACCCCTCCCTTCAGTGCTCCTTCAAACTCGCACAAGTAACCTGTTTGACCTGTGCACGAGTTGTGACATATTATACCCAAGCGTTTGGTGGAAACGCGGCTAAAGCGTCGGTATTTGACGTCCTGGGTTGGTGGCTCTACCCGAGTCGCTCTGTTTGTTTACAGAGCCAGGGCTGTGTATGAACACCAGACTGTTTTTTTCAGCACACACACAGAACGGAAAGCTAGCGGACCGCGAGGAGATATTCACTGAATTTGACAAAAACTGTTTTGGATTAGAATCGTAGACTACACCTTTAA
>NTHP01000149.1:1134005-1187782 GCA_003416845.1 Oplegnathus fasciatus
TTTTATAGTCAATAAATGGAAAGGAAACTGTTACTTTGCTGTAACTGAGCAACACTTTATTGTTGGTACAGTAACAGCCGTGTGTGTGAACAGATGACCAGACAGACGATGTTAAGATTAGAAACGTTTGCAGTTGTCACTTTATTCACAAATTCAAAAGTCAGACAAATACTGCACACTGTTGACAAACTGTTGAGTTCACAATAAATCAGCACAAAGGTGACAGCCTTACCTTGCAACAGCAGCAGCCACAACAACCACAACAACAACAACAATAATAATAATAATAATAATAATAATAATTTAAGCAGGATAAAACTAATAGTCATTGTGAAATAATAACAAATTTGCACCACTACATTGGAGTAATGGATTTTAGCGATTACATGTCAATATGAGAATAAGCGTGCCTTGTTGCATACTCTAGCCGCACTAATGCTTAAAATCTACAACTTGATGGTGTCTTTTGTCAAGTGGCAAAAAACTCTTTCAAGAACACAAGGGCAACTTCCAAGTGAAATGACTGCTTTGTGTGTGAAATAGTAAAATCCAGCTGACATCTCAGGCTCCCAGCATTTTCTTCACCATGTAACCAGGCATGTTGTATAAGAAAAGGCCCAAGATGGCCAGCAGCAGGAGAGCAGTGACGATCTTGATGGTCAGCCACCTGTACTGGTCGCACACCAGGTGTTTCGCAGCTTTGAAAGGGATGAGGAACCAGAGGAGCGCAATATCTGGACGGCTGGGGGAGCACAGAGAGAGCGTGTTAGAAATATACAAATACAAATACAAAAGTGCTGTAACAAAGTACTGATACAACCTGAGGTTATACTCACTTCCTCTTAACCAGGTTGGAAGGTTACTAATTTTAAGGACTCTCTTTATTGCAGTCAAGAATTTGTAGTTTTTAAGAATATCTAACATCTACATTTTTTAATGAAATAATGTACTCAGCTAAATTTGGAATAATAACAAGGACCATAATAGTCTGTTGAAATGGTGTTATGACTAAATGAGGAGAATACTATTTAAGTTTGCTTTGAACCTTTTTAGCGCTTTACCTTAAGACTTCTAAAGAAAAGATGGTCATCACATTCAAGAGCACCACAAGAAACGGATTTGTTGGGTGTATTCATATCGGAATGGTCACATTCATTTGACTTTGACAGTGATGTAACTAAGTAATTGTTAGGAGTTGTAGCTATTTAGTACTAAAGCTGAAATGCATACGATAGACCGAGCCATGTGTTTAAGTCTTATAATCACCCATGATAAAATAATAAGGCACGCGCTGTCCTAATACACACTCATACATACCACACAAACAAGAACATATATGCACAGATGACAGGACTACTAGAACATTGGGTGGTTTAGAGGTCAATTTATGCACAAATTTGAAATATACAGACACGTAAACAGGACATGACAAAACACTGTTCAAGCAAGAAAATCTGAACTCCAACACAAGTCAACTATACTAAAAATCCTCACTTTTTTTTTATCAATAAAACATTTAATATCTCCAACTGATGGTGTTTTCATAGGTGAGCAATGTGCATTGAATTAATCTAATGGGAATAAAGAAAACCACAATTTAAGAAACAAGAAAAACTGAGATTTCTACACATTAGACTACATTAATAACCAATGATGGATGCACTCAAGATTATTTAGTACTGCTATTGAAATAGTTCTCTTTTAATAATGCATCAATTATTTTGTCAAATGCTGAACTACAAAACGTTCACAAAACAATTCTAATTATTACTGAAAGCACGCCCTTTGAAAACGTTATCATCTGCTGGTTTTGACTCAGACTCCCAGCATTTTCTTCACCATGTAACCAGGCATGCTGTACAGGAAAAGAGCCAAGATGGCCAGCAGCAGGAGAGCAGTGACGATTTTGATGGTCAGCCACCTGTACTGGTCGCACATCAGGTGTTTCACCGCTTTGAGAGGGATGAGGAACCAGAGGAGGGCAACATCTGGACGGCTGGTGGAGTACAGAAACGTAAACAGAATTACTGAATGCCAAAGACAGTCAACACTGTGAAATAATGTACAAGAGGAGAAGGAGGTTCTTACAAACCTAACCTAACCATAACATGAGGGGAGACCTGCTTACCTCCACACCGAGGATGATATTCTTTTTGGTGTGGAAGTTGGATGAAGAACATATTTGGTAGGCAGGGGCATGTGTTTGAGCCCTGTTGTTGCAGACAACTGTATGTATCAATGATAAAAAGGTCGCTTGTACATTGAAAAAGGTATGGGTCACTGTAGCTAATCATTCCTCTTGTCCATATGGGTCATAAAGTGCTCACTGAAGTAATCACTTCATTGGCACTCTGCTGTAAGAAATAGAGGATAAAATCCAGTCCTTATTTCATGCAAAAATGCATTCTAACGTTCAGCTAAAGATAGTATGAGACTGTAGTTAAAACAAATCAAGTGGGTATCTTCCAAAGTTCCAGTTTTTTGAGTACAAATTTCCCTCTATGTGTTGTCTATGTGCAGCCCAGAAAGAAAGCGCTGTTTGGCAAAACACAAAAAGTGAATTTCATATTAAAAATACAAACTTTGAGCAGCCAAATGAAGTAGGTGTCTTCCAGACTGCTGAAGACTCATATTAGAAGACTCACGTTAGGAAGGCAATATTTTGCAGCCACACGGAGAGGATGAATGATTACAGTGACCAATAACTATTTCAATGTGCATATGGACATGTGAGTATTGAATTAAGATCTGAACCTAACCTTTAAGGTCAGTTAGATCTTCCTCAGATCTTTCATTCTCATTTCCACACACTGCTTGGAGGTAAGGAAGTGTTTATGTTCAACTTTATTCACAAATTCTGCCAGATTTTGCATGCTGCTGACCAAGAAATGCAAATGAACATTCATGTAAACCAGAATAAATGCAAACCTAACCAGCATACTGACAAAAATCGCTGAAAATAACTCAACTTAAAAGTAATAAATTCAAATCACCACAATGAAAACTATATTTAATTTCATATACAGTGAGCATCACTACAGGGGTGGTTAAATCGGTTGGTTTCATGCAGATTTGGCTCATAAAATGACTCATGGTCTGCTTAAATTATATCATCGATTCCATTTAGTTTTTAAAATGCTATGACTGAAGGGAAACTGTAGATAGAAAGTGGGAGAAGAGAGCGTTAGAAGCCATCTGGTTAGTGAAATTGCTGGAACCTTCTGCTGAGGTGACTGAGCAACATCAAGCTCCCAGCATTTTCTTGACCATGTAACCAGGCATGCTGTAGAGGAAAAGAGCCAGCATGGCCAGCAGCAGGAGAGCAGTGACAATCTTGATGGCCAGCCACTTGTACTGGGTGCAGACCAAGTGTTTTATGGCTTTGAAGGGAGTGAGGAACCACAGAAGGCTGGTGTCTGGACGGCTGGAAGGACAAAAACACAGATGTTCAGTAATACAGATTTCAAGCATCATGGATCATTCTAATGTTGCTCTCTTTGTAAGCTAAATTTAAATGTAAATATAGCTGACGTTACTGAAACAAGGACAAAAAAATGTCAAGACAGAGAAACAATTTACAGTATTTTGAGAACTTAAAGATGATTCTAGGTAGAAATACACAAAAGATATGAAGAAACAGCAACTTACCATGTAAAGAAAGAAGATCCTAGGTATAAGTCCAGAACTTGGTCGAAGTAAATACGTACAAATGTCTTTCCTCAGTTCGGGAAATTGCTTATTTTGGTTATTATTTTATTATGTAATTTTATAACTGTTTATGCTCGTTTTATGTTTGTTTGGGAAGTAACATTTTTTTATGAGTGATTTATCATTTTATTTATTCATGTATTTATTATAATTTTATTTATCACAGTATTTATTTTGTTGTTTCTGGCCTGTTTCACATTAGACCACTTTTGGAAGTTTAACTTTTTTAGTCAAGCTGGACTGAACAATATGTATGTTCGCATTTGTGTGTCTGTGTGTTTATAGTGAAAGGTAGCCAAGTCATAGAATAAACTGAACAGCGTCACTGAGAATAACAGATCAAAAGAGTGCTCAGTAATAAAAATGTGGACAGTGGGGTGACAACACAACATCCTTCATACTTGGGTTTCTCCAGCGGCTCTGGTTCGTTGCGTCCTTCACCGACTGGGCTTCTCTCTGCTTCCTCTCCTGTCAGAAGGTGCAGCTCTGCCTCCACTTTTCCCTAAAAGGACAACAAAAACACTCTCAGTCATGAGGAGAGTTAAGCTATTGTCCAACTCTGATACATGACCGACAGTTCTTTTTACTTTGACCTACCGTGAGTTCAAACTCGTCCTCTTCATTTCTGGCCACAAATGGCCACCAGCCTTTGATCCTCTTCTGTTTGAAGATGGAGACCATGGGCATCTCTGCTTCATTCGTCACCATCTCAATGGTGCACTGCTTGGCAGTCTTTGCACCACGTGGAAAACGGTTTAAGTCCAGCTCAATTGCACCTATAAAGAGACATCATTTAACTTAAATGCAAGAAAAGGTAACTGACATGGTGGAATAAACAAGTAGGTAATAGACAGATCCATGTGTTCACAAAAAAGGTCTGATGTGGCATTAACAGTGATTCATGAAGCCAAAGGTTGTTTAAATGATTGTCCACTGCACCTAAGAAGTCATCTGCAGAGAAATGATCAGCGTCCCACACTTGCAGATTAAGGCGAGCTGGGATCTTGTACTCAGTCTCATCCCAGGCAAACATGGACTCCTTTTTTGAGATGACGATCTTCTCTTCAGCCATGAGGTAGTCGAAGGGGTAGACGAAGCGCCAGTTGAAATTGCCCTCCCCAGTGATGGAGTGGTAGTGGACATCTGTGTCCTGCTTGTCCTCCTGCTGCCCTTTCAACCAGCTGTTGCAGGAAAAGAGGTAGGATAGATTCACAATCTTGAACAAAGCAAGCACTGTTTTTAATAATTATATATATATTTTTTTCTCGATCTAAATCAGAATCAAATCATTTAGTGTTTCTGTGTATTATGAATTTGCCTAGGTGTAGTTGAGACTAAAAGACAAAGAGATAAATTAGCAAAAAGAAAAAAAAAAAACATCAAAAACATAAAGAGCTTATAATTACCCTCGCACAAATATGTCACTCGATTTCTCGCCAGTGAAAATATCATCATCCTCCAGAACGACCTCATCTGTGTTCCAGACGATCACCCTCAGTTCAAACCTGGACACAAGTAAAAACATGAGACATATGATGAAACACTAATAAAGAATGATAACAAACGAACATTTATTTAGATATGAGCTCAAGGAGCACTCATCTGGCTGTTTTATCAGCACTGTTTGGCTAAAACTGTATATAGTGTATATAAAAGCTGTTTGACTAGACAACATACTTCTTTGGTTTCCTTGGAGAAATGTCAAGGGCAGGGCCAGGTGCAGTCATATCCTTAGCGAACATATCCACCCACATCTCAATTCTCCCCTACAAGCATTTGAACACAAGGAAATAAGGTCTTTAAGTATGCAAACAAAACTTTATAGTATAAAAGAGTCTTGATTAAAAGGTGCAGTTGGCCGGAGTAGAGCCACTGAATGACATACTTGTTCAATTCCTGGTTTATCAGGGTGGAGCAGTGGTCTGGTTTCCACATGTTCTGGGACAAGTTTGCAGCCGACCCGTGGGATTTCCTCCCAGTGCTTCAACACGGTCAGAGCCAGATGTTCTTCTGTCTGCTTCTTCAAACCTGACAAACATCATCAAATAATCCATGTGGTTTAATACTAATTTAAAATCACACTTTTGTATTTATTTTTTTTTACATTTAGCTGCTTACATTTTACAATTAGCTGCTAATCCAGAGCAATTTAGAACAAATACAGAAGTAAAATCATGATATAGTGCTGTGATATTACCACAAATGTCATACGCAAAACTTGTTTCATGGTAGGTAATTAATTTAATTCAGTGGGAGAAATAAAAGGGTATGAGTGAAAGTAACATATACCATTTTCATCCTCTATCTCAGTCGGTGCCATGAAGACACGGTTCTCCACCTTCACTCTTCCTCCAGGGCCGTAGTGAGGCCCATCCAGCTTGCCATCCTTACACAGCTTAGCCAGGATTTGTGTGGGTTTCATTGGGTCCCGCCACACATTGTAACCATGGCTACAGAAAAGAACAAAAGCAGTTACAGTTACATGAAAAACAATGCATTATATACTATGATAACCCTACAATATGTAATAAAAACATACCTTGTTTATAAACCATGTTAGGATGCTACATTCGAGTAAAAAAACATGTGTAACATACAGCATGTGTGGTTTACCATGTAGAACACACAGGCTTCACCTATCCTCTATTAAACAATCTACCACACTGCTACAGGGAGTTGTGTCTTTGATTCTTACATGGCGTAGTTACATGAGACACCACATGTGGCTCTGTGTTTGCTGTAGAAACGGTTCTCAAGGTCAAGTTTGGTTTCTCCAATCAGATCATCGGTTCCCACCAGGTCCCAGTCATAAATTGACACGGTGAGTGTGGAATCCATTGGGAATGTGGCCTCCACGTCGAAGGATCTGACAAGACGAGAAATACAGCATTTGTCAGGTTTTCATGCATATTTAAAAAATAGTAATAACTTTGTAAGATCATATAAATAAGGATACTTTTATCAGAAATAAAGCATTTCTACTTACTTGCCAAACAAAGGGTTCAGCTGTTTGGAGATGTAGTTCTCTTTGTCTTTGATCTCTGTCTTTCCCAGTTTGATTGCGATGTATGGATCAGCTTTCCCATTAATGTCAGCTGGATGCAGATCAGTTGCCTACCCAAAAAACAGGATAACTTAAGAATGAAATGGGTAATCTGAGCATCTCCTGAGATATCTACAACGGTATTCTCGTAACCTACCCTGATAACATAGATGCGGACGAGGACGTTAATGGGATCGTTGTGAGGAATGTTCTGAAACATTCCCATGTTGGAGTCGAAGCTCATGTCTCTGGGCATGTCATCCGACACTTTGTACATGCACAGTGAGCCCTAAAGGGACACAGTTAAACAAATTAATGGTTATACTGTAAAAATTGGGAGAAACATGTTGCCTAAAAATCGTTTTATTGATGAGCTTGTTTTTCAATAAATGGCATGTGTTTATGCAGATAATTGATGTAACTGAAGGGAAAAAAGAACTTAATCCCATTCTCCACATTTTGCTCTAACTAGTCTGTTCTTACTTTGAATTTTCCAACAATTCTGTCCTCATCCGTCACATTTTGGTCATCATCATCGCCACCTTTTCCCCTGAAGAGGTTGAAACTGTGGAGCCAGTCCTCAAAGTTGTCGAATTCACTCTCCAGTTCCTTAGGGTACACCTTGTTTGAGAACACAAAAATGATCATAACATAAATTCGGTTTGGAATTATTTCTTTTTTTAAGAATGTGGCACTTTTTCCAGGTTACAGTCCAACCTGTAACATCTTGTCATGTACTGTACAACCAACAAGTATATCTACACAACAGGTTGAATGAGAATTGCTTTCAGCTGTAGTGTAGGTGCTGAGTCAAGTACCTTCAGCTCATCCAGCTTTGGCTTTTTCTTCTCGAACGGATCTGCCAGCTTCTTCTTTTCCTTCTTTCCCTTTCCTCTCTTGGTGCCTTTCACAGGAGAGTCATCAGGTTTGATATCTGAGTACAGGTTAGCGGTGAGGACGGAGTGAAGAGGGGGAGTGGGGTGAGGGGGTTGGAGGAGCAGAGCACTCGAGACATGAATTCCACATGAAAGTTGCCAAAACCAGCTGTTACTGTATACAACAAGCATACCATTGAATTGTATACTGTTGAAGTATACAGTTCAGTGGGGATACTTGGTGGTGCAACAGCAGGCAGCTGTGTAGTCTCTGTAAAGCTCATGAAAGACAAGCTCACAACTTGACTGGTTCTTGTCATTATCATCCACAGTCAGTCATGTCGAAGTATATATACAGTAATATGCACCATATAATACAGTGTATACTACATGTGCATGCATAATATATTTTGTCATATTATAAATAGTTGATTCTGTGCAGCCTGGTTGGCACAGCACAGAATCTGACATTTCAAATTTATTTTATAATCACTAAATTTAATGCTATTTTTCATTGACAACTTTCATGGCAGGCATACGGTTAATATGCATATATGGGAAAGAAAAAGCGGTTGTCCCATGTGTGAAAATTTGGATTCATGTCAGCATCTACATGGAGGCATTCTTGGGCTACGAGGGCTAAGAGGTTCACTACTGCACTGTAGAAGAAAACAACAATCAAGAGTTAGTGAGCTCATAAAAGATGAATACGTATGAACAACAAAGAAAGTAGCTGAGTGTATTTTTTGTAGTTTTCCTCTCTGTATTTATGACCTCACACGACTCTTAAAACATCACAGATTTGCTACTCCACCAGATTCAGACAAGGAGTGCTTGTAGCTACTACAAGGTTTAGGGCTGACACTGAGGTACATGAAAGCATGCTGGATAATATAAAACTTGGAAATTGATGACATAACAAAACACTGCTCTTGTGTGTTGTTTTATCTGGTTTTACCTCCGCCATCTGCAATGTCCATGTCATCTTTGTCCTCTGAATCTGAGAGAGCAGCTTCTTGAGCCTTGAGAGCCTGAAGGAGCAGAAGGTCATTTCTCATCTGGATTTATCAAGACCAAAACAAGATCCAGTTTCCCTAAGATACTTAGGTCCGAGTTGATCAAGTTTAAAAAGAATGTACAGGTAAGAGCGTTTAATTTCAGTACGTGGCTCAACTTTATCTAGATACTGGAGTCAGTAAATCGAAAGAAGACTCAAAATGGTTGTGCTGTTTTCCTGTTACTCACCTCCGTCAAAGTTTCAATGGAGGCAAAATATTTGGACCACCAGTCCAACATGCTCTCGTCAAGCTCCTCCTCCTCAATCTCATCACCCTTCTTCCTCTTTCTCTTTTTCCCCTTTCCATCCTTGTCGTCGTCCTTTTTACACAATATGCATTAAACATGTTGTCAGTAAAGCTTTAGGGTTTCTTGCATCAACATAAAGTCTTTCAATTTTGATTAAGTGTAAAGCACTTTGCTTACCTCAACTTTGACCACAGCATCAGAGCACTACGTAGAAAACAAGAAAAGTTTTCATGATCATTACCTGATTTGTTGTTTACTCTGTAATTGTTAGCGTGCTAGTGTGCAAATGCTGCATGTAGAATTATTATTCAAACTGAGTCTAATTCTCTGAATAAAGTCTAAATAAAGTTTAGAGTTTAAAGTTTGCTTTTTATTAAGAAAATGAAACTTACAGAGTCTAGTTTGACCACAGTGTCCATCTTCTTAAAACCAGGCTCAGGTTCCATGTTGACAACAATAATTTCCTCTGAAAGATAAACAGATAACATGAATGTGTTTATTTATATAATTGTAAACAGTCATTCATGGCAACCATGTTGTTGAACACGTAATGTACTTTATCTTTTCAATTTGTTGTTCCTAAGTAGCAATATGTAAAGAAAATGCACTAGGGTGTAATATGACTCCAGGTTTTAGATTATACCTGTAGTGGTCCAGTTGTTGGCCTGCTTGTCTGTTGCCCTGTAGATGAACTTCCGCAGACTGGTGACAGCATTGGAGCCAACCAGAGTGTAGCGGCCAAAAGCCCTGCAGTCCACCACTCGGATGTTCAGCGGCGGGTGAAGCAGCTCATTCTCAGGCAAATCCTGACACACAAAATCCAGAATTAGTTTGATTGATGAGAATAATGTTAAAGAAATTTGCACACTACACTACACTCAATGCTTCTTTTCTAATGTGCATGGAATGTAAATGTGACATATGTTTAATAAAAGATGACAAATATAAAACAAAAAAATATATAAACAAAGCAAATATTAATGGAGTAATTGAAATGATAAAATACCACTTCAAACCACTTGACAAGGGTGCTGAAGTTGGGGTTTTTCTTGTAGTTGGGGATGAGGGCAGACTGTACTCCCTTTCCAGCACATTCAATGTCCACACGAGGCCGATCCACCTGGGCCAGATTCACCCTCTTCAAGTCCCTCAAGCCCCAGAACAAAACCTGAGGGATAGGGAGGTTCAGTGATTTAGCTGTTGTTTTACTTTCCTTTTCTTATTCAAATACATTTTTCTGTTAATAAACAAATCACACAGGTCAAGTTACTGCTAAAACCAAGTCTTCACCTCAATCCTGTACTTGCTGAGCACTGGTCTGATCCCCAGTGGTACAGGGAGGATTGGGCCGCGGTCCATATCTGTGGGACCATCTATGGGAGGCAGGTCAGCTTTCCCATTGGGGCCAATCTAACAGACGGCACAAGAAAGCATTATAAATTATTTTCTTTT
The DNA here is from genome assembly GCA_003416845.1 of Oplegnathus fasciatus. Taxonomy (NCBI): domain Eukaryota; kingdom Metazoa; phylum Chordata; class Actinopteri; order Centrarchiformes; family Oplegnathidae; genus Oplegnathus; species Oplegnathus fasciatus. The sequence goes on from NTHP01000149.1 coordinate 1,144,389, forward strand.
CAACATGATCTGACTACTTTAGCCTTGTAAAGAGTACCCTCTGTATGTGACAGCCTAACCTGCAGCAGTTCAAAAGCTGCCAGCATTTCTCCAGCGGTGCAGTTTCCTCGGTAGATCTGATAGTACTCCAGCTGGGGAGGGAAGCGTGGGGGACCATAGTGCTCGTCCGCCATCTTGACCACGGGCTTGGCAAACGTTCTGCCCATGAAGTCAGCTTTACCCTGGAAGCACAATAATAAATGAAAGCTTAAATATCTGCACCATAAAACATGAATTCTGGTTTGAATATATGAAAGAATGGTCTTTTTAGCCTACCATATCCAATCCATCAGTGTTCATATTACAATGCTGTTCTTAAAAAAAGTAATTAAACAAGGTGGCTTATGGTATAATCATGTGATTATTTGATTTGTCCTACAGTATCAGCAGGAAGAAACATGGCTTGAGATGCACATGTTTCGAGGCAGACTACATTAAAAAGCATTGAAGATAAAAGCCCAAAAGAAAAAATAAACAAAAGCAACATACCTAAAATAACCAGTGAACTGCAAAACAGACATGTATTTATGTAATGTCAAAGGATCATTGAATGATTACTTAATGTTTCAAAAAATATAATGTTCAATCTCTCTTGCAGTTAGTGGTTATGAAGAGTACAAATTCTCTGTTGGCCACATACAAAAAGCACAAAATGTCACTTAAAGGAATGCAACAGGTATAAGTTGATCAAGGAGGGTCCATCTATCCTTATGGACATATCTTATTCCTCTTGCATGCCTTTCAATACAATCTACTCTGCACACATTACAGTGCTTCTACAGTATATCAAGCCATCAGAATCCACACTCTACTTATCCAAAGGGTCATCCAAAACAATGGTGTTATTGCCAGGAGCAAATATAGAATTGTCAGTCAGCAAAAGCATTCTTTCAAATATGATTCATATCAGGTTGCTATTGACACTAACAAAAGTGGTACATCTCAAAAACTCTTTAAAATCAACTCATTTTAATAATAAAAAAGTAATAGTAAAACACATTATTGAGGGCATATCACACGCTGGTTTTAGACTCATGACATGTTTAGTCTTAGATTTCAAGTGAAAGACAGGCAGACTCTTAAATTATTAGGATGATAAGGACGGAGGATTGCTATCTTGAAATTCAAGCTGTGTGAAGGTAGACTGTTTGCTCACATTAATACAAATGGAAACAGATAGGCATCTCTATTTCAAAAAACAACCCTTACCACTGTGTCTTGATCATAGATTTCAATGACGATAATAGGAGGGTCGTCTCTCAGTTCGCCTGCCTCTCCAAACAACTCCACATTCTCAAAGACGAGCAGCTGGTCCCATGTCGGGCACAGAGTCTCAGCCAGCACCTGGAAAGAAAGCGCAACATTTGATAAAGATGCAGGATCTGCTATTCGATAAATCATATCTGAGGATGAAGCCTTTCGAGTGTGCTCACCTCAGTGACTTGGCTTTGTGTTGAGAAGAAGACTCTTGCAAAGGGATCAGACAGACCTGTGCTGTCAGCAGCAAACAGGCTGCGAGCTTGGTACATGTGGACCCTCAGCTGGAAGATCTGTTTCACTGTGGACAGATAAAGACGCTCACAAATGAATCAATAAGTCAAATTACACTTGTTGTGTGCCGTGCATTTACAGACATTTGTAAAGATTATATTAGAATGAGCTTAATTCTATATCTCTAAAACATGGTGGATAAGGCATTCAAAATATCGCTTTGTCAATTGCTAACTTAACATACTTAACATATTGTAAAAGAAGATGCCAGATTTTTTGAATGGTGTATATCTCATTTATGGGAAGGCCTTTATTTCAGACTGTGTGTAAAGTTAACATTGAAGAAATATTGAATTGGTTGATGGTCTTACTCATGTAGGTGAGGCTAATGGGAGGTGAGCACGGCAGACCAGGTCCTTTGGACAACTTATTTTCCTCAAATCCATTGGGCAGGCCGCTCAGGTAGTCTTTGCGCTGTCTATTCAGACCCAGCCACAGATAAATCTCTATCTTGGACTGGACTGTCCAGCCAGCAGGCCCAAAACCTTTCTTTCCAGGGATCTTCAGTATATGAGAAAGAAAATATACATTTAATCGTGGCAAAACAGCATGTTTACAGAAGAGGATTCAACATTCATAGCAGATTTGATTGATTATCTTACTATATTTAGTGTAAACTCACCCTCAGAAAGATTGTCTTGACTTTGCCACAGTCCTTTCCTGTCTCCTCCTCTGTACTGGAATAAAGGATGTCTTTGGAAGGAACACGTGCATAAGCAATGCGCTTCCCATTACTTATCATCCATATGAAAACATCAGGAACGCTGTGTTGAGGCTGCAGTAAGAAAGAATGCTCACATTTAATATGAAATGACCGCAGTGAAACAAGCATGTACAACAAACTCATTTATAAATGGTAGACATAATGTTGTAGATCTTACTTCATCAGCCAGGAAGCGCAGCTTTGAGAGGAAGTTCTGAGCCAGCTTGATTTTATCTCTCACTGTGCTTTTCTTCACCTGTGACCTCATGGCTTTAGCTTGCTGGCCGATGTTTTCCTACACCCAGAAACAGCCCAGCATTTAGCAAGACAGTAGAAATATTAACAATCAACAAGCAGAAGAATAAAAACTTCTCTTTAGTTGACATACCACTTCTGACATGCACAGCTTCAGTCTCTCCCGATCAAGTTTGGTTCTGCCAGATTGGTTCTGGTCCTTGTTTGCCAGCGAAAGAAACTGACTGAAAGAAGTGGAGCTCAGTCAGTGTCAAAGTCTATATTATTCTATTAGACTTAACGTTCAAAACAGCTAGTTTTTACAATGTGTAGTTGGAATTTGTGAATACAGACCTGCAGCCCTGGCTGAGCTCCTCGAGGACGCCTCTGAGTCTGCGCTCAGGATAGGCCTTCTCTGTCTTGATGATCTCTTGTACATCATTCAGTCCATCCTCCTGTAGTAGCAATACAAGATGTTCAGATTCACTCAGCAAAAGTATTGAACTGCCAGTAGATAAATTCATACTACGTGCTAACTTTTTGATATTACGCTCATCTACTTATTATGTATGACTTGCCAGTTTATCTGCAATGTTGTCTATAATGTTTGCATTGTACAGCCTCCTTCTCTGGTCCTGCCACCAACTCTTGATGTAGATACATGGCTTCCTCTCAAAATACGGCAGGTGGAAGTAGTTTCTGAGGATACAAATAAGGAATACATTTAATCAAAATAGAAAAAATATATCACCTGGCTGGTTATGCATGTCACAAAGTGGAGAAATTCTAATATGCAAAGATTTACGTTTCAAAAGGCAATGAATAATTAAAATTCAATTTTTAAAGTTCAAAAGGCATCTGGTAAGATTCTGCACTGTAAAAATAACTACTTAGTTTTAATTACTTAAAACTTAAATTCACAATACAAGAAACAGCTTAGACATCAGTTTTTCTTTTTTAGTAGGAAATGTTCAGGAATTTCTTTCTGACTACAGTTGTTTGTTGCACTGTTGATGATATTTTTGTTCTGACCGGTCAGTGACAACAGGTTTCATGGGAGGAGTAGTCGCCACTGAAGTCAGGTCCCCGTCATCATCCATCTCCTCCTCACTGGAGTTGTGGATCAGCTCGGTTTCCTCTTCGTCACCATCTCCTCCCCCCTTCTTCCCCTTCGCTTTTGACTGGGCAATCCCATCAATCTCGTTTCCATAGTAACCTGGCACACAGCAACTATATAAGCAAACTTGACTGCTGGCGGCTTGCTTTCATAAATACTACAACAGCAACACTATCATGTTAACAACTTATGGTGATTCCTCAAACTGCCTTAAGCAACTTTTACATGTTGGGACTTCTCTTACATAATTACATAATTTTTACAAAGAAATTGCAGATTTCTCACTTATATTACACTTAAAATGAGCATAAGTGTCCAAAGATTCAATTTGAGCCTCAGGATGAGACAGTGAGAGACATTAGGAAAATTAGATAATGAGTAGATTATGGGGAATACCTATGGTGACCTCAAAGTTGATGGGCTTATCACCAATCTTTCTGTCAATCATTGTGGCCTCCAGGAAAGACCCAAAGAGGAAAAACTCCTCAACCTTCCCGGTAGCGGTCTGTGAAATAGACAAACAAGTGTGAGTATCTAAAAGTGTGTCACTTTCTTAACTTTTTCTTAATTAAATAAAAGTTAGAAACTAAACAAGACACTTGAATTCACCAAATGTTGACAGCTGTCCCACTTTTGATAACATATAAAGTAACGTAGTGGTCCTGACAACCCTGTAATACAAGAACGGAATCCCTGAAGACTTGGGATTACGGTCCCACCATGCTCAATTGAATTTGCTGTGTGACTTACATTGTCCACCAACAAAAAGACGCCACATGAATGCAAACAGCATGTTAATAATGCACCAGGTGGGCTAAATAAATATAATTAATAATTCACAGTAACCACAGCGCAATGACCTGTCAGCAGGAGTACAATTGGCTTCCTCTGCATGGCTGCCCATCTGAGCAGGGACCCACCTCTGAGATGTTGGGTACTCCCTCCAGCTGCACCTCTGTGGAGCTGGTAATGTCAGGCGAGGAGGGGTCCAGGATCTCCACGCCCAGGCTGATGAGCAGACGGGCCCTGAAGGAGACTCCCTCTCCTAGCCCTTCGTTCAACTCCTGGTACTCATCCATCAGAGTGTAGGTACGGGTGGAGCCGTACATGTTAACCCAGGCAGGTCCCAGCGTGGGAAGGAAGCCTGAGAGATAAAGAGTAAATAAAATTTACAAAGTATGCTCTTAACAGCATTGAGTAGATCTGACTGCAAGGCCAAAAAACCTGCAAGCTTATTGTTTTACACATGTGCAGAGGTTTTAGAAAAAAACATTAAAAGAGCAAATGATACATCACCTTTGTCCCCATCATTGGAAAGATTCCGTAGGTCCAGGAAGTGTGTTCCTATAGCAACATCATTCACTTTATCTGAGTCACGGATCTGGATCTTCATGCGCTTGCACAGTGGTGGAAACATCTCAGTGAAAACAATTTGCTCGTTCCAGATAGGCTCATAGCAGCTCTTTTGAACCGAGGTTTTCCCCTGTAATTACACATTACAAGCATATGAATATTTGAATCAACTCAGGAACTGTACTGCCAGTGTAATTTATATTTTGACCTGGCCGAGATGAAACAGATACAAAAACGGAGGGTGATGAATGTTTGGGATCCGTACTATTACTTACCTTCTGCCCAGCAAACTGTACTTGGACATAAGGATCAACCAGGTCCTTATTTTCTCCTATGAAGGCCTTTTTGACGTTGGCCATGATGCTGGTGTTCATTCTCGGGAGTCCCTCTGCTCTGTAGATCTTTAGGTAATAACGAGCCCACTGTCGCTCTGCAGGCACCCCGTCTGGAATTAAGAGGTTGCTGAAACAGAAATGACAATGAAATAAGATAACAAATGAGATGCTAACATCTGAGCATTAAGTTTAAATGCTTAAATCAACATTTTGATTGATTAATGGTGCAAATGTCATGTTAATAAATTCCTCTCAATAACACTACAAATGTTACTGTATGTTAAATTCTGTTTAAACGTTTAAATTCTGCAAACTGCTTCGTGATCACTATTTGAAGTCTACCCAGAGTTCTTCTTGACTAATTATATTTTTAGAAGAATCATGCACAATAAAAATTTTGTTACCCCTCTATGTCATCTTCATCTGATTCATTGGCCTTGTGTGGAGTCTTTATAGTGTCTCCTTTGGCCACAACTGCAACATCACACTTAACGTAGCCTTTACAACCCGCTGAGATGTCATCAGGGTCAGACAACAGAGCCCACTTGTGGTAAAACTGATGTTCTGCAAGACAAAAGAGAAGACAAATTTGTTGAAATATCATTATAATCAATTCACAATAACAAAGCTGATTTTCATTCATTCTTTACCGGGCTGGGAGTAGATTGTGCCAACATCCAGTTTAAAAGTTCCAACCAGTGTTCCACTACGCAGAAGATTTTTGGAGTGAATTACCTAAGGGTTGGTTCAGGGAAATAAACATTTCAACATTAAATACATTTGTCTTGTAGCAAACAAGGACTTATATGAATCGTTTTTATGTTACGCTGTTATGAATTCAACAACTTACAGACAACTTCAGGATTTTGTCGAACATAACATCTGGAGGGACGTGGAAGTCGAACACAAAATACTGGAAAGAGAAAAGTTAGTGATGATATTGTTAGCATCAACCCTGTATTTAAATGCATAGTAAGCTTTTCCACAAACACAAATGAATACAGATACAACATATTGTAATGACTCACTTCATTGTAGTATGGGCAGTTGGTTGATTCCTTCATTGAGGTGTATTTTTTATCTTCTCCAATCTCCACACACACCATTGGATCCATGTTCAGCCCCACCAGCTGCCTGGCTTCAATCACTGTCACACTGACCTGAAATTAAATGATCAAGTAATTGACAGAGTGACTGACTGATTATGTACCAATCGTGTCAGATTAAAAATTAGGATTAACCATGCCTATGCAAGTAGAATAACATTAACATATTCTACAATGAAAACAAATTAAAGAACCAATAAAATGCTGGGCAAGATTTCTCTTACTTGGTAATCTACTGGTCTTCCAGAACTGGGCTCCATCTTTATGTCTGGCTTTGATCTGTAAGAGATGTCGGACATTAGTGAGAATCTTCAGACACATTCACATAATCTCAATGGCAATACAGATGTTTAAAAGGCAGCCATACGCACAAAAGAACCATACTCGCCTCTTATTTGATACATTGGTGGTGACGGCCGTGACTGAGGCCAGTGAGATGGTGTCAGGATCTGGGCCTCCTCCCATGAACATGCCCTGACGATCCAGGTTCTCTGTCTCCAGAATAGCTGGCTCATCTGGACACCATATTAGACACACAATAAGGACAACTTGTACTGAAATTGAAGTGCTTAACAATAGTGACAGTGAAAGCTTAGTACATTCCTGCTCACACATTGCGTTTTATTGTGTGTTTTATTTTGAAATTCATCCCGGGATCTTTTTATAAAAGTCAGTGACAAGGTATGACAAGTGAAAATGGCCACACATGACATTTAAAATAAAAAAGAAGGTGTGATTCTGTACTTGTAGTAATGCTGAATACATTTTAGTCTACTGCAGGATTGGTTAATAAAAGCCAAGTAAGCCAATGAAAAGTCAAGTAACTGCTGCATTTGTATTTTTCAGGATAAGAGTAAATGTAGAGAAAATCTTTGGTGCTTTGGTTTGACAAAATGTTCTCTAGTTGACTGAAGTGGGCTGAAAGGGGCTGTAAGGCAACAGCAGTTTGTAATATAAGCCCGGATTTCCTAGCTTAATTGACCTAATCTTCTGTCATCCATCTTAGCTACTGATACCTCCGTTTCTGTCCTCCTTGTGTCCACGGTGCTTACTGCGCTTCATGGTTCAAAACAATTCTTTGTGTGCTCTGTGAAAGAAATTTAAAGGGATTCACTATTTCATAGAGGTTTACACTTTTATGAAGAAAACATTCGTATAGATTTTGTTGATGCAAACATCTATATTATCAACTACTTTCAATTCATTAAAAAACAAAGAACTAATTTTTTATGCATGCTAATCTCATCTTCTGTCTGAACAGCCACAATACCTGTTGCTCAGAGACAGGAGTGTAAAGCTACAACAGACTAAGCCATGACGCTCTACTCTAGCATCTTGTCTATCAAAAAAAGTCCAAGAGCAAGTGGAAAATCCCTAAATTATTAAGAGCATGCAAAACATTCAATACACATCTATTCTAAACATATGACTTAGGAAACATATTTCAAAGTGTCATGACAGAACTAAAGTGCAGAATGTATGCTATCATTTTAAGAGCGGTGTCTGTGTGCTACTGTACCACACCCTGGCTTAGCCTTCAAAAGGGGCTTTCAATTATTCAAATCAGCTGACCTTAATACATCAATTACAGAGGATACATTTCACATGATTGTGAAAAATAATACATTTAAAATAATTAATCTGCTGTAATTAATCAGCAAACTGCCCTTTCCACGGGTGTACAGTTTTAATCTAAAAGTTCATAATTTTGTGACGTGATCAAGTGTACCAATTACTTCCAAGATTGGAATTTTCAAAGGCACATACATAAATGACCTACAGCCCTTCATGAAGGGCTGAAACTTTTTTCTTAAATGTCTTGTTTACTTTTTTCAAATATTTTCCTCACATTTTCAGAGTTGTGTGTAATAGTCAGAAACAGAAAACATAGTGGAACACATTGAAAGCATGCACCATATTCTAAACACATGTCACAATGCTTGAAACTTAGTCAAAACCAAGAGCTCAGCAAAATGATAAAACACCCAAAGGAGCTGCATGTTGCACAGAAAAAGACTCGAAGTTTAAAATAACCAAAAAGCATGCAACTAAAAACAACTGCAAAGACCCAGAATGCAAAGTTCTAAATATTTCTGATACGCAAATGAAAAAAAATCTGCTCAACAACTTAACAGAACAAATATCATTCATCATAGAGTCCCTCATCAAAGAAACAGTGTTTCACGTATGCTGCAAACCAGTGAGGCCTAAATGCCAAAGCTTTGCTTGTTACATTTGATCCTTGCTTAACATCATGTTACAGATGAAATAATATGTTACAATACATACCATGCAAGAAAATGATGCTCTTGTCTCCCTCCTCTGAGTAGCTCCAAGAGGTCTCGTGCAAGGGAAAGAGCAACTTCTTGTTTTTTCTCTGAGGTGGAAGCAGCACTACATAAACATTTTAGACATTTACACAGCAGTAAGAATAAGGCAACAAAGTAAAGTTGAACAGAAAAGAATTGGGCTTGTCCAAGTCTGAAGTTGGGCAGGAGTGATGTGATACACCAATGAATAGTGCATGAGTGTTGAACCCGAGACTGGTAACTATAACTAGGGACTGCTGAGAGACGTCACTGTGAGGAGAGTCTGCCAATCCACATAGCCTGAGCGCAAAACAAAAGAAAATATTAAACATATTTTTGCATATGCCAAATCATCATTAAAGATGGTTGCTGAAAAGCCAACCAGCAATTTTTACATACAGGTAAAGAAGCCATTGAATTAATCCAACTGATAAATTATAACTGTATAATGATTCTGCATAATGGAGCTTAAAAATCTTCATCCTATCCTAACTAAAGTAATGAATAGTGGCAGAGTACAAGATGTTGCCTTTTGTGCCTTTTAGAAGTTTTAAAGTCTCTGCCATGCTACAAGGTGAAGAGAAACACACTAATTAAAGTCCTTGTTATATTCAAAAAGAGTTTGTCACTGTGCATCTATTTGTAATTGTAATATCAAAACAGTGCTTCACTGAAAAAAGCTTCAAAATGTGTGAGCATGAGTTAATCAATATGTTGCCATGTCACTAGTGATAGAATTTCATGGAAGTAAACAAAATGTCAGCCCAGCCTAGTTGGAAGAACGCTCCCTTTTAATCTTTAATAGAGTGCTGCTCCAAACTGGGTCTTGGTGCAGACACACGGTCTTTTGTCATGGAATCACCAAATGGTGTCAAGTCCTATTTGCAACGCTTTGCGTTTCAAATTCAGGTTTAAGCCTTAAGGTTTAAAAACTGACCTCAATTTTGAATCACACAAGTTGCTGTTGATACATTTTTGCATGGGGCCACTTACACGAATAAACAAGGATCAAGTAAGGAAAATTATGTGTTTCCCCACAAATTGAAAAGGACAGTGTTACAAGCACTGATTATGTTGCATTATTTTGCTGAGTTGAGGCATGCTTTAGCAACTTCTATTCAATGCAACTTCTACTGAATGCCGAAGTACAACTCATCATCTCATCAATTACACATACAGGCAGTCTGTAAGCCATACGTCAAAGTCTAAAGTTGCTGGTATCCGATGAAACAAGGCTCTAAATTATTTAAGCACTCCAGTCAGTGTTGCATGTGGCATCCTCATTATGTGGAGGTATCACTATTCACAACAAAATAAATAGATTTTGCTTAGAGGGAATAACAGGGAGACATGTTAGCATTATTATTAAATTAGGAAAATTATCTTTATGTTTTACTCACTTAAGGAAAGGATAGCATTTTACCTTCAAGGATACATATACAGTATAAAACCGATATTAAGTAAATGTGTATCAAACAAAAGATCATGCTTAACTTTATGCAACTACTTTCCTTGTCTTTACTTAGAAGTCTAACGGATGCGTCCTTTTCCTGTCTGCTCAGCTGGAAGTGTTTGATACTCTCAGTGACACCAACCTGACCACTCTGTTGAGGGATTCTGCCCTTAATTACATGATTCAATAACGGCTACGAGGGGTTGAGGAGATGTCCCAGTTCCTCCAGGATGGCCGGTAACCATGTCACCAATCGTGCAAAGTTACTGGTTGCCCCTAAAGTCTAATATACTGACCTCGTTCTCTGATGGGTGTTGTCATCAAACGCAACTTTAAACACTTTGAAGTTGACATCAGCCACCAAGCCAATGTAACATGGCTGATTTTTCTGGTCTGACAAAGAATAAAAAGTATTTAACATGGATTAAAAAAACAATTATGTGCAACCTTACTTTACATCAGAGAATCTCTCAGTAGAATTGAGCCGTCTCAGGTGCAAGATATCAGCTTAAAAACACAAATATCCATGCAATATAAAAGATATATTATTTGTATTGTAGATGAATATTTAGGTAACACTAATGAATATGCATGAGCAAGCAACCAAGCCCTTAAATTGACACTTCTGACAATGTCGTCTAGGGTGAGCCACAGAATGACTTGATACCAACCATGCAATCTTATCCCATGTAGGTCCAGTGTCCAAAGCCCTTTTTTGGCTGTTGGTTGTAGGCGGGTTATCACCATCTTGTTTGTGCTCCAGTGACTCCGTGGGCACACCACCTGACTGTGGTGTAGTGTATCCTTATGACACATTTCAGACTCTCAGATGGGGGAGTCTGGCAAGCTTCATCAGTGAAACACAGCCAGAGGGCATTGTTATTGTTGGTGTCGGTGGGGCATTGTACTAGGCAGCAAGCACGTAGGGCCCAGGTGGATCTGACCTCAAGTGACCCCAGGAGCTTACTTAAAATGAATTATTCAAAATCGGAACGAATGGGTCGTTTATTCTATGGTTTGAAATGTCTTCTATATCGACAAACTGTTACATCCTATGTTACTTAAATTGGCAAAAAGGTTCAGCCTATTTGTGGCACAATTTTGCAAAAAAAACATGCATAAACTTTCTCCCAGTGGTGGAATGTAACTAAGTAGGCTACATTTACTCAAGTACTGTATGTAAGTACAAACTCAAGCTACTGTACTTGAGTATTTCCATTTTATGCAACTTTATACTTCAAGTCCACTACACCTAAGACGCAAATATTGTACTTTTTACTCCACTACATTTGTCTGACAGCTTTAGTTACTTTTCAGATTATTTATATCCTTCATGTCCAGTGAAAACCATGTATCTCCAAATTTAGTGATTTTGAATTAGAATTTTTCTGATAAACTGAAGGATTAAGTTGTCCTTTATGGGTTAAGAAAATTCTCCTCCTTCTTAAGCTAAATAAAGTATCTAAACCCTCCCTTGGATTAGCTGGAAAACACATTGTCACAAAGCTGAAAACAGGCATGATAGACCATGATGCATTGCTGTAGATTAAACTACCCAACAGTATATAAAGTAGTTAAAATGAGCTCAACCTGAAACATCTACAGCAGTAAAATGCAANCATTAATGCAGCAGTAATATTAATCCAGAAACACCACATATAAAGTAAAACACTGACAGGGAACATTTTACTGCACAATGAGTACTTTTACTTTTGATACTTCAAGTACATTTTGCTGATAACACTTGCATACTTTTACTTAAGTAAGATTTTGAATGCAAGACTTTTACTTGGTGTGGAGTATTTTTCACAGTGTGGTTAGTACTTTTACTTAGGTAAAGGATCTGAATACTTCTTCCACTACTGCTTTCTCCAATGGCACATCACAAGCTTCCCTAAGACAGTCCTTATCTTTCATACAATGCCATCACATGGTCAGGTCAGCCTCTAGCAAAAATACAGTCTGTCTAGATATTCCTACTCTAGATGTATTACCATACTTACTGTAGATGAGCTACCTGTTGTGGCCATGGAAATGAGTGGAAGCACCACCTGGTGGCTAAAGAGGTGACATCACTGTAGTTTACACCTTTCAATAGTAGCTGGAGGGCAGTTTAAGTAAATTTAGTCACCTGTTTAACGCAAACTGGACCCGTAATTTATGCAAAAGTACATATATTCTCTAAGCTAAACTAAGCTAGCTCTACAGCCTGGTAAAATGCTAGCTATGACTGCCATTAATGCTAAAGTAACTTTTCCGTTATAATTCCATAATTTTGCCTCAAACTTGTACAGAAGCTCCTTAATACTTTCGCCGATAGTCTTTGAAAATGACTTAGACTAATATTTACCAAGATAAACCTTAGCATATGTGATGTAGCGTAGCCGTTAGCTTAATTAGCTGATGTTGTTAATTTCATCTGACGTGCGCTGAGCTGTAGTCGTTAGCAGTCCCGTGCGCATGCGTGTGGCTAACCACGACAAGCTAACTTATCTCATAGAAAGAGAAGTTTGCTCTCTTACTGCTCATATTATATTGTACAAGATGATGATGAAGAACGATGAAGCTTTGCCCAAAAAGGTCAGAGGTCACGGGTCAGCTTCACCTTAAAGTAAATGAGTATCAGTGGTTTATCAATAACAGCAAATTAATCAGTTATTTTGTGTAATATGTGCCTATATTTGCAGTAATTATCCAATTAGCTGTATCCTCTTTGATTACTGTAATGTTAAAAGAATAAAACATGAAAAGGGGGGTGATTCATTTTTAATGGGCAGTGAGTATATAGTAGTAAAAAACATGAATACACATTTTCACTCTGGTTATCATGAGCTTTTTTCTCTGATGTTCAGTTTGATTGAAAATTATTAATCATTAAAAACAGCATGTGAGAGTTGAAGCACATTTCTATGTCTAATGTTAAAAAGTGTGGTTTAATGAAATGTCACACACTGTTACCCATCCATGTGTTTGAACTTTGTGATGACATGTGAAAGTTGCCAATAGTGTGGCCATAAATAATTGCTTTTCTTGGCTGCCAGTGAACTGTCTTTTTGTTTTATAAATTTATCAAGCTGACTTATTTTGTTTCTCAACTTGACAGATTTTTCAGATGTGAAGAAAATAGGGGTTACACATAAAATAACAATTTATGTTAATGACTGAACATTTTGATTTTATATTGTTAAGTGTACCATATTTACTGTTGGCTGGCTATTTTAGTCCAAATAGTGTACACCTTGATGTGGCTGAGCGGTTGACATCAAATAAGTCAAAGAAATAAATAAGTACATGAAGGAACAAAAGGAAAGAATTTGATTTTTGAATTACTTGAATAAAAACATCAAATTTGGATCAAAAGTTGATTTATGTGAATGTAGCTGAAGCCATTTAAAGGCAAGGCTTGTTCTCTAGAGAGAAAGACCTCCATCTAGTGGCCATACCATTTCATTCATCAAGGAGGAATCATGGGTAAAACAAAACCTCAAATTTGTGCTTCATCTATTGAGGACACTGACTCCATCAGAGAGAGTTGATGTCCAAGCAATGTATGTCACTGAATATTGTACTGCCGTTGTCATGGTAATTATTCATGAGGACAGGCTCTCGGCTTTGCTTCCATTTTTTTTTCTGTCTCCAGGAAACGCTGCATCCCTTTGGCCACTTCCATCTAGCAAGCAGGCAGTGTGGTGGGGGAATTAAAGTGACACAGCTATATTATGTGAAAGTAAAGCAGAGCAGCTCACAAGGGTGAGATCTTTAAAGGGGGAGTAGCCTTTTTATAGACTAGACTCATTGAGGATAAGAATCTCTCCAGACTTCCATTACCTTAAAGGAGACAGGAGTAAATCTTCTATGTGGATAGCCTTTAATAAATTAAAACCCACTAAACAGAGGTATAACTGGATGCTTTGTTTTCATGCTTTCCTATCTATTGGTTTCTAAGGCACAGATGGACAAGCAGCTGATGCAGAGGGCAGTTGCTTGCACAGCGCACTTGGAAAGCGAGGACCCGAAGGCATCTTGAAATAGAAATTCAAAAGAGGAGGAGGAGGAGGAGGAGAAGAGAAGGGAGGGGGGTTTTGAGTGAGAGCATTGGTATGTCAGGCTCAAAGCCTAGCATGGCTGTCCAGAAGAAACAGACTGTCATCCCTCCATCGCAGGGACCACTTTCTACACGCACCATCGAGAGCCAGAGGAAGGGAAATGGATCTGAAAAAGCGGGAGGTTAGTGGCTTTTATCTGTGCTCTTGTTTAAGAGGGATTTGTATGGTATCTGATCAAAACAAGCCTTTTCCTTTTCTTGAAGCAAAGCCAGAATGACTGTAGATCACAAATACAGAATCATCTGATCATATTGATGACGCATGAATAGAAAATACAGATCATACATTCCCCTTGAGAGATCATTGAATCGTTTTGTATTCGAGCATGGCTACCATAAACATGAGGAAATCAGGCAGCATCTGTGGACACAGATTCCATAATACACAGAATAATCAGCATCCTGATACTGTTTAACCCTAAAGGAATATATCCATGTGATTTATTTCTGCATTTATACCAATTACTTAATCAGTCTTGTGTGGTGCCTCTATGTCTTTTTTCATTGCTTGTTTTAGTCATCCTTCATGAGGACTGGTCAGGTGCTAGCATGTTCTCTTCGCCTTTTATACGCAGGCAGTTTATAATGGCTCTTTTATTTGCAGCTGACCCTAAGGCCATCCCAGTCCATAATAGCCACTATTTGGGACAGACTTTTCAGACTGATTTGTTTTTGGTTTGGCAACAACCCCTTTGTATCATCTGGTGTACCAAAAGATGCATTTAAGGGTAGAATCCTGTGGATGTTTATAGATAGTAGAAAATCCAGATATCAAGGGAATTTTCGGTGTCAGATGATGAAAAATAAAACCTTGTAGACGTCAGAGGTATTGCTATTTTTTTTTTTTTTACCGAATAACATGCTGTTTTTTCCCTCACTTTTAGACAATTTCAAACCAAAGTCACAGGCAAAGAAAACAGCCTGTTCTGCCAACAAGTCTGCCCAAATCTGCAACACAGCCACTCAACGGGCCACTGCAGGTTTGATACAGCTCTCACATTCACCATTTTATCAGGCAGCTGTCATATTATTAGGATATTGGACAGTATCTTTTAGCATACTTACTGCCTTGATTTTGTTTTTAATGTTTAGTATAACTAATAGTATTACTTTATGTGATTTATGGCATGAAACCAGTGACTACCAAGTGTTATTTTGGCATTCTAGTGGCTAATGGACTAAATGTTGATGAGAGGCTGAAAGCGGCACGAGAAAGAAGAGAAGAGCACCAGAGGTTCCTTGGTATGTGAGCTCCTACGGTGGTACAATTCACACGACACTGTTAGTGCATTGTCCTCAATTTCTAATAAGATTAACATACATAACTGATTAATCTATTTATACTGGTTCGCTTTTTTTCCCTCAGCCTCTCGGGAACTGAGCAGGGTGGAGCGGGAGCAGCGGGCCAGGAGGTACCATGAGCAGCAACTGCAGGAGCGCAAGAAGAAACTCCTGGAGCAGAGGCTCAAAGAGGAGAGGAGGCGTGCTGCTGTGGAAGAGAAGCGCAAGCAGAGACTGAAGGAAGAGAAAGTGAGTTTTGATGGTGGAAATCAAAAACTTTTATTTTTAGTGAGGCCGGTGCTTTCACAGCTCTGGATGAGTAACATCAACACTGAAGCTTGTTTTCCTGAATTAAGGAGCGATATGAATCTGCAGTGCGTAGGACACTGGAGAAGAGCCAAAGGGCCCAGCAGAACCTCAGTCAAAACTCAAGAGGAAGGAAGCTCACCAAGAACGGTAAGTAGAGATGAATGTGCTTTCCTTTTTTTCCCCTCTCTTTTAACTCACTCTTTCTTAACTCATAATCATACTTAACAGTGTCTGCTCTCTGTGTAACATATCTTAACACAACAATTCCTGTGCCTTATCTTTTGTTTTCGCTGCTCTTAAAACTTTATACTGATCAATACGCTAGCTCCACGTCGCTTGCCACTGACAACATGGGAGAAGAACTTGGTCAGTCGCCTCCTTACCCCCACATGCTCTTATCTGGCCAGGAGCAAGAGTGCTGGTTGTCAGTCAGGAGAAGAAGGTACTCTCCCCCATGATAACAGAATGCACCCATTTGCTTTAATATAATGGCAATGCAATGCTAATGGTTTGTAGTGCATTTATAAGATACTACAACTAACCTTTCTGGGCTCTTTGATTATTAACGCTGCTCATGTTCCTCTCTGTTTACGCACTGCTTCACATTTCCATCACTGTTTTCACCATTTGTCCATATTTCCTCCGATATTTCTCATGATTATGGCACAAATCACTGGCTCAGTTGTCCATATTTGTCGCCGTGCAGTTTCATTCCACTCCATGAATACCACCACCACCACCACCCCTCACAAACTCCAGCACCACTCTCGCTCAGTCCACCACAGGCCATCTGCCTCCCCCAGTCCCAACAACAGCCAGCACAGAAGCATCAACCTGGCACAGGTAATTCAAGCTGTTCCTTTGGTCTGACGTAAATGCTGTGTTGCTAAATAATAGTGTTTCTATCAATTATTATTTTTAGGATCACCCAGCTGCCTCTTTTTCAGTCTACATTTTAAGTCAGATTTTTGGACTGAAAGAAGAGAAAAATTACGTAAAGCATTTATTCTAATAACTGTTTCTTTTTCTTCTTTTTGATTTAGATCAAATCAGTGAGACAGCAAGACACTAATAAGAAGAACTCAAACAGTGGCTCAAATACTAGATCACCTGCCGTCAACAGCAGCGTAAAACCAGTTACACAAAGCAAAACAGACTCCCCCTCACCTGAACGGTAGGTGAAATGTTTGAGGCCAAAAACATCCGCTGTACATTCATGACATAGTAACAGTAATCTGAACAAAGTGGGACATCTGCTCTCTTCTGCTGGATCTTAAAGGACCCCCCGAAGATCGATCAGCAGACATTCAACCTCGCTGCAGCTGGAGCTACCAGTGGTCCCTGAGGAAGATGTTGCCGTTTGTAGTTCTGCCCTCTCTCCTGGTAACTCAAGGCCTGTCAGGACATCAGCTGAAGGTCAGCAAGAGAGAATGAGGAATGAAAATCCACCAGAGGCTCCGTGTTCGAACCTGCCCGACAAAAAGACAGAAGTTATAATCAGAACAGCAGGAGATGGAAGTAAGCAAGGGAAATGCTTAAAACAAAGTGGTATTTAATGTGCTTCAGATATATATTTAAGCTGACATTATTTCTCTTCAGGTCCTCCCCAAACGCCTCCTCGTTCAGCTCCACAGCCTCCTGAGGTCACGTGCAGGCCTTCAGCCGGGACTACAGACCGAGAGGAGGCCTCGCGTCTCCTGGCTGAAAAGAGGAGAGAGGCCCGACTGCAACGGGAGAAAGAAGAGCAGGAGCGACTGCAAAGAGAGGAGGCTGAAAGGTAAAAAGCATGTCTACCTGCGAGACAGAAACACTGCAGTAACAGACCTTTAAGGCTGTTGTATTGCAATTTATGACATGTCCAGGCGGAGTCGTGAAGAACTGGAGCGCAGGAGGGCAGAGGAGCGAGCACGGCAGCAGGCCGAGGCTCAACGTCTCATAGAGGAGAAGAGGAGAAGGGAGGAAGAGGAGCAGAGACGAGCTGAGGAAGAAAGAGCTCAGGCTATGAAGGAAGCCGCCCTTCTGCAGAAACAGGTGGGAAATGCAGACATTCCTCTGTGCATGAGTGAAATTGCATGAAAATGCTTTTTGTTTTACTAATTTTTTTTTCATGGACAATCACTGTTTTCCCTGTTTTTGTCTAATAAAGAGAGAGGAGGAACAAGCCAGAGAGAGAGAAAAAGCAGAGCAGATGAAACAAGAGCGAGAAATACTCGCACAGAAAGAGGAGGCAGCACGCCAAGCAAGAAAAAAGGTGACAAAATATTTGAAAATGTTTGATAAAAAAAGTTAGATTACGATATCTGTGCACAACTGTGCATTATCTGTGTGCATCAAAATGAATAATATCAAAAGTTCTGTCTTACTTAAGAGACTGAATGTTTTCACCAAGTGCCCAGTATGACAGTGTCTTAATGAAAGCTGTTTTCTTTTCCAGCGACTTGAGGAGATCATGCGGAGAACCAGAAGGACAGATTCTCCGGATACGGTGAGATTTACTGTTCAGTTTTTAAAAAGTACATCACCCCAGGGCTCTGATGACGCACATCCAGTATCCACTAATAACTAACCAGCTCCACTCCTAAAAGCCAAACAGCTTGTCCTTGACTAAATTGGTTAATACTTTTTAACACAGAAATCTGTGCCAGTGATGATCTTGCCAAATGAAGCCCAACCAAAGGAAAACACAGAGCCTGTGCACAATGGCACTATAGAGGATGCTGTCAAGCTGCCAGTGGTGACTAAGACCTCACAGTTGGGGCTGAACAATGAGGAGGACATGGTACCTGTTGTGGCCTTCAAAGAACGCAGGTCTCTCAGGACTCTCACAGGCCTGGAGGAAATCCAGACCCACCAACGAGCAGGTGAGACACGACCAGCAGATCCCTTGAGAATGCTTGTCCTCAGAGTGGGAAATTAACACCAAGCACCAACCAGGTCTTTGTCAGGAAATACTTTTTTTGCTTTAAATAATGTCAGGTTTTACATGATGAAGATCTTGCAGGTCCAAACATTGCATTAATAATAACTTGGGACCTTGCAAATTTCAGTCTCCTTTTCCTGTAAATACAGTATCCCTTAATGAAAATTCTACATATGCATCACAAATGTTCTAGTTATTTTTAACTCTTGAATTTTTTGTCTCCCTGTTGTGCATTCTTCAGAGGTCATCTGAGCACCTGCAAAGTGGGGAGACGCCAAAGCCTTTGTTGGAGAGCTGTGATTTCTCTGTGAAACACAGGAATTACTGCAGTACAGCCATTTCGCTGCCCTTCGGCACCTTGAAAGAGCATGTAAAATTACAGCCTCGCCTCTCACTGAGGACGTCAGCATTTGGTCACTTTTCTGTGTGTAACCAGTGGCACAAATATTGGGCAAGTTATTTATTCATTTCTTCAATACAGCAGGTTTCTGAACTAATAATGACTATCCAAATAACAGTAGATGTAGACAGTGGTAATGATAGTTTGCTGGCAAATGCAGTTTATTATTATGGAGAGTGTTGCCTCTGTGAAATACTAGGAATAGCCATTCTAACAATCACAACATATGTTAGCCATATGCTTTTTGCTTATTCCTGATATTTCTTGCTATCTAAGCACTTTTCCTTCCTCAGTTTTGTCACTGTGGAATTAGAATAGCTCAAGTGGCTGTTTGCGCTAAGAACACAAGAGTTTAGGTTGCTGGTGAAAGTTCTCTTCCTACATAAATTCCTATCTTACCCTTTGATTTTGTGAAGTATAGCAATCACACATTTCAAAGCTGCTAAGGAACTTAGTTTCCAAAGACTTTGCTTCAGTTTTGTGAGTGTTGTTTTAGAGAATACGATGCACAAAGCGTTTATTGCACTGACAGTTGCTTTGTTTGATATCACGCATCACTTTACAAAGCAAAGTTTGAGGCGTAGAGGTTAAGTGAGTTTATTATAATAAAAGCATATAAAAACAAATGTATCTGATCATGAATATTTGATCTTATAGTTTAAGTATTGCTTATACCTATCACTTGTTAACCTGTTAAAAAGTTGAACTATATGCCATATTTAATTAAAGTTGATACTATGCCGCATCTCTGCCTTGTTTTCCACTTAATTTGTTGACTGTAAACATAAAAACTCTGATGTAAAATAAACACATTAAAACACCAAAATGCAAGAGAAAAATGCTGCTTGTCCATACAGTGCATGAATGTAAACACCTCGAACAGTCCACATCTCCCAGTGTTTGTACTGAGAAAGTCAAGGGTTAACAGAAGATGGAGAAAGGGGCTGAATCATTTGCAGCAGCCGTCGGGTTTCCTCCGTCTGCGCATGCACCTTCCAGAGCTGCCCCTCCAGCTCGCTGTTAGCCAGCAGAGATGAAAAGTCTCCATCTGCAGAGGAAGACAGCACAAAGCAGGCTAAGAACTGCTGAATTACAATGCCTGATTATTTTAAATTTGCTTAGGGAGATCTACTATGATAAGATAATATAAATGGCTGCAGTACCCTTAGTTGATAAATATGTAGGTGTACACCGAATACAAACCTTTCTTGAGGTTGAATATTGTAACTATGCCAAGCTGCTGGAACTTAACATCTTTTTTTTTGAGAAATACCAACAGGTACTCCAACATGGTAATGTAGTGAGGTCTCAGCAACTGGACCATCTTCCCTGTGGTGAACAGTATGAAAACATACAGAACAACAATATATAATATGCATAATATAAAAACCAAACTTATTATAAGATGTTTTCTAACTGTAAGTACAGTAATAGTTGCGCATAACATTACCAGTCATTTCTAGTTTGCTGATGATGGCCGCGCTGTTGTATGACAACTGAAGATTTTGTATCTGTCCCGACAGCTTCACTAGTCTTGAAACTTGTTCTGATGTTATTGTCGCAGACAAGTTAGACTTAAACGGATCTGAAATAGCGAGTCAAATATTGAGTTATATTCCACAGCAAAGATTCAAAACCAAACAGACAAATACTAATAATGCCCGGGTCACTTACCCCAGGTCATCAGGTGATGTAAGTGTGATGTCACATGCAGCAAGGTCTCATCTGACAGGGCGGGAGACAGAAGAGCCCAGAGGAGTCCTGATAAACACAGACTTTCCATCACAGCCTAGATAACAATGAAGGGTTTATCTATCTTGGACACCATGCACAAACAAAGCATGTTTTTACTACAGACATGTGACATGAAATCATGAATCATAGCCTTGGCGTACCTGCTGACCCGTGCAGGAGCTACACAGGTCAGTGATTATCTTGCAGCTGTGTGTGATTATAACAGAGCTGGATCTGTGATGATGAAGCAGCTGACCGATTTCATCCAACAGTCCTTCACTCACGAGGACGTCCTGGAATCAAACCACAGACATATTATGAGTATGGGGATTTAAACATATCTGCACTCACTTTTGACATCCAGTGATTACTAGTTCAACGAAAGGGAAAAAAAGAATGTCCCAATAGATCAATAAATCATTTTCAACCACTTCACAGCTGTAACACACCACAGATAGTCACCAATTCAATCATTATTATGATCCTGCTGTGTAGGAAATCGTACATTGTTTGGCGGATGTGCAGACAGTGCAGACAGCAGCGTTATGGCCGACTCAGGAGAAGAGGTTTTCAGCAGCGCTTTCAGAGGCATCACAAAGTCAAGCTCCATCAGCTGCTCCTGGATCAGAACTACACAAAAACAATGACAAAAATCCAAGCATCTGCTTTGGGTATGGTGTCAGTTTCTGGCTTCACTGTTTATAATTACCATTCTTTGAGAGAGTTTGTAGGCATCTGCATGCTTGGGTCGAATTCTGAAAAAGGAATAACAAATATTTTTATCGAACATTGTTGCTCATTTACCTTCAAATTCATCTACCGGCCTTTAATGTTCACAATTACCTTTTGCACAGAGGAAGACATGAGAGTGAGGAGAGACTTTAACAAAAAATGACCCCCCATGCTGAGCAGCTTTGGGTGGTGTTCCTGGACAGCAGCGATGTTGCACAGAGCAGTGCAGCTGTGAAACTGGACCTCTGAATCTGAGGACTGCAGCAGAAGCACCAGGACAGGAATGGCTCCTGCCTGACATAAGATCCTTGTTGACCAATCTGGGGGAAAAAAGGGAAAGTTTCGAATAATGTTTCCATATATTCAAGCAGCTTCTGGTTTTATGAAAAATATGTGAGATTTGAAAGAAACGATCCCACCTGACTGTGTGAGATGTAGCAGAGCCCAAGTTGCGTTCTGTTGCACCTGTGGATCGTAGGATTTTGCTAAAGCCAAGAGTGGTATGATTCCATCCACCGTGATAGCTTCCCTGTTTGATTCTGCATGGAAAGAAAGAAAAACCTCCACACACGTGCTCAGCTGATATGCAGTAGACAGAACTACAATAGTATGTTGTCTCTATGACAACACTTTGGGCAAACCAAGGTGGCCAGAATTTTCCTCTTTATCTGTTGTAAATAGAAACTGACTGTCTGTACAAACCTGAGGAGGCCAGCATGGTGACGCAGGCACATGAGTGACACTGAGCGGTGGCATCACCAGACTGGAACAACTCCAGTAAAGGCATCAGCATCCCCATTTCAATCACGAGCTCTTTGCACACTGAAATCAGATTTCATGGACAGTAATTACAACCACCTGACCCACATAAACCATGCAATTTCAGGTGGAAGCTGTGATACATTTTTGATTTGAAAACAACATAAATACAGAGGAGAGGTTAAGGATTATGAATTAACTACAGCCAATACTTTCAATACCGTAGGATTCTTATCTCTTACCATTATTCTTTACCAACAGATTTACCAAGGAGAGAGAGATAGTCTTTTGCACATCCAGGTCAGTTGATAAAAGTAAGGCCATGACTGGCTCCAAGAAAGCATCTGGTAAGCGAGATTTCACTGTAACACATAATTACAAAGAGCAAAAAAGAATAAAATAAAGAAAAGACAAAAAATGATCAACATGTTGAACACGATCTAAATTAGTCCGTCTCACCAGATAAAGCCAAAAGTTAGTTATAAACATGAAATATTTGACTGGTGGTTGGTTTTAAATACAAGCCCTAAAAAAGATATCCCACCTGTGTTCTATCAACCTCAAAAGTAAACACAGGAATCTGTCAACTGCCACGTTTATGCAAAATACAATACGTGGTCACGCATTTGCATACTACTGGACATGATCTGTACTGAGCTTATCTATATCATGACCTGACCAAAGAGGAAACTGGACCACAAGTAATACAGTCACTTTATGTGAGCCACTTCTCCTGCAGTTACCAGTTTATCATAATAAAGGATATGATACAGTGGGATTTCAAAATAAAATCCATTTATTTTTTTCTTCATCATAATGACACTAAAGCCCACACATGCTGGGAATTATCTGCCAACCCTGGAAAAAAATACGGTTGAAAATTTGCATGATACTGGTTATACCCGTTAGGGAACTTATCTCTGCAGTGAGTATATGGGAAACCTGAAGTGCAAACAATAGTGTCATTTCATGTGCCATTTATCTGCAAGTCATTGTTATCATGAAGATTGCCAGAAGCAACATACAAAATCTGTTTGATTTCTTTACTCACAATGATGGCTGAGACGTAAATAATACATGGCTGCTGTCATCTGTAGATCAGAGTTTTCTGAGGCTGCAAGTCTGTTCAGTCCCTGTAGACTTCCATGATTAAGTAGTTGAGTTTCATCATCTGAGAGGAGAAACAGATTAACAAAATGAATATTACCAAACTTGAGAGTTGATCAGTCTAAAATAAACAGTTTGCTTTATTCTGATTTTGTACAGGATTTGTGTAAATGCCAAGCACAAGGGTTTATATCAACTACTTGTATGAAATATTAGAACAGGATGTGTTTTCTTAAACAAAGACACTTTGTGTGTATTTGTCTGCTCTTCTAAATCTAAATTACACATCTATAGGAACTGGGTAAACTTGGCTCACACATAAAACAAGACAGATAGTCTGTATTAATGTGTTTCCTCCTCCACAACAATGCTTTCTACAACAAAGAAACTGTACAGCTACAATGTTCCTACCATACAGAAGGTGTAACGAGGGCAACTCTTGAGTCGTCCTCCTCAGGAAACTCCTCTCAGGTGTATTCCTAAAGCAGGTGCACTGAGAAAGTTCTCTGAAAAAGTCCCTTATTTTTTGCTCAAACTCTCTGCAAACTTTCCTCAAATGAGCAGTGAATTCTTTGAGTAGTCGGGAGCAAGCCTCGCAAAAGCCAGCAGCCATGGCTACATCTTCAGAGGAGAGGTATGGCACCTGCCTGTTTTACGCAACCTGCACATAGACACGCCCACTGGGACGTCACGTGACAGTAAGGGAAATTACACTTTGGTACAGTACATTACATTGTTCAGACCGTTTACACAACTCTAATTAAAAGTTCATGAAATCAGGTTTTAAAATTAAACTATTTATTTATTTAATGTTTAGGCCATTTGTATAGGGACAAGTATGTAGCATAAACCGATGCCACACACCACAGCATTTATAGCCTAGGCATAATATGCAATGCCCGTCCCTAGATGGGCCTTTAAAATACATAAATCTGAACAACAAATACAAAAGAGACAGTAGGCCTACAAAACACAAACTCAACAATAAATACACACATTAAGAACACAAAACTCAGAACCCAACAAGAAAATACAGACAGAACAATACAAGATACAAACTATAATACAATAAAACACCATAAAACAAGAAGCACCAGATCATTCATGACTACATGACTAACCCTCTTCCAGAACTGAATTTAAAAGTGTGGTGGTTTATTTGCAGCAAAATTATAAATGCTAAATTGTAAATGCATAGAATTTAAATGCAGTAGGTGCAGGTTCAAGTGGAGCTGATCACGTCATGTTAGGTAGTTTTACACTACAGCAATTTATGCCCCTATCTCATGTTTAGTTGGTAAAAGCTTTACCCGCATATCAGTTTAATTATTTATTTGTTGTTTTTTTCTATTTTTGTCATATTCATATATTTATTTTTTTCTCTTTCTTTGTTGGTATGGGTTACAGCTTCCTCTATATTATGTATAATTGTATTTATTATGTAATTTGTATTGTCTCACTCTTGGGGAGAGTTTTCTGTGTTCTAATAAAAAAAGTTTTAAAAAAACAAACAAATAAAATAGTGTTCAAAAAATCTTTATCTGCAGATGTAAATGTGATGGAGTAAAAAGGGCATTTTAATAGTGGAAAATAAACGTTTAAAGACGCACATAATTTAGTTACTTTTTTACTTCTTTTTATGATGATCTTATTCCCATGGTTACGCTTGAGAATAGCTACGTAGATACGTACATAGCTACGTAATTTCGATTCTTCTGTCCTCAAATTTCATTGGTGAGTTTGTTGTTTTTGTCTGTACGTCACGAACATGGTCGTCACGCTCCGCCCCACGTCATCACGTTCACCCTTGCTGTGGTTGACTTGGAAACCGTCGCAGCGTCGTTGGTGAAGTTGGAGGACAGCACAATCACTGCAGGGTAGATACACGCAGTTAGCCGTAGCTAACTCAAAACCAGCTTTTTTAAAATACATCTTTGTGTAATGTGGTTTATTTTAAAGCTCAGACAGTTTGTTGAAGAATCTAAATCTTTCTGTACCGAACGTAGTAAGTTAACACTTAGCTAGCGTTAGCACTTAGCAAGCTAACTAACGTAGCTAACGGTACTTAGCGGTTAACTGTTAGCTTCTCCCAAAGGTTGCTTTTTCTAAGATTGTTTTATCCTCAGCTAAGCAGTTATCACATAACACACGATCCAGTGTTTTCATCCAAGTTCCTAAACTTGCGTAAAACATTTAGCTAAACCAATTGTGCACGTTACAAACCAGCGCAGGGTGATCCAACAGAGATTTTGTTGTTGTTGTGCAACGTTAACGTTATCCCTGTTTTGTATTCTTAGAATGAAAACCGTCCTCTCTGGATTACTCTCCTTTTGCAGTC
The DNA here is from genome assembly GCA_003416845.1 of Oplegnathus fasciatus. Classification (NCBI taxonomy): domain Eukaryota; kingdom Metazoa; phylum Chordata; class Actinopteri; order Centrarchiformes; family Oplegnathidae; genus Oplegnathus; species Oplegnathus fasciatus. The sequence continues at coordinate 1,170,274 of NTHP01000149.1, forward strand.
AGAATGAGAGACGTTACGGTGCCTGAGAATGCCAGCAGGTGAGTTTCCTGCTGTCTCCTCAACACACCTGTGGTAGAAGAAATACTCAGATAATTTCCTTAAGTAAAAGTGGTATTACCACAGTGTAAAAATGCCCCGTTACGAGTAAAAGTTCTTTTAATGCACAATACCTCCTTCCAGAGTCTTATATTATTATATACTATATCATATTTGTGATTGATTATTATTTATGCATTAAAGTGTAAGCAGCATTATAATGTTGTAGCAGATCGGGTGGGGGTTAATTTAAACTATTTTATACACTGTTGGGTAGTTTAACCTATAAAAATGAGTCATCTTTTATGTGTCAATCATGTTTTGAATGTATGTAAATAATAATAATGTAAAAATCTGAAATGTGTTGGTTAGAGACTAAAATGGAAATACTCAAGTACCTTAAAAATATACTGAATTGCAGTACTTATGTAAATTTATCCCTCACCACAGCAACACAAACTGCTTTGATCACATAGTATTAACTGATCTCCATGTAACCAGCCCACTTTGCACATTAATGATAGTATTATCATTTTACAGGTGAGAGTGAAGACCGGGCAAAGACCCGGGAAAGATTCAACGAAGTGTTCAAGAAATACACTGACTCCGAGAAGAAAAAGGCGAAGAAGAAAAACCCTGAAACTCAGGAGACTATTGTGGTATGTGTTCTAATATGTGCAATTGTACCTTCAGTGGTGGAGAACATCACATTAGACTTCCAAGATCTGATAATTTAGTGTCGAAATATTTCTAAGAAAACATACAGGCACAACATTCTGGTTAGATTCAGCAGACCAACTTAGACTAACTTTCAAATTACACCTGGTTTGTCTACCCTATCTCCCAAAGTAATGAAAACAAATTTAAATGGTAGACATCTTATTAAAGAAAAGAGATTAACATATACATTGACATTTCTCTGCTCTCCCTTCCCCCTGTTCCTTTTAGCTTCAGAATCTAAAAAAGAATCTCAACCTTGAGAAGGATACAGAAGATGATGAGACCATCCTCCAGAACACATACCACCCCGAACAGGGCAGCCCTCGCTACACCAAGAACAAACAAAGAGAGAGGGAAACAGCGGAAAAGGTTAACATCAACAACAGTAGAAACCAAGAGGAGATTCAAACTTCAAAAGGCAAGAAGAAAAGTAAGAGGGAGCTTCCTTCCCTCCCTGTACCTGGGGACACCACAAGTTACATCCAGAAGGATGCAGATGCTTCCAAGTCTGAGATCACTTTGGAGCCAGATAATGTAGGTGGTGGAAAGGAACCAAAGCGAAAAAGTAAGAAGGGGAAAAGCAAAGGAGCTACAGAGGCCAATGCAGAGAGTCAGGTGGAGGACACAGAGGATAAGCTGCTACATGAATACCAGCAGCAGATTGCACAGGAGGAGGAGAGGACTCTAAAGAAGTCAACGGTCAAGACTGAGGAAGAGAGTGTTGTCTCCCAAAATGTTACACTAAATAATGATGTTGGGAAGAAGAAAAAGAAAAAGCTGAAATCTGTAATCACACAGTCGGACGTAGGGTGTGTATATCTGCTAATATGATATAGATTAGTTTTTTATTTTGTTTTTTTATATTTAGTAATAAGGCTACAGTTCTTAATATCATATTAAAGTAAGATTTAATACTTTTTGGTCCACAAGGGATCAAGATGAAGATGTTGATCAGGATGCTGATGTGGAAAATGAAACAGAATCCAAGGGAAAGAAGAAAAAGAAAAAGAAAAAACATGGTAACTGGATGTTAATTGTCAGGAAAAGTCGGCACAGTATATGATGTTGATGAATTTCATGTTTTTAAATGTTTCCATTTTTCAGTTGTCACAGAAGAGACTGAAACTGAGGCAGAAGTTCCACAGCAACCAACATTTGATGACAGCCTTGTGCTGGGGGTGTACATCCACAGAACAGATCGCCTCAAGACGGACCTGCTGATCTCACACCCCATGGTGAAGATCCATGTTGTGGATGAAATCACCGGACAGTATGTGAAGAAAGAAGACTGGTGAGAAAGGACACTCTCAGACACCTACATTACTGCAGTTCAGTGTTTAATTCAGTTTTAGATTGTGTTTTCACATCTGTATTGGTTTAGTAACAATTTGTTTTTGCCTCAAAAGGAGTAGAGGGTAGTAAAACCTTTGAATGAACACAATATACTGCATACCTACTAACTGTATGGCTATGTATTTACTTGTAAATGAAATGTCCTTGTCTTGTTTTTCATAGCCATCGGCCAGTCTCCTCATTTTATGAGCAAGACAACGTTGACCACATTCTCCCCATCATGACCCAACCTTTTGACTTCAAGAAGAACAAATCAATCATCCCTGAGTGGCAGGAACAGATCATCTTCAATGAGCGCTTTGGTTACTTTGTTCAACAAAACGACGGAAGCCCCAGAGTTTTACTCTTCTTTGAAGTACGATACACTTCATTTAGACATATTTTGCAAATTTTGATGTAGCTGTCAATAATTGTTTTAATTTAAATGTTTCGTAAAGATCCTGGACTTCATAACCATGGAAGAAGCAAGAGCCAACGTTGATGTTGACAAGCATGAGCGAGGATTCAGAAAGATTGCATGGGCATTCCTCAAGGTACTTTATTTTCCCTGTTCATTTAGAGAGAAATAGTTTTTTTATTGCTCTTTTTAATACTTATTTCACATTTTCTCTGTGTATCCTTTAGCTTGTTGGTACGAATGGTGTGCTAAATATCGACAGTAAACTTCGCCTCCAGCTCTTCTGCCCTCCACCTCGGGCAAAGAGACAACCTAAAACAATTGAGGTGGTCGAGTGGTGGAGGAAGTACCCCCGAAACAAATACACATCCACCATTTATGTTACGGTGAAAGGCATTAAACTGCCCGAGCATGTAAGTTAGTTACTTCTTGACATGGTACATATTGGTAATACTGTAGATAATGTTGTTTCAGATATATTAAAGTTGAAATCAAGCCACAAGTGAATTCAGTAATATGTTTTTGTTGTGCAGGTGGACCCCAGTATTCGGTCCATGATGGCACTGCAGGAAGAGAGGGGTAGCACCTCCTACAGTGAACTGCAGAATGAGGTCACCAAGAGAAGCCTGACACAGCCGGTAGACAGCAAGCCGCCAGTCTTGAGATGGAGCCGGCTGCCTGGACAGGTTGGTGGACAGTTTTTATTTGATAAAACAGATGTCGAAAGAATATCTTTATTGCAAAATATAAATTGTAACAGTCTTAGCTAATCATTCTTATGAGTTTGTTAGTTTCTGAGTATAATAATGTTCTTTGATCAGTAGAATTTCCAAATCATTCTTGTCTATTGTTTTAACCTGCATGCACCATGATATGGTTTAGATAGGGTTCACTGCATCAGCACAGAATGGATCGTGTGAGGTAAAATCAGCAACGTCCACATGCTCATGTGTACATTAAAACTGTTTCTGGTCGCTGTGATCATTCATCCTGTCCATACTGGCTGTGAAGTGATCCTTTCCTCATGCAATTCCAATGTAAGAGATGGGAAACAAAATCCTCAGTCCTTGTTCTATTTAAAAATGACTTCTAAAGTTCAGCTGACGCTAACATAAAACTTCAGCAGCCCGAGTTACACAATTCGTGACTATTTGCCAAAGTTACAGCCTTTTATGTACAGTGTTCTCTCTTGGCTTTACTGTCCCTTTGCTGTAGCTCAGCATGAATACGGTCAGAGGAAATACAAAGAAGGGATTTCTTACTAAAAAAACAGTAAATTTGGAAGATTCCCACTTGGTTTGTCTAACTCAGACTGCTGAGACCTCATATTATCTTCAGATGAATTTTATGAATGAGGTGGATTTTGTCCTCAATCACTTACATTGGATTGTGTTAGAAAGGGATCTCTTTATGGCCAGGAGGAGCAATTACAGTGACCAATAACGCTTACTGTACATATGGGCATGTCAGTATTGTTTTAAACTATCTTTGAAACATGGTTGACTGCACCAGCCTTACGGGAGTCTTTCTGTTAAAGGTCTGTCGGATTCCTAACAAGCCCATGCTGTCATTCCGTGGTGGTCAGATGGGCTGCTTCACAGTGCTCTTCTCTCACGCCGGGACAATACTGGCTGCTGCTTGTGCTGACAGAGATGCTTTCCCTGTTGTAGGTAAGCAACAGCTCGTCTGTGTGAAACTCCCCCTGCTGATGCTCCTCTTGGCACCTCAGCAGAAATCAACAGCTAATTAACTTGCTGTTTATACACAGTAGTCATGAGCAGCTCTGGGGATGACCTCAGGAGTCTACAACTTCCAAGCATATACATTGTTCAAAAAATAACCTATTAATTTACTGTTTCAGTGTATGAGATTCCCTCTGGCAAGGTTTTGGCTGCCTTCAGCGGCCATCTCAAAATAGTCTATGATCTCTGCTGGTCCAGAGACGATCGGAGCCTTTTGTCTGCCTCCTCTGATGGAACTGTCAGGTACGTTTCTGTTTGTTTGATGAAAAAATAAATAGAACTGATTAGGATTGTGTATGAGGTGTTACTGCTGGTGACTGAATTGCTGTGATAGCTGTTTTTTGTAGCACCTCTAGTGGGAGTAAGTACTCCTCAAAGAAAGTTGCTCACTATGTCTTTATGTTACCAGTGACACAGCATGTTTTGGGGCATAGTGGTGATTGTCTGACTCAAGAGTATTATTTAAAGAACACACTTTCTTTGCACAAAAGACTGCTTTCATTATTCAGTTTTTCTTGCTCTCGTCCCGCAGAGAGTGGAATGTGGAGAGGCTTCTGGGAACGGCCCAGAAGGTGCTCCCCCACCCATCCTTTGTGTACTGTGCTCAGTACCACCCCACAGCCCAGAACCTGGTGGTGACCGGGGGCTACGACTCTCTGGTACGAGTGTGGAGACTTGATGTCGACGATGTGAATGGCCAGCTGCTGCAGGAGTTTGAGGGCCACGACAGTTTCATCAACACAGTTTGTTTTGACTCTGAAGGTATTCTGTTTTCAATGTTGTGTCTTTGCATGTGTGTGTAAACCCTATCATAAACTGGCAACCTGCCCGTGGTGTGCAGTTCTCACCCAGTGCATGCTGGCATAGGCCCACAGCCAACTTATAAGATAAGATAAGAATGACTTCAAATGAATGTTATTATGTTTATGAAGACAGTTAAATGAAGTAGGGCTTGGATGACAGTATGATTCACTGTATGAAATCCACTCCATGCACATGTAAGAAACATGGAATGATATAAAGTTTATACATTATTTTATATCATGACCTAGCTTTGTCCTTGGCTTGCCTCAGTTGTTGGCCACCACGATGGAATGTGTTTGGATTTTGATATACAATTCATAGTCACAAGCCAAAGTCCAGCAGGGAAGCTGCTCTCTAGCAACTTCTGAGGACCTGCGACATCTCCCAATACTAAGTTCATTTAAAAGTACATTGAAAACATTTCTCTTGTTTATAACATAGCTTATCTCTTAATCATAAGCTGCTGCTGCCCACATTCACACACACAGACAACCCTTGAAACATGCCACTGGAAAGTTTCGGTGTATATGTGGGCATGCGTGTGTGCATTTTTAGTACATTTTTGAGGGGATTATATTTAGTCTTTATACTCTTACTGTCTATTGTAAAGCAAATTGTGGTGCCCTATTTATGAAATGTGAGGCTTAGCCTCTTTTGTAATGTGAATGAAGAATATTGTATTTGTGCCTTCTTACAGCTGTTCCTTTTGTTGTATTTGTTGTAATTAGGAAGGAGAATGTTCTCTGCAGACAACACAGGCCTAATCATTGTGTGGAAAACTTCAGTAAATGAGAGCAAGCGTCATCAGCCATGTCATCGCTGGTGTATAGAGAAGGTACAGGAGATGATATTTGTAATGTTGTATCTATGTGTACATATCATACAGTGTGCTGCTTGTGCAGTAGAGATGAACTTTGAAAGAAATGTGAAATTCTGCATATTTTCTCCGGGCAGAAAATTGACGAGAGTGACCTCAGAGGTATCCCTGTCAACATGCTGCAGCTCCACCCGAACGGGCGGTGCCTGCTCATCCATGCCAAAGACAGTGTCTTGAGGATGATGGACTTGAGAATGTAAATAAGATAAGACAAAACTTAAAAAGTACCATCTGTAATCACAGGAAACACTGACCTGTGTTCTGCTTTTTGAGTGTTGCTGCTGATTTTGTGGTTTGCTATATAGCCACTTCAGTTACCCAGTGGTGATTTGTTATGGTTAAAGAGAGTTGGTGCATCTTAGCCTTGGTATTAACTTACTGTATTAGCTCTGGTAAAGCCTCAGTATTAAGTCTAGCATTACCAACATATTATACAACTTTTCACAAAGTAGACAGGGCACAGTGGTTATTAAAGTTAGATTATGTTATTATGAGTTATTACTGAATCTCAGTAAGCCTGTACTCACCATTTCTAGGTTAGACAGAATACATTAACACATTTTTATATGCTGAAACCATATAATGTCACCATTCATAACTAAAATACAGACAAAATAAGCTGCTGTCTCACTTAAGCCTCGCTCCAAACCACATATCACACCAAAACACAACATTGGTGTTGCAGTTTTTATGGAAGTTTCTCAAAATTACAGATAGAACTTAAATGACTTACTTAATAAATCAGTTTTAATGACTTTGATGACAACTGTGGCGTAGTAGGATAATTGATCTGTCCCTTTCAGCCTGGCTGTGAAGAAGTACACTGGAGTCACAAACTACAGAGAGAGGATCTATAGTACTTTCACACCATGTGGGAACTTCATCTTCTCTGGTAGCGAGGACGGGATGGCATATGTCTGGAACACTGACACAGGTGAGAAACGTGTTTTTTTTTTCTGTAATAAAGAAGCCATTCAGTTCTCAACAGTTTTGACAGTATTGTGCATAGTGGCTCCAGCTGTCAGCTGTTTTGTCTTCTCAGGTGACCAAGTTGCAGTCTACTCGGAGCTATGTTATCCCACTGCTCTCCACGGCACGTCATTCCACCCTCACGAAAACATGGTTGCTTTCTGTGCCTTCGGTCAGGGCCAGCCTGTCCATGTGTATCTGTACGATCGCAAAGGTTTGTGAAAACACCTGACAACTGCCGTTTTTTCTGTGGATCCAGCCCCTGAATCCCTCAACTTAGATCTTAATGTTATTTCAGTCAGCTGAGCGCTTTGAGTCCGTTATAGACAGGCATTAAAATACAAACTAAGCTAAGACTTTGTCATGCTGTATCACACAGTTTCCCAGCTGGAGGTGCACAATATAAAAGCAGCCTCAACCGCGAGTAGATCGGCTTCTGCAGACACCAAAACCATCAGAAACACACCCGACCCCCCAGCGTTACAGGACACATCGGCTGCTTCAGCCATGGATCAGTTTGCCCAAGCAACAAGACTCGCAATGAAAATGCAGTGTGTTAAGGAGCAACTGAATTCAGTACTTGTAAATACTCATCTTCTGTTACTTTTGAAATAAGTTTATACAGAAATACAGAAATTCAATATACACCAAAACTCACCCTTTCAAACCATTTTTAGGAACCACATCAGAGGTCTTCAACTACTGGATACATTTATGAGCAAGGTACTGTATGCGTTTTAGATTTCAACTGTTGTACAGTTTTATGTAATGAACATGGTGTGCTGCATTACGACTGGTGCGACAGGGCTGGCTCTTCATTGACATGGAAAATATTCAGCCTTTTATGTGTTTGGTTTGCAGACAAAATGGGCATTACTCACACAGGGAGGAGCTTGACATCAGATTCTGGCACAGTGAGTTTTTCATCAGTACTCCTTAAACACACCTATGTATACTCTGTCTTTATTCAGGTCATACATGGTGATGTAACCTGGCGAGCCCTAATTGATTTTGTTCTCTGTAATCTCTGACTGAACCAGCTTGTTCTTGGGTTTCCTCTCAAGTGCTGAGGAAGGAAACCACAAAAATAAGTCTCTAAAGTTATAGAGTGCATTTTTAAAGATAAACTCAAGTCTTGGTTAGCACTGCATTATAGAAGTGCATTGCATATCCTGCTGGCTGCCATTAAGTATTGTATTTGATGTCATAGGAAACTTTAAAATTTTAATTTCACCGTGACCTTAAATTGACCTCTATACTGTACATGAAATTGACCACTGACCAGGAAAATTACATTAGGAGGTCTGAACAGGTCCACGTGAAATAGAAAGTAGTCATTAAATTACTGCTATTTTGAAATAAAATAAATTGTTATGCAACTCAAGTCCAGCTTCTTTTTTTCTCAGACGGGATTAAATGCTTCGTTACCACCTCCGTCTTTCCTGTCGCCGCACTCCAAGCTGCAGCTGTCTGGTTCTCTAGCGGAGCAGCTTATCCCCCAGGCAGCTCTGAGCACCCAAAACCGTGAGTGGCTTGTGCCTTTAATCACACTGTTGTGTGTCTTTAACCAGTGAAGAGCTTTACGGCAGCTCTGTGATATGTGAGGTGAAATATTTTCCAGGATTATAGCTGCAGAATGTATAGCATGGGGTGACCAAGACCAAATGCTTCCATAATGCCTCCAGCATTGTGGTTTAGAGTCTCCTGTAGCATGTACACCATACACAGAGACAAAGATGGGCCGCTTGTGATTTTCACTTGTGTCTGTAAGTGATCTCTGTAAACACAAGTCACTGGATTGTGTCACAGTCCAAGATTAAATATTTATGCCTGCTCTTTATTGTTATTTTCTTGTAATTTCAGGCGGGTTCAGTCCAGTTGGTCAGCGTCTAAAAGGAGCTTCATCTTTCAGACTACAGACGGTAAGGCTGTTAACAGATTTATAAGTGTATTTCTTCTTTTACCCCTTTTTTTCACTGTCAACTGAACCAGAAGAACTGCACTGATTAGTCAACTGCTAATGGGGTCTGCCAAATTAAAATTGCTACTACAGGATTAAAATAATGTTCTTTTTCTCCATCAGACCCTTCCTGACCACATTTCTTCAGGCGTCCATGTGGAAACAGATTCTGCCCCTGTTCAACAAGTAGTAAGTATCCACCGTAGCTCTGAGCTCAGTCACATGCAACCTTTCCCCTCTCATATTCAATCCCTCTGTCTTTGTGTTCCTCTTCTAGGTTGTCTCGCTTTATGACTACAGAGCTAACCGATCTGATGAACTGACCACACGCCGCGGCGATGTCATCCAAGTGCTGTACAAAGACAATGACAACTGGTGGTTTGGGCGTCTGGCCAATGGGCAGCAGGGATATTTTCTTGCTTCTTATGTAGCAGATCAGAGTAAGTGGATTATATTTTCTTGTGATAGACTTCTCATGGATAATGCATATGAAAGCTTCTAAATGTGGTGCAAGAGGCTGAGTTATTTTATATTGTAGGAGATTTCGATGAAGAGCCAACTGTAGAGGCACACACAGCCTTGCCTGAGGGGACTGTTGAGAGGTCAACACCAACCAGGGTAAGGAGACACAATAATACAGTGGCGTCTGTGCTGTGAGTCATATCTTTGTTGCACTCTACATGCAGGTCTTCTTTCTCTTCTTTCTGTGGTGTCTCTGTTTCTGTTTGTCTGTTTGGTTTACTCCTCCTCAATCTTTCTTTTGACCATCAAACATCCTCTGCAGGCCTGAAAATTGGCTTTAAAAAGTTTGATGTTGGCACCTTTTGGGAGAACTGTTTTCATGACAGAATGACAAAAAAAGTGTCATATCAACTATAAAAACATGTAAATTCTCAGTACGTTCCAAACAGCTGTCATTGTGACAAATGTGACTTCCATGCTCTGCTGGAAGGAGTCTACTTTGCCATATTTTGGTGCAACTAATGAGCCAATCATGAGCCACTAATCAGCCTATAGTGGGTGACTGAGAGATACTTAAAAGACTTTTGGGAGGAGTTTCACTTTAGTGTATACTTTTTATTATTGCATAAAAAATGCTTGGTGGTTGTGGGTATCTTACTGTATCTGTATGGTACGGTGTCTTTTCCTGTCCTTCTCCTGAATGTCTTTTTATTTTATTTTTTTCCTTCCTTACTTTTCGAAGGTGTCTGCTGCAATTAGTTCTTCTGGGGAACTTAGGTTTCTTTCGGAGCCGACGCTTTCTGACACTGAACCTGAGCAGACTGATGCCAGGTAAGTGGCTCGCTTTGCTTAAATCCTCCTGGCTACATCCACAGGCTCATGGTTACTGAAGACTGCATGAGGCTCCAAGTGTTGACACAGGGTTATGACTGACGTGCTATATATGGTTTAGAAATAATGAATGCTGATACTACGGTTTTCCCACAGAGCTAGAAGGAAAAAGAAGGTGAAAAAGCCAGGAGTCCTCGCACCTTCTTCTCAAGCCACAGTTTCAGATGCAGATGCTTCAGAGTCGACCAGCACCAGGAGGAGAGGCAGATCAGCAGGCAGACCTCTCCCAAAGAGGCCGACGGGCCGGACTAACGGTGCCTTCGAGCCTGATACATAAAGTCATTGACACATGATTGTTTTCAACTCGAGTGCTTTCATCTTTTTCTTTTTTTCGTGTAAAATACATTTTTGTAATGACAATAAACCTTGCAGGTGTGTTGTATTTTTACTGTTTTGTTTTTTATATTTGAACAGTCAGTCTGTCCATATTCTGTATTGTGTTTAATACAGATTGATCAATGAAATGTTAAAATTTTGTTAATTATAATGTTAAATTGTCTTCACCTAAAGAATTGTAAAATTCTAGGATTTGCTTTTGTTTGTTTTACATATTTATTGCCGTAAGTATAAACTGACTATTATGTACATTTTTACTGATATAGGAAACAAAATTTCTGTAATATTGTAGTTCTATTTTCTTAGCCTGTCAGAGATTAATGAAGTTTGTACATGCCACTTATACAAAAATACAGATTATTCATTTCCAAATGTTTTGTTAATGTCTTTCTATAAATCATACTGTATGTAAAGTCACACTTTTGATATGTAAAATTTCTAAATAAATATGCTGATGGGCTACTTTGATAATGTGTGTGTAACATTTCTGTAACATACCCGTGAAATGTGTCATGTTCATTAGCATTGGCATGCAATGATTTTATGTTTAATTTTTGGATACTTAACAGTCTTTTAATTTCAAGATTCTAATATCAAGAGGATATTGATTCGTTTTTAGTGTGACACACATGGAAATAATTTTAGAACACAGCTCATGTTTTAGTGGACAACTGGGTAACGTTGAAATTTAGTCTGTCAAATTAAATACAAGCAGGCTTTGTAGTGCAGCATGTCAGCTCAGGTTAATTGAAACATCCTGCCACTTGCATGGCATGCACAGAAATGGTATGGAGAGAGGGAATGAACACACAGGTGAGTGTTTCATTTACATGTTTACTGTTTTTATTCAAATCAGTGCAAAAATCTTAAAATTGTTCGTTCAGTAAAGAGGGCGCAACGTACAAAATCACTGCATGGCTTAACATGCTTATTTCTTTCATGTTACTATGAGTGTAATCGGCAACTCTTGACGTGTTTCACTTCAACATGAACTCCAAGTCATGTGATGTAGAAAAACAAGACTATTAATACAGCAGCTTCAGAACAAAAGGCACATTTAGTTTGTGATCTGGACTTAAAATGCTCTGTGATTCCCAGTGGTGGACTCCATTCATTCATGTTACATTCATCCAAAGTGCAACTTGAAAGTTATTGCACAGTATGAGATAATAATAATTTCAATTCTAACGTACCGATTTAAAGTCAGTAATATAGTTGTAATGCTTTGTTTTTAGGCTGTTAGGCAGTACCTACTACAAACACATTTTTTAAACATTTCATAAAAACATAACAACATTATTGCATGAAAATACGTAAAATAATGTTTCCATGACCCGAGTAAAAATCATTACAATTACAACGCCAACAATTTATAATTTAAGACAGTTAAAAAGCAATTAAGAATAATAAAAACTTGGATGCTGATGTCCACAAGTAGCTCAGACACTGAGATCATGTTCCTCCACTTGTAGCTGAGGGCTTCATTCAATCAGGAGAGGAGTGCTTTCATCTGTTTGTCGACTACGTTCTCGAACGCTTAAATTCAAACACAAAAACGAGTGTTACTCCCAGCACGTTCCTGGAATCTGCACAAATGAAGTCTAACTAGCCTTCCACATAGTATACAGTATATTTATGAGGCGTCTAAATATATGACACATGTCTGTTATCTTGATTTGAGGTTAATGATTACCTTTGTTGTTGTGGGCGTTGACAGAGATAATACACCGCGAGGAAAAAGGCCTGAGGACAGAGTTGTCATTGAGTTTCATGTGTGTAACTGCTATGAAACGAGAAAGACACGCTTCTTTCTCCATCAGTCTTCATGGTGGGTTTCACAGGCTCATGCTGCCTCCGTCACACTGGCAACATTTTACATATCTGACAATCAGCCGTGTGATCATTGTCTCTATCATAAGGCTGACTGCACTGACTATCTATTCATTTGTTCTTGTTGATTTGGTCATAAGCTGTAAACTGGGATCTTTCAAATCAAAAGGAGATGATACAAACGCTAATATGCCAGCAAGTTGAGAAAGCCCTTACAATATTCATGGCTTCGTGTGTCATTTTCTCACATGGATGATCATGCAAATAACACTTATAACACTAACACTTAGTGTTATAAGTGTTATTAGTGTTATAAGTTATTAGTGCTATAAGTTATAAGTGTTATAAGTTAAAGTTTATTAGTGTTATTAGTGTTATAATAACACTTGTGCACACTGCACAAACTGATACTTACAGCCAAAAATGCCAAGCCTCCTTGGACTCCAGCTGCCCACTCAAAGCTCAGATGTTGTGTGATGAGCCCCCCCATGATTGGGCCATAAAGCATCCTTTAAAAATAAACAGATTTCCACTTTAAAATCCTAACCGGAACATTAAAAATCAAAGGGCAGGAAATATGTACCAACAAGCGAGACAACTGATTTCATATCTACTCTGTTATCAGCTTCTGAGGTCTTTTTTTTTTTTTATATTCGGATATGGCTACTGAAAAGCAAATGGCTTTTGGGTGTCGTAAAAACCAGTAGGACTTACCCCGTGGACCAAACGGCCCCAAAAAGCCCAGACACCATTCCAAGGGTGCTCAGTCCCTCTTCACATCCTTGTTCACTACAAAGAAGAAAATAAAAGAGTGTGAGTGAGTGGGTAAGTATGTGTTTGTGTATGTGTGTATGTGTTTCACCTTCCATTATATATACATAAGAAAACTACAGGTCATGAATGTAGGAGCACAACATGTGAAGCCACTCACTATGCACATGTGATGATCTCAGGGAACGTGGGGATTCCAGACATGCCCAGAGAAAACCCAATTACACCGAGCATGACGACCAGCAACCACAGCTTACTACACATGCAAACACACACACACAAAAACAGAAAAAAACACAAGTTAATACTCTGAGTACACTGAAAAGCATGAGTTATATGTTTATACATATATAGTATATGGTAAAGGTTGGTAAGGACCAGACTGTTGTTCATAAAATTAGCAAGAAAACGAATAAGCATATTTCCAAAAATGCGGAACTATTCTTTGAAAGTAGAGATGAGAGTCTTTGTTATTTTCCATTTTTATCACATGCTCACCTTTGGATGTGAAGGACAGGGACAGGACCAAGCAGAAAGAAGCCAATTGCTGTGGAAATACCGCCTATCACAATGAACCAACTCCTGGTGGCCTGATAAACACCAACACACACAAGGGATTTAGTTTGAGTTCAAAACGACAAACTTACAATTATGAAAGAATAACACACATTTGCTTTCATACTCACGGGATATTTATCAGTAAAAAAACCCAGCAGCGGTGATGCCAGACAGTATGGTAACGACAAACCAAGCGTGACGAGTCCCACGTAGCCGATTGAGAGATCAAACTGGGTACAACAGAGAGGGAAAAAAAACTCATTCACATGAAGCACAATAAACCTTCTTTCGAGAGCTGACTTTATCAGAGGAAAGGAAATTACCGTCTTAATAGCAAACAGGGACAACGTGGCATCCAAGAAGCCCAGACCTGCACTAAGGGTGAATGTCACAAAGCAGATCAGGACTATTTTCACTTGGGTGAGAAGTCGAAAGAATGAATCCTTCGAGGGGTCGGCCTCTGAGCGGACAGAAACAGCTCACAGTTACAATCGGAGGAAAAAGGAATTGGAATTTATTGAAATGGCTGAAAATGAACATATAATATGATGAAATCTCCAACAACTACCAATGGTTGGCAAGATATATATGTTGAAAGGAACCATAATCAACAGGAAACATCCAAGGAGCATAAAAGGGACTTCATATCCAAATGACTGGTAGAACCACCCTCCGACTGGTGGCCCCATAGTGAGACCAAGTCCTGCGAAAATCTCCAAACTACCCTGAAGAGAGAGAATCGCGGCATATTAAAATATGTATTTACATAAACAGCGCTGCATATATACCTGCAAGCAGAATCTGAGCATTTTGGAGCACTTTAACTAGATACTGTATTTATTATTTCCCATGGCACTGGGAGAAATGGGAGACACAAAACAAACCTAAGTATAATTCTGTTTTTGTTTTGCTCGTGACACTTATGTCTAAACAACATGCCAGTCACACAAGGGTTGTCTACACTCACCAAAACAGTCGCCACATTGTTTGGGAATATTTTTGCCGTCATGGCAAAAGAAGAGGTCATCGCAGCAGCAAAGCCCACAGCGTCGACAGACCTCACTAAAAAGCACAGAGTAATGAAAGCAGGCCCTGCAGGAACCCGATCCAGCAATCTGCAAGAAAAGAACGCAAAAAAACAATCATCATTTGTCATATAAAAACAATCATATTTTTTCACAATTATCTTAAAGGTGAGGCTATTCTGCATTTTTCTCGCTGTCAACTAATCCCACGAAGAGACTGACAATGTCTGGGTTTGTCTGTCTCTCAATACTTTCCAACTTTCCCACCCTGTCTGTGGCTCTCAGCCCCAATTCCATTCAGTCCTACTGAAGATGTAATTCATAGCAGCAGGACGGTGTATGTGGATTCAACTCAAAATAAACTTTAGTTCCCATTTTCATTATATTGAAGGAACATGTCACCGATGTGGCTCATTGACGTGTATTTAATAGTTTTTGGACAACAATGGAGCTATTCAGCACAGAGAAATAAGCTACATCGGGTTTTGACTACACAAACAATACTTGTTAGTAGGATCAATTTACCGTTGGTTTCGTCTTTTCAGATTTGTTGACAATAAGAGTACAGAATATATCCAGCCTTATCCTTTAAAGACTTATCACTGATGTGCAACCAAACACCTCAAATATAAAGTCTGGCCTGAATCAACAAGTGCTACAAAAAAACACACTAAGAAAGCTACAACTTCTGTGGTTTAAGTGAGCAAATCAGGTTTTTTAGTGACAATTTCTATTGTAACTTTAATGCAGCATTGGGGTTGCTCCCTGAGTGCTTTCAAAAGCTCTAAAAAACTTGCTAAATGAGTTACAACTGTACGTAACATGTCTCTGCGGCCATCATCATTATTGACATATAGTAGCACACAGGACCATCTTACCCGAACAGAATGGTGCAGCCAGACGACACAAAAAGCCCAGTCACGAGCATGAACTTCGCACCAATTTGGACAATCTGATACAACAACAAAGAGAGAGTAAATTACTGTACATCCCGGCAGCAAATCACACTTCACACAAAATGAACCGATAAGAACAAAGCAAAGCCATCAACTTACATATTTTCCCAGTATCAATGAACCAATTAAATTGCAGATAGCGTAGCAGCCAAATATGAGACCAATGACAGTCTGACTGGCTCCTTTCTTCTCTGCCTGTGTAGAAACATCCATTTAATGTATTTATAAGTCTGAGGAGAAACAATTATTCCACAGTACACTATGACCAAAGATGAAGCCACACCATGTAAGTAAATAAATAAATAAGGATATGTAATGTGAAGTGAATAACACAAATGGTAAAGTGAAAATATATTGAAGTAACAGATAACAAACATAAATGCAGTTATCAGAGAACTGTTCCTATAAATGTATCAATACCTGATCATATTTATTACTCCACAAGCTAAGCAGTTATTACACATGACGTCAGCTGACCTTACCTGACACATTCTGTCCAACAAGTGTAACAGAGCCAGTCATTCATGGGCCTTCAGGGAGGCTTTCTGATGTCAAGCACATGATTACTCATTCATTCCATTGAGAAGACACTACTACTGAGTTGTAAAAGGGAATCTGTGATGGCTGTCTGATCTGTGAGCTTTACAATGACATGGCTGCACAAATGAGCAGTACAAATTATGGGCTCTATCCTCTGTGACACTATTCTTTAGTCTCAGGTAAGCATCTGTTTGTAGCTTTAAGCACCTCCATATTATCACTAATCATCAAATCAATTACTGGACACGTCCTTGATTGAAACAGAGGAGTTTTCACTACCCTGAGAGTTATCAACTGTTGTATCACATCTTTTACCAGCAGCCCTGCATTAAAGATCTGTCTTTGTGAATATAAAGAAAAAACAACCCATACTAAAATATTATTCCTGTTCTTTACGGTTTACCTCAAAAATAAAAACATGTATCCTATCTTGAGTCACCACAACATCTCATAGGTTATGTCCTGTATTTCAGTGCTGTTTTTTTATAAGTCTATTTATTATCAGCTATTTCAGAACTTTGTTGTGAAAAGTCAACAGTGTGTATTTTAATGAAATTGAATATTTTCTACTAAACAATTTCTGTTATTAAAATGACTAATTTAGAGGCCTGTTGTGCATCCTCTCAGTATTTTATGCATATGTAATGGTGTATACTCTTATTTGGGGAAAGCATATTACATGTATTACTGTTGTATTTCCAGACATGTTGCTTTGCTGTTGTGCATTGTTTTGCACAGTATTCCTGTTTGATTTTGTCTTGCTTCTGCTGTTTGACGTAACACATCACTTGTGCCATTTGCATTTGCCCACATCTTCTAGCAGCGAAACCGACTCATTAAACAAGACATAATAACTAGATGATAATAACAGTTGCAAATCGAGGCTATAAAATGCATCAGCAGTGTAAAAGAACAATACTTTGACGCAAACTGAACTTAATTGGCATAAGATAAACTCTATGTAGAAAGCAATGACATAGAACAGCAAGTAAATGTGTAAACAAGAAGCAGTATTATGGTGTAAAATCTAAAAAAAAATTAAATTAAAAAAAAAATATATATATATATATATATATATATATATAACACATTAACCTCACTGACAGTAATAACCTGGTTTCACTTACTAATAATTTAAACCCTAAGTTTGTAAAGTTTTATGACTCAGTTATAAGCCATTAATAAACAGCTTTTGAGTTGCAAGTTTGTGAAAAATCCCTTTGACTAATTGGACCATATTACTTTCTGGAAAAGAGCTGCATAGATACTGGACCAAAAAAAA
>NTHP01000150.1:11939-26174 GCA_003416845.1 Oplegnathus fasciatus
GGCAGAGACAATCCAGACTGAGACTCACGATGGCACAGCTTCTACCGCTCTTGGCATTTATCCTCTTACATTTTGATTTTGGAAAATGTGTGGAAGTGATCCTGGGGGACCCAGTTACGTTTCCAAACTGCAGGCCAGACGAGCCGGCTAAACTTCACCGGGTCAGACAGCACGGGACCCAGCTGGTGGCTGCTCGCGAGCAAGGTGTTTGGAAACCGACAGAGGAGCACAAAGACAGAGTGAATAGAAACTCTTCCCTCGCCTTCAGCCGCACAGTTTACACAGATACTGGACTGTATCAGTTGGTCTGCGGCAGCCTTGAAGAAAACATCCAGCTGGATGTGATCGTTGGCTTGGACGCATTACCGACTGAGGGAGAACCGGTGAGACTGAAGTGTTACCACATCACTACAGGGAAACATGTGGACTCTGTACGGTGACGAAAAAACGGAGAGATGGTGCTGGAGCGAAATCTGTTCTCTGGAGACACCAAATATGGAGCAGGGTTTGAGGGAAGAGTGTCTCTATCACCTGATGGAGACAAACAAGGAGACTGGTCTCTGGTTTTGGATGCGGCTCAGCTGGAGGATGAGGGGGACTACTTCTGCTCAGTCCACAATAAGGGCATGAGAGAGGGGTGGGGAGACCCNNNNGCCACAACAGCAGCTGTGGAGTTTATTATTGTGGCCCCTTTATTTTTTCTGCTCGGCTGGTGGCTGAAATCCTGCTGCTCCAAAGTCCCACCTGGACCCAGTGGTGGTGAGCAATATTCACTTGTAGCTACGGGACAAGCCAATGGGGGCCCTCCTCAAGCCAATGGATTGAACAGCTCTCACGGGGAGTCCGGGGTCTAAAGACCATTCTGGCCACAACAGCAGCTGTGGAGTTTATTATTGTTGGTGCTTTATTTTTTCTGCTTGGCTGGGTGTTGGAATCCTGCTCATGTGCATCACGGCTTTCTGCACACTGGTGCCTTTTTTATGTTTTCCACCACTGCCCCTCAGACCATCACTGCATCCAGATGTGAGGTTCAATTATGTGTCTGTATTTTCATGCCATTTTTCAAAGTAGTTCACCTCAGGTTCAAACAAACAATCAAAAACCCGCCTGATGGAAAAAAAGAAATGTGTTAGTGTTTGAAAATGGAAAAGACCAAATGAACTCAGTTCGAAATCATGTGGGGAGAAGTATCACAAGAACATAAAAACGTGGACTTTTTTTGAGAAGACAGATGGACAATAACGACACCTGGGACATGATAAGAAAGTTCAGAGGTCCTGATCGTAATGTTGAAGTTTCAAGTGATGAAGGATAAAAGATGGACTGTACTCGATAGAGATGAGCTGTATTTTAAGTCTTATACATGATGTATGTTTATTTATGTTTTATGTACTTCATTTAAGTTGATCAGATATGAAGACACTGAGATCGATCACATCACCGGGACCAGCCGCTATGTTCTTCCATGTATCCTCTTCTAACTTTCCCAGATTCCTCTGAAATGTTTACAGTTCATGAACAGAGTGTTTGCCATCATTTAATGAACAAAGCAGGGGACAGCAAGCTCATTTTCTGTCTGTGTCCATGTGAGTAACTGTGCATCTTCCTTGTAAAGATGATTGAGTTCTCCTTTTTATTTCTTCCTTTCAAATATTTGAATGCTTGTCTACATTTCATTTTCTGTGTGTGGAGGCCACAACTGCGTTTCATTGTGCAGTCCTGTATTGTATAATGAGAATAAAGTTGAACCTTGAACCCTGAATTTTGTCATTTCAAATGATCTTTCATATGATTCTACATTTGGTGATGCCAAACCTCTTGAAGTCCTGGTAGTTTATAGTTTGCATATCTTTATTCTGGGTTTCCTCCCGTTCCACAGAAAGTGGTTGGAGCTCCTCAAGAAGCTCATTGTTGGAGTTTGTTCAGTTCAGGTGCAGATCTGCGAGCTGAACAATAGCTTTGATCCTAGCCTAACTTTTCTTCTTGTTGACTGATGGATTGGTTACATCTGTGTGTGCAGCGTGAGGGAGGCTATAACTCTGTCGTCTGGGTGACATGCCTGCTCCGCTCTCTGCCTGCATTGTGAGTCCCTCTGCTGAGAGTGGCTACGACTTCCCCAAAAACAATGGAAGGAAAGATAACAACACTGGCAGGGCAGACATGGCCTTTGAAGACAGACACACACATTTCATTGATGCGTGTGTGCACGTTCGCTTTGCGGTTAACAGCTCTTACAGTAGTGGTTTCCATCTGTTGTGTTTCTCATGTGATGTGAACCAGAGATGGACTGGGAATGAAAAGTGGCCCTGTACTTTATGACTCAGACACCCCCCTCCCCCCCTTATGAACAAGATTGCTGAACAATAGGCTATTTGTAACAGTAGGCTAACTTTAGTAAAATAAAACAAAGGGAATGTGTTGCTCGGGAGGAGGGAAGATGCACTATCCTCAACCTGGATGACTAATTAGTAGGCTATAATAGTATACTAGTATAATATTATAACATTAAATAAAAAGTATAATGTTAATATAATAATATGTATAATAATAACAATATATGAATTATTTAATGTTAGTATATTCATATAAGTTCATATTCCTGTCTGACTGCTTCAGCAGCTAAACTGACACAGTTAAACTGGTCTCACTGGGCTTAATGGGCTGCTCTCTATGTTAGACTTACCGTTTACTGCGTTGCATCGGCCCAAATTGTCAAGCGGCCCACCGGGAAAACTCCCGGTGCTCCCGATGGCCAGCCCGACTATAATGTGAACGTACGTGTTATTTAAAGCTCTGTTTTTGTTTTTAAAAAGAAACATTTACTTTATTCTTCGTCCATTTTACACTTATTTTTACTGCACAATTGAAGGGGCTAACGGTCACACATTTCACTATGATTATACCCTGTAATATGTGACAAATAAAGTTGAACTTGAACCAGCCAGCGCTCCTGCTGACCTCCCGCTCCTGCTCTAATAATATATATCTAATAATAATATACCAGACTCCTCCAACAGCTGGTGTCTTCCAGTCCGACCAACAAGCTCAGGTCACCCAGTGTCACAGTGGCAGCCCTGACAGCTCTGCAGAGTCCCATTCCCTGATGAGTCACTAACTAATACCACTAAGAAGAGAGGAGAATAAGAGGACAAGATAAAAGGGGAAATTCGACTGTTGAAGCAGCATAAGGACACAAGCACAGATAAATACAGAAGTGAGAGTAATAAGAGGTGTATAAAAACTAAGATAAGAAGACAAGAGAAATTTAAGACAAGATTACAGTGTGATTAAGACTAAACAGTGTACATCAGATTTATGATCTGATTAAGTATTTCGTGTTTATCTGTATTAATGTAGAAATATTAGGGAGTGTATATATATTATACTACAGTACCTACAGTGTAATATAGTATGGGATATAATTATACAGTATAAGGTGGGACAGACAAACATAATACTGATTACATCAGTGTCACATTCCTTCACACTGTGAAACCACACGCAGCACATGAAACACAGCNNGACCCGGTTACGTTTCCAGCGACTGGAAACTGCATGCCAGACGAGCCGGCTAAACTTCACCGACTCTTCAGTGTGACTACATCACTACAGGGAAACATGTGGACTCTATACGGTGGGACAAAAACGGAAAGACTGTCCTGGAGCACAATCTGTTCTCTGGAGACACCAAATATGGAGCAGGGTTTGAGAGAAGTGCCTCTATGGGAGATAAAGGTGATAAAGGTGCTCTTCCAGTGGAGGAACTGTGATGCAGTGCCATATAAGCTGCCCTACATGCTTGAAAAGGGTTTGAACTGTTTCGCCATAAAAGCATCACGGCTTTCTGCACACTGGTGCTTTTTTTATGTTTTTATGTTTTAAATTTCAAGTGATGGAGGATAAAAGATGGGTGTACTCGATAGAGATGAACTGTATTTGAAGTCTTATACATGATGTATGTTTATTTATGTACTTAATGTAAGTTGATCAGATATGAAGATACCGAGATCGATCACATCACGGGGATCAGTCGCTATGTTCTTCCCTGTATCCTCTTCTAACTTTCCCAGATTTCTCTGAAATGTTTGCAGGTAATATACAGAGTGTTTGCCATCATTTTGTAAATAAAGGTCATCTGGTGATGCCAAACCTCCTGAAGTCTTGGTAGTGCATTTTTCGCAAACCTCACCAAAACCAGCCTGACCTGCTTGTTTGTGTGATGTGAGCCACAAATAAACTCCTCCAGCCTCCACGGGTTCTCCGTCCAGCACTCGGCCAATCCCTTACAGGTAGTAAAAGCTTGGCTGCAACTGAGACAAGCCAGGGAGAAGGCAGCTGAGTAGTCTATTAAGTTATACTGTAAGAGCCATGTGCCAGTCTACAGATGTTGTTTAGACACACAGATTTTTTAGTGCTACAATGCTGATTTGAAACACTGTTAATATTGTTTGTATTGTATATTCCTGTGCTGTCTATTCTGCCTGGGACTGGCTGCACATGAGAGGTTGAGGATCTTTACTGCATATGGTTGCCCTGAGAAACAGGAAGTGTTTTTCACCTTCACACTCTCCCCTTTCTTTTCCACTCACTACTTCCTGTGTCTCTAAATATGGTGACTCCGGTGGTTCTTCTATCAGTCTTATACTGAGAAACAAGCACAGACACAGACTCTTACGTTGCAATATTTTTTTAGTGCTAAAAAGCAGATTTGAAACATGCTCATATTGTTTGTATTGTATATTCCTGTGCTGTCTATTCTGTCTGGGACAGGCTGCACATGAGAGGTGGGAGGCACAGAGGGGCTGCTCTACCAGGCTAAACTCTCTGTTGCTGGGCAGACTCAACATTTCCTGACGGCCTCCACATCATCCATATCATGTGGTTTAATTTAGGTTTACATATGTTGCAACATTTCTTGCAATTCGTCCATACACGGACTCCCTCTTGTTACAAGCGTGAGCCAAGTTTCGTCCGGGGTCTCAGGTGTTTCCCTCTGGACAATCTCTTGTTGGTGTTTCTCCAGCAGTTGCGTGTTGTGGGGAGCTTTCAGCGTCACATGTCAGCATTATTAACTGCCATTTGTAAGCACTAATGTTAAAGGAAGTTCCACACATACTGGTTTTCATGCGAGTTTCCCCAGTGAGAGAAGTGTCTAGAGACTCGTCCACACAATAGGCCTCATTAAATGTTAGTCTGGTGTGTTTCAGAGCAAACAATGCTGTTGGTTGGAGCTAACTTTCCTTTTCTTCTCCTTCAGGAAACCAGGAAACTGGTGTGGGCGACTGGACACGTTTGTTGTTTTAGTGCTTTTTGTGCTTGATCAGCTGACTCAGGGACACCTCCGTGACGTATAGGTGGGTCGCCAGCATGCTGGTTGCTTAACCGAGTCATTGAGCTCTTTGTTTAATTTACCCACCACGACTTTTGCACAAAGTCCAGGGGTTGAGTTAGCTGGTTAGAGCCCTGTTTAGGTAGGTAGCTTAGGGGAAGCATGCTCCATATATGGCTGCCTTGTTGCACACCAGAATCCTAGTAAGGAGTTTTTAAAATGAGGAAGAAAAAAACTATTAAAACTTGCAGAGCAGCACAGGAAGCCAGACATGTGGGCCACCTGTAACAATATGACTTAATATTTCTTCTTTAGCCAGTACCCAGAGTGTAATTAAGAACAGAGGAGGCATAAGGTCTGCGCCTACTCTTAGGCAAACAGCCTCAGGCCTGAGGCTTGGTCTCAGGGGACAAGAGGAGGGGAAACCATCGAGCCCTGTGTTTGTTTTTCTGTGTGTGTTACTGTGTGTGTTTCAAACACAGAATGACTAATCATGAGGAAATACAGATAACTCTGCAGTCTGAACCTGCGTGCATGTGTGTGTGTGTGTGTGTGTGTGTGTGTGGGAGCCAGTGTCACAGATGGAGAGAGTTCATACAGATGATGATGTGTTAACAGCAACAGCACAGTGGAAGCTTCTGTGCAACCATTTTCTATAAACCTGAACAATGACTCCAGACTTGTTTTCATGAGAAAAAAGACGTTAGACTGCACTTGAACTGATCTGAGACCTGATTTGACTTCAGACTCTAAAGAAGAGGTCTTGCTGCTTTACACTTCTTTACTAAACTACATTTTAGAGGGAAATATTTTACTCCACTACATTTATGTGACAGCTATATTTACTTTAATATAAAATATTTTACATTTAGTGAGACTTTAAGATGATATCATCATCTCCATCGCAAATAAACGTCCATAAATTCGCTAAGAAATCACAGAAAAAGATGCTCCTTATGATTCCAGAACTTGCCTGAGAATAAACATGTTTTTAAGTTTTCTCTAGTATCAGAGCAATCCAGTGATAGTTTTCTGTACATCCATGGATACGCTGCAAACAGGAACTGCTAATAGATAATTCGGCATACTTTTATTGGTGCAAATTTACCAAAATTCAAACAAATATGGGATAAAAAAACAAAGAAAAGGGCTCACTTCCTGTTTAAAAAGCATTACAGGAGGTGTAGCTCCAAAACTTATGAGCCTGACTTTCCCCCAAATAGGAGTAAGACAAAGAATATTAAGTGAAAAAATCCTTTAATATATCAACTTTTTTCATGTTGCAGTAAAACTAGAGGGTGCATTCCTGTTTTGTTGCGGTAATGACTCACCTGAACCATGACAACGTAATAATTATACGTGTATTGCGCCTCTTTACTGCATGTGGTTGCCCTGAAGAAAAAAGGAAGTCACTACTTCATTCCCCACTCACCACTTCATTCTCCACTCACCACTTCATTCCCCACTTCATTCTCCACTCACTTCATTCTCCACTCACTACTTCATTCCCCACTCACCACTTCATTCTCCACTCACTATTTCCTGTCTCTCGAAATACGGTGACCCGGGTGGTTCTTCTATCAGTACCTCAAATTCACCTTTAGAGCAGAGAAATCAGAAATCTGACAGTACGGGTAGTTGATCAGAATCATACACACACATGATTTTATTCATTTTCCACATTAAATTAGGATTTACTTCAAATGTGTTGTTGGACACAGAAAATCAACGGTGGAAAACCTACAGCAAATAAAACCTACATGGTTTACAAGGACGTTAAGATAAAATGAATGTACAATAAAACAAGTAATAATCATTAATCTGCTGCCATCATCCTATAGTTTATGAGCATTGTGCCTATATATGATGTTTACAACAACACGGTAGAGTTTAATGCAACAAAGCCGCATGCTTCTGGCGGGAATNGTATGTATGTATATATATGTATGTATGTATATATATGTATGTATGTATATATATGTATGTATGTATATATATGTATGTATGTATGTATATGTATGTATGTATTTACTGTATGTCTGTGTGTACAATATAAAATGTGACATAACTTAATTTTAACTTAAATCTGGGTTCTCTCATCTCCTCCCTCTTGTACTCAACACAGAGCGTCGCTGAAGAGAAGAAAGTAACTTGGACCATTTTGGCCACAACAGCAGCTGTGGAGTTTATTATTGTGGCCCCCTTTATTTTTTCTGCTTGGTGTGTTGCTGAAATCCTACTGCTGAGTATAACGGGACAAGTCAATGGATTAAATAGTTCTCCAGTCCAGAGTCTAGTGCCTCTATGGGAGATAAAGATGACAAAGGTGCCCTTCGAGTGGAGGAACCGCGATACAATTTCTGCACACTGGTGCCTTTTGTAAGTACTATAAAAACATGGACTTACTTAAACCCTTTTTTAAGAATGTAAGACGGCAGAATAACGACACCTGGGGCCTGATAATAAAGTGTTCAGACGTCCTGATCGTATTGTTGAAGTTTCAAGTGATGAAGGATAAAAGATGGACTGTACTCGATAGACATGAACTGTATTTGAAGTCTTATACATGATGTATGTTTATTTATGTTTTATGTGCTTAATTTAAGTATGAAGATACTGAGATCGATCTCATCACCGGGACCAGACACTATGTTCTTCTATGTATCCTCTTCTGTGTTTCTTTCCCAGATTTCTCTAAAACTGTTTACAGGTAATAT
The DNA here is from genome assembly GCA_003416845.1 of Oplegnathus fasciatus. Classification (NCBI taxonomy): domain Eukaryota; kingdom Metazoa; phylum Chordata; class Actinopteri; order Centrarchiformes; family Oplegnathidae; genus Oplegnathus; species Oplegnathus fasciatus. The sequence goes on from NTHP01000150.1 coordinate 19,986, forward strand.
AGACTCAGCTGGAGAGGGTACAAAAACGGTGCTGCAGGATCATCGGCATTCCCTCTTCCTCTCTTCCATCACTGAGTGAAAGGCGTGATCAGGCCACCCTGCGCACCCTCACCAACATAGCCTAAGAAGACACTTCATCCCCCCACCGCACGGCTTCCTGCCTGCAGCCTCAACACCCACTTACTCGCTTCATAGGCACAGGGAATTTGTTGTGCCCACGGGTGGGACCAAAAGACTTGAACTTTCCTTTATTCATGATTTTAATTTGTTTTACATTGTCTTAAATGACCTACTATTTAGGGTTTATGCTCTTAACTTCGTGCCTTGCTTTATCTGAAACTAAAACTGAAGCCTCAGACCTGAGGTTGAGTCTCAGGGGTCCACGTGGATGTGTGAGTTCCCATAGATGATGTTGTGTTAACAGTAAATAGTCACAATAAATCATAAATCATGGGCTGATGGTGCCGTTTGAGAGTATGTCTGTGTTGGTTTCCCCTTTCTTTTTCACTCACTTCTTCCTGTGTCTCTAAATATGGTGACTCTGGTGGTTCTTCAGTCTTATACTGAGAAACAAGTACTATAAATAAATTTTACCTCAAATTCACCGTCAGAGCAGAGAAATCAGAAATCTGACAGTATGGGTAGTTGATCAGAATCATACACACACATGATTTTATTCATTTTCTACATTACATTAGGATTTACTTCAAATGTGTTGTACAAAGAAAATCAACAGTGTCGAACCAACATTGTTTACAAGGACATTAAGATAAAATGAATGTACAATAAAACAAGTAATAATCATTAATCTGCTGCCATCATCCTATAGTTTATGAGCATTGTGCCTATATATGATGTTTACAACAACACGGTAGAGTTTAATGCAACAAAGCCGCATGCTTCCGGCGGGAATGTCTTAATGAGCTGCTGTGAAACTTGAAGCTTTCTCTCAAAAAAAGGCAAACAGTCAAGGTGCTTTTCTAATCTGAATACGGCACTCCTGCACAACATGAGTGAGTCAACTTTCAGTTGTCGCGACTAAACTGTTTCCAGTCGTGATAAGAGACTGATTACATGAGAGGGTGCAGGATGATAAAACACACAGTATGCAGGGAAATCAATACAGAAGATATCTGATAAATAACACAAATGAGAGATCAGATAAATAAGAAAATAAAAGATACAAAACATTGGCAATATATAGCTTGTAACAGAACATACAGTATGAAGGAAATAATAAGGACATGTCATTATAGAACTGCATTAAACAAAACAAGAGTGTCATGTTTTCTCACTCTGAGTCATTACCTTTTCAACAGCAGCTTTATCTGTGATCTCATTTAAAGGGGATGTTACACAATATTGACAAAAGACCAACATATGTTAGTATAAGTCACTGAATCAGAAGAAGACACTCCAGCTCCTCCTGTTAATCACCTCAAACAAGTATTTTTTTAATTGAGAAAGTGAGTTTTGTTCTGTTGGATCGCTGCTTTTTAGAAATACATTTTTACTAACAATACAATATGATGTTTCCCTGTCCAGACAACCAAGAAAAAGATGAGATCCGGGATGCAAATAAACAAAAATCTGGATTTCTGTTCTCAGCCAAAAGCAGAACTTCACTTGTTTATTTAACTACCCCATGCTTCTTCTTTACCGCCCTCCCCTCAGTGCACCAGCTCCAGCTGGCTGGTGGAGAAAGGAAGGACGCCGCTGACATAGTAGGCTATTCCCAGGGACAAGAGGGCGATGACCACTAAGAGCAGCAAGACCCTCCAGAAGCCCAGGTCCTCCACAAACTCCTGCCAGGTGGTCCTGAAGCTGGACAGGACGCCCTCACTGCTCTGCAGGTTGGGGTTGAGTAAGGAGTGGCTCTCCATCGCACTGAGACAGACAGACAGAAGAAAAAACTGTCAACAGATGAGATCCTCACTCTCCTTTTGACTCATATAAGCAGGTCAGATGGATCCCAAGAGTTCACGGTGGCTTCAGTCTGAGAGGTTTTGCAGTTTTGCTAAATGGTCCATGGACGGATGGATGGATGGACTGCACTCATTCTCTGCCAAATCCCCGGATAGGCTACTTTCTCTCCTGTCTGCTTTTAGTGTGTCACACAAACAAAGCACCTCTCTTCAAGGATTTTCCTTTTTATTGAAACAGAAGCTACAAAATGTACAACAATCACATCAAATAAATTACAGCCATAGCCCATGAAAACGAATTCGCTCATATGTAGGCCTATATATTTCAGGGGCTATTTTGGGATTTTTAGGGTGATGCATATATAATTAAAAAACAAAACAACAGCAGCATTCGAATACTGATTTGGACGTCGATTACCGTGGCAACGGGAGAAGCCTGGCACCCTAACCTTTAAACACAGAGGCCCTATTGTCCAGTTTCAGGGGTCCAATCATAACAGGCCCTATTTGTCTGCACTTGTTCTCCAGTCCAGCTTTTCATCGATCCAGCACAGATGCCCAGAAGAGACACGATCCCCACCACAGTCATATTAAGGTTTAAAGAGATGTGAAGTGCAGTGGATTTCTGCTCACTCTACTCCTTCAACAATCAATCTGGCCGTCCCTAACAGGCTTCGCCTTTAACCCCACAGGAGAGTCTGTCTGGTTGTAAATGTTGATTTTGTGGCTTTTTGTTCGCAATGTGAGAGTGGAGGATCAGCTTCAGGGTGAAGGTGACGGGAGCTGACTGTTTGTGGAATGTTTGGGATTTTCTTGTCATTTTAATTTCCTTATTTAATATTTACATTTGAACCTTTCAGCCTTATCTGGCCGTTTGTTCTTTTTCTGTACAGCATCAAGTTTTTAAAAAAAAGCTATTGCACAGCCATTTTATGACAGATCAGTTTTCCTTCCTGTTGAATGACTGCTGAGTCTTTCTTCATTAACAACTATAAATCATGACACATTATCACAGGAAGCTTGTGTCCTCATCACTGCCCTCGAACAGAACAAAGGGCAGGTGCTTGACAAACATCACCCTTGCGAACATATTATGACACTTAATGACACTTTAAACCTGCTTTAGATGCCTCCACCCTTGCCCCCCCTGTCTAGCCGTTTGCCCCTCCACCCACACACAGTTACCTCTCACTATCTGCCATCTGCATGGTCTCCAGTTTGGAGTGTGGTCCTCTGTTGAAGCCTTTCACCTCCTGCTCCTCCAGTCCCTCCAGCAGACGAATGGCATCCTTGTTGACGCCGCGTCTCTTGGCCAGCACCAGAGGGGTCGATCCATTGTGGTTACTGCAATGCAGGGCAGACACAGCGCTGTTAGACCCAGGAGTCAAAGGAACTGCGTTAGAGGAAATAATACTACTTAAAAAGGAAACCATATTTCAGCAGCCAAGCCAACCAAGTGCCACCACGCACACACAAATAAACACACACACCCAGCACAAAGACGGCGGTATGGCTTGAATGAAAGGAAAATGGCATGTGAGGTTAGCCACAAATGAAATGTTAGATGAGTATGCATGTGAGGGGAAACTGTACTGTATAAAAGGTAAGATACACATACAGTATGTTGTTGTTGTCAGACTGGAAAAGAAATATATTTATACTGCACAATAAAACTGTTTCAAATCATTTATACTGAAATAAAAAAGGAAGACACATACCGGAGACAATGGACTTTTCAGTGAAGTAGAAGTGGGAAACCCGTTTCAGACAGAAAATGTTACTCAAAGCACATTATTTTCATATGTTTAAAAACATGTCTGACCACAGCAGCCCCCCAACCAGTCCGCAAGACCAGTCTATGCCAGCGTGCCGGTCCCCACTTCCAATAAGTCATGCAGATGTGAAAAACAGATACATGTGCAAGCTAGGACAGGATGTGAGACACTGTCTAAACCACAAGTACAAAATCACTTCCTCTGTGGTTTCCTCTGTAAACTAATCTCAGTAGTGTACGCCTGCTTAACTGAGGTGATCACAGTTGACAGGTGACTTGTGTTAAATGTCAAGTGTAAATAAATGGTGTGTATTCTGTGTAAAGATAAAATTAAGAAATTATATGGTACCATTGGTTTTATTTGTAACATTTTTGCCAAGACAACAAAACTGAGATCGTTCCAAATGCTGAAAATTTTATAATGACTTCACATATTTCGGGCAAAATTACCAGCAGGAACTTCAGGACACAGAAGAACGTAAAACGCGAGATTGAGGAACGTCTGAAGTCCGAACAAAACAGCTTAAAAATAAAAGTCCATCTATGTCTTATCACAGATCAGTTTCCAGTCCCTTCCCTCATAATAACTACACACGCGACACATTATCCCAGGAAGTGTGTTTGCTCAGGTCAAAGGGTTATCCAGTGCCAGTTTATGGCGGCAGCTATGACTAAGGCCGTTACATGGTGGTGTTGCGGTTAGGGCTGGATGGGTGCCATGGCAAAGTTTTCACAACATTTTACTTTTGATAGCAACACCAAGCTGATACATTTTTTTGATATCTGTTTCTGAGATGTATTAACATGTCCCTCTATACAAATCCTTTCTTTGATTAAACAAAAAAAAGCACAAGCAGTCCTACAAAGACCTTTCCCACAAATAATAAGAAAACAAGAATACAAATATGACCGCACACAATGCCAGAATTTGATCATTTGGGGGGGGGGGCATTAGACCTGGGCCCCTGTTCCTGCTCCTGGCAGTCAAGAAGGGACAAACAGCAACCGTGTGGGTAAATAGCGGAGGAGTGATTAAAGAGACAAAAAATGTGTTTCTGCAAAAGGTTGTGACTGGGCAGTATTTACAGCTGATGGAAAATACACGAAGTCTGGCACGAGCCCCATGGGGCAAAGCAAGGGGGACATTCTTCCCTCCCTTATCGCCCCCGTATGCAAACTGTAAAGCGTCTAAACTCATTTCTGTCTGTCTGTTATGTTTTCAAAGCATATCGTAACAAAGTAAGTGAGGCCTGAAATTGTTCAGTTCTTGGCCGCTGGAACGATTCTTGAGTGTTTAGATCTTAGAAACTGATTAAAGCTTAAGGGATTGTCAGAAAAGAAAAGAAAGGATAACACACAGCCGTTCGGCTCTTGAATTTAATACCCTGCTCTGCCACTAATCTGGGTGTGGTTAGCAAGTGATATATTAAGAGATAACTCATTCAGGTCAGACGTGGAGTTTCTCACATTCTTTCACATCCTGCCAAGCTGCCTTCGCTGCTAAGTCTTTTTTCCCTTTTCTGATACTGTGCCGATTTGGCAAAAGTTTCCTGGCCAATTTCACTATCTGAAGTGCTATAAAGGGCAGCCGGCAAGACTACATCTATCACACTGTCGTTACAACAAGCGCCACTGATTAAAATCATGTTTACAATCTGATTCTCAACATTTACTGTCCTGTAAAGGTAAGATCAAGAGATTTAACCTCCATTTAATAGTGTGAAAGTTAGGCTGTAAATGAAAGGAATCAAAAACATGTGTCAAAAACAATGGCTCACCAATTGCAGGAAATAATCTGTTACCCCGCGTGAAAGTCTGACAATGATCAGGAAATAGAGGAAGTTAATTAGCTCGTCACAGCATCAGGGGAGTCTCTTATTAGAAAAAAGAAAGGAAGCCAAAACAAATACGCTTCCTTTAAGGTGAAAGGGGCTGAGGAGGAATTACAGAACAAAATGAAAAATGTCTTCCCAAATGATGATAAAGTTGTGTCACAGCCAAAAGATATGATCCATTCCACGGAAAGCAGAAGTGCTGCCATGGAGTTTAAAACAGCATTTCACATGTAAAGAAAAGCCAAAGCACTGCAGGAGGAGCACGGCACACACACCGACCACTGCCACAAAAAAACAGCCAGAGAACCCTTCCCGAGGAGACTGCAGAGGAGGGGAAATGTTACTATAGATCTGAAGATGTGAGCAGGATCATGGCTGGGAGAAAACATTTTGTCTGGGTCTACAGGAAGACTGATCTTATTGTATCAGATCTGTTCTTGATCACGCCTGCATGGCTCATCCCTCAGTTCCAGTCACAAAAAAACACCAACCCCAACATGCAAAGGATCTGCACGGACTGGGATGAAAACAATTTGTCTCTATGATAAACAGTTTGGAAGGAGAGAACACAAACAGAAGAGACCGGCACTTCGTAACTTGTCAGAAGAGAACAATATCCTGAAATCGAATTTGGTTTCTCAAAAAAAAAAAAAAA
>NTHP01000150.1:26851-60887 GCA_003416845.1 Oplegnathus fasciatus
AGGGGGCGCCTTCACATGACTGAGTCATGTGATGATAAACAAGCGGGGGAAAAACTGAAGTAATATTTTAGGTGAAACAGAAAATCATGGGCAACATTAAGGATTCGTGTGTTAGACTGACCCACCCACCATATACTCAAAAGTCTGCTGTTGCTCAACCGATAGCGGGCACAGCATGAAAACTTCAGGAGATGTAAACAAGTGTCTACCCTATAATAGGGATGGGCATTTCAAGCAAAACACTATTCGATAATCACTGGGAACTATTCGATGAATCTTCGAAGATCATCACCCCCCCAACACGAACACACACCGGAGGAACATGTGTGTTGACCTCCAGTAAGCCATAATGATACCGATAATGATACTGAACATGTCTAAATTCTCACCACGTTCTCACTCCCAACTCGTCACATATGGACGCTTGGTCAGGCACGTTGAAAAATGATGCTAAAGGGGTACCCGGTGGTTAAAAAGTGACGCCAAGAGGTCCCGAGGAAGACGGGAGTGAAGACGGGAGCACAGTCTGTTTACAATAAATCCTGTTGTGGAAAACACCCTCTCTGATGTAACAGACGTTGTGGGCACACACAAGTATGCGCTTGCTAATTTTGCCAGTCGGGATATTGATGTTGAGGGATGTGCACTTGTCCTGGCAGTAAAGGTTTAGTTCAGTAGTTGCACCTGTTGTTTTCCGTTTTCCCATTTTGTTTCACGTTTTACCGGCGCGTTACTACCAGGCGCCGGTAAAAACAAGGGAAAATATATTTTTAAAACAAAATGATAGTCGTACAAAGTATTCGATTTTTTATCATTTAACGACTAGAAAATCATGACCCATCCCTACCCTATAACATATTAAAAAAATGGAGTTTACAGGGTTTTGCAGATTAAAGGTTTAAGGACCAAAAAAACACCTGATTTGCATATTTATTTATTTTGGACCAAAAGTATTGAAATTGTGGATAACCTTGTACGTAAGCTTTTCGACAATCATAGAAACATATTATATATTTATTTTTGAAGAGGATATCTGTCTTTCTGGTCAGTTTGAGATGCATGCGTCAGCATGTGGTGCTACATTTAGCTGAGACGACATGCTGGAAATCCCACCCTAGTTGACGATAGCCCTGGACAGACCCCCTTGATAACATCATGGGAATCAGAATTTGCTCTCTGTTCTCTGAACTGTTTTGGCAAAGAGATCGATATGACTCGCATATGATGACATTCTCACATGGCAAAAATGAGCTCACACCCTCACATCCCTCGTCCATTGTTCCTCCTCAGTTCCTCCTGTTCCTCTTCCCCCAGCTAAATCCTGATCCAACTCGAGGGTCTAAAGACAGAGGATGTCCTATGCGGTACAGAGTGTCAAATCTTCTGCTTTCAGGGACACTCCTCAGTATTTCCCTGTTTTCTTTAACTTGTCTTGACTTAACCTCTTCGAATTCTGTTTTTATATTTACTTTTTATTTGCTCCCAAGTCCGTTGGACATGCCAGGGTTGCAGCTGAAAGAATAAGGCTAAAATTGCCATACGCGCCATAAGAATGCATCTAAGCAACACATTAATTTACTGGAATACACAAATGTAATTATAGTCAGATCTACTCGTGCCCTAATGATGGGCAGTGATATTACAAGCCTTTTAATTTATACATTCACACAGTCTGCGATTTTTTGCAGCATTTGGCAGCTGTGTTGCTTTTAGCTGAATCATGTGTTTCACTTCTCATCATAGTTTGATCTTCGTTTGCAAAATATGCCGCTCTGCTGCCAGCAGACTTATCTGTGATTGCGATTGGTCATATGCTGCAAGCACCGCCCCTTTGATGTGAACGTGATTAACATAACTAAATTGGGAAACCATGGGTTGACTTACCGAGTTGATAACCAGTGTTGTAGGAACGCTTAGCGGGATTGCCTTTGTTAGGTTAAGTGAATCCAGATAACAAACAGATACCCTGGGTATGTTGAACTCGCTTTGTAGTACAGGCCTCCGAATACTCCAAAAACAAAACCAGGACACTTGAGCACCTGTAAACGCACTCAGTGTAAAATTTTTTGGTATCTCAGTGCTTCTATAACACACTTCCAGTAGTCCAATATATCTGTCCTTGAAGCAGCTTCAGCTGTAGCATTAGCATCCTTCAGCATCAGTTTACAGGTAGCTTTAGCAGCCCTCCATCCTCACTCACAGAGCCTGCCGTGCTGCTTTCTCCAATGCTTTGAATTCTGGTGCTATTATCCAGCTGTTTTTGTTTTTCAGAGGGCTATAAACGTCACAGATTTTTTGTGTGATTTTGTTTCCGGGATCCTTAAAAGACTGACACTTGTTGTACAAGCCAGAGCAAAGCCCCTGTGACCTCAATCACCCCAGAAACACCTCTTGTTTAATCATTAGGAAACAACTTGCAAATTCACTCACCACATGGACTGTGCAAAACCACACTGTGTGTTGCACTGCAGTAAAACTACGCAACAGCTATCCAACACAGGAGATTAAATATTGAAGTTAAAAGCAGAGAACAGAAAGTTGCAGGGATGGAAAGGTAAAACCACAAGAAGAAGGGATTCATAAAGATTACTTTTATGAACATCACCTTTATCACCTGAAAGCTTTAAATTTCTTACCAGATATCGATCTTCAGCCCGTTGGAAACCAGGAACTGTATAGTATCCACATGACCGCACAGATGCAGCGCTGTGTTTCCTTGATAATCAGTCGCCAACAGATCGGCCCCGAACTTGTGCAGGAGCCGGCATATGTCCACATTCCCTCGGGCGGCGGCTAGGTGCAGACCGGTGCGGCCCCGGTTGTCACGAATGTTGGGGTCGCATCCCGTCTCCAGGAGCCTCTTGGCGAAAGGCAGGTCTCCATCAATGCAGGCCTGCAGCAGAGGCACATTGGTCTGCGACGAGTCGTTGATGAAGACATAGGACATGTCCGAGTGGGTATCAGAAAATTCCAGCGTACCTGCATTGAGGATCAAAGAGGAAAAACAGGAGGTATGTTTCACTGTCACAAATAATCTCAATATTAGTGAGAATTTATTAGTTGATCATCAGACCTGCAGAAGGAGGATACAAGGAGGCAGCAGCACAGAGTACTACAACTCATACTGCATGAATGAACATTTAGAAGAAGAAGAATGGTCACAGTATGCCCTCTAGTGGGCCTAAATTTCCCTACAACATACAATACATAGACTGTACATACATCACATCCATCCAGTACATCTAAGAACTAGAAACTTGAAAATTGGAAATCTGCACAAAGATAATGAGCAGAAAAAATATTGAGAATCAATAATGTTTGAATGCAGTCAAGTCTAAGAGGAATCGCTGGCTTAATACAACATGTAGCCTGTGATATGAAGGTTTGTTTGTTTTTTTATGCCAAGCCACACAACTCGTGCTCGTGCACAGGACAACAGTTTGACCGCGGGATCATTTGTGTTTATCGTGAATGTTCGCCTCTCTATCTGTCTCCGGTGAAAGGCGGTTTCATAATTGGTGAGTCAAAATCAATAATTCACTGTATCTAGCAAGTCACACGTTGGCTGAATTAATCTGGCTTACTACAGCGGTATGATCGCAAAATAAACAGATTTTGCTGAGATTTAACTGCAATAAAAGGATCAAAAGGATGCCAAAATAACTACATCATGATGCCGACTTGTAAAAAGTCTGAATTCGTGCTTTGTCAGGTCTGTCCGCAAGACCACAAGCAAACAACTTTTAAAATGCTTGTTTTCTGAATGGAGTTCGGATCGACCAGAGCTCTCCAGTAGACTCAACCTTTAAATCACCCTTCCTGGTCTGTGTAGTCTTTTATTCAACACTTATCATTAAAGACTTAACTCAGCATTTTGTTACCACTATTTAGCAGTGGTGGAATGTAACTAAGTACATTTACTCAAGTACTGTACTTAAGAGCAATTCTGACATACTTGTGCTTTCCTTGAGTATTTCCATTTAAAGCTACTTCATACTTCTACTCCATTACACTTCAGAAGCAAATACTGTACTCCTTTTTACTACATTTATTAGACACTTATAGTTGCGTTTCTCATAAAAAAAAACATGATATATGTTATGATGCAGTACTGTGCTAATAATCTACCTAAAATTGGCTCCACATTGATGAACTACAACATTAAAATGCTCTTACACGTATTTGTTAGTGATAAAAACAGAATAACACAATATTCTATAATAACATAACATTTGAAAGGAGCCATTCTGCATACTGAGTACTTTTACTTTTGATACTTTAAGTACATGGTGCTGGTAATGCTTCTGTACTTTTACACACAGCATAGCATACTTTTACTTGTAATGGAGCATTTTTAGACTATGGTATGGTAAGTAAAGGTTTTGAATACTTCTTCCACCACTGCTATTTAGTGTGTAAATGAGAAATACTGTACATGGCATTTCACTTTTAAGATATTACACATGAATTATTTTAAATACTAGTTAAGAGTTGTTAATTTATTTCACCAAAACATGTATATTATTATTGACAGTAAACATTAGCTGCATGTAAACGTCTGAAACCTGCAAAAAACACCATAAAATGTCCTTTATTTCCAGACAAAATTACAAAAACCCCTCCAGAAATCCATTTTAGATCATGTCAGTGTAGCTAACGTTATTTATTTGAGCTGAAAAATAACAGAGTACTAGCTAACTGTAGCTGCAACGGCTAGCTTTAGCATTAACGTTAGCCACCTTGCAGTGATTAAAAAGGCAACAACATCTAATCCCAACTGCACATATATCTTCATGACATATCCAACTCTTTGCATGCAGCGACTTCATATATTGTACCAGAATAAACACGTTAGCAGGTGATAACGATGCTATCTGAGAAGCTAGCGGAGCTAATGTTAGCTTGCAAGCTAACGTTTTACACGTAGCTGAAACAGATTAACATGTGATTTAACAATCGCAGAAACGCGCACATGAAATAAACTCGTTCTTCAGACGCTTTGTAGGCTGTCGGTTATATCACTCACCTGTTTATATGTCCCAAATAAGAAGAAAAAATAAACTTCGCTTTCCTCCGAGCTAACGTTTCTAGCAGTTTTGTTGTGATGCTACTTCTTCTTCTTCTGTTTCTTTAGGGCAACACGCCACCTGCTGTCCTGGAGCAGGAAGTACTAATACTGTAAAAAATACTCTGATACAAATAAAAGTCCTGCATTAGAAATGTTACTGAAGTAAAAGTATTATCAGAAAAATGTACTTAAAGCATAAAGTAAAAGTACTCAATGCAGTAAAATGTCTCCTGTGACTGTTATACTATTATACTGTATATTATATCATTAGATTATTATTACTCATATACAGTGGTGGAAGAAGTACTCAGATCAGTTACTTAAGTAAAAGTAGCAGTAGCAGTGTAGAAATACTCTGTTACAAGTGAAAGTCTTGATTTAAAATTTTACTTCAGTAAAAGCACAAAAGTATTAGCATCAGAATATACTTAAAGTACCAAAAGTAAAAGTACTCGTTATGCAGAACGGCACATTTCAGAATAATGTACATTATATTATATCGCTGGATTATAATCAATGATAGATTAATGTACCTATCACTTTAATGTTGCAGCTGTTTTACTTGTTGATAATACTTTGTATTAATAATATGAATCTGTAAAGTAACTTAAGTTATCAAATAAATGAAGTTGAGTAAAAAGTACAATATTTTCCTCTAAAATATAGTGGAGTAGAAGTATAAAGTAGCATAAAATGGAATTATTCAAGTAAAGTACAAGTACCTCAAAATTGTACCTTAGTACAGTACTTGAATAAATGTACTTAGTAGATTACTTTCCTCCATTGCTCATGCATCAATGTAAAAGCAGGATTTTACTGTTGTGGTTGGTTGAGGTGGAGCTCCTTTTGAACTATTTTGTATCGGACTGCAACTAACGATTATTTTCATTCTGGATTAATCTGCTGATTATTTTCTCCATTAATCGATTGTTTGGTTTGTCAGTATTCTGAAAATAGTGAGAAATGCCGTTACAGTTACCAAAAGTGACACCTTCACAATGCTTTGATTTGTCCAACCAGCTATACAAAATTCAAAATTATATTAAAAACAAGTGCTCTGCAGATTTGCAGATAATATCTAACTTAACATAAACAATGAATACAATTAAATATGCTCATATGTTAAATGTATTTCTTTCATTTTTTAAGATGGACAAGGACAAACAAAAAAAACAACAAGAACAGGTTGCAGGCATTTTAATGGGACATGTGTTGATGTGGGGAGAGAGACACGACCACATGCCCAAAATTATAATTTAAAAAATTCTGCTAAATTGGTCTCATGTGGCAGACTTACTTTGATTGCTAGTGTGTAATTCATTCATTTTACATAAATATTTTAATAGAAAATAATGGTATTTTCTTCAATAGCTTCTAAGTAATGCGACCCAATGACTCCAAATCAATACCAAAATGTATCACTACACAGGACAAATAGGACACACCTTTTCATATTGGATTTTAGTGCTTCTTCTATTTTTATCTCCAGTGTGGTAATACATTTGGGTATTGAGTCATCACTCAGGCATCATGTGAAAATGTATCATCATCAGCGGGGTATTAAAAGCCCGTTGGTCTGATATCTGATATCTGCTTGGTTGTACAACAAGGCAATAAAATCAGCATCAAGCTACAAGGTGTTAATGTTTTGCCAAGCACACAGTAATCTTGTCATGTCATATTCTCAGTGAAATCTACATGTAAAAACAAACATTAGGAACACCTCCTGCTACCATTAAAATACTGAAATACCTCATTGTTTTATGTATAATAATCCTGCATTAGAAATTCTCAGTTAGTTTAGAGACTTTATTTCAAAGTGTGTGAGCACAGAAATACACATTACAGTAACAGACATGTTATTACCATTTCTTGTTATGGATCCTCTTTGAGGAAAACTGCATTTCTTTTCTGTCACTCCAGGCACTTATAGCATGTTGCTGCATAAAACATTCCAACTCTTGGTTTTGAACATGGGGTAAAGACCAAACAGACAATAAAAAACTGTTGTTGCGTCTGTTAAATCATCAGTGGCGAATATATTGTCCATATAAAAACATCCTAAAGGCATTTTTTTCCATAATATTTAATGTACACATCATTATCTTCCCATTCCCTCCCATCTCAGTAAATAAAACCAGGGGATAGTATCATGACTTAAGTAAAATAATTACAATCTAGATTACAAAACAACAAAGGTTGACAAAAAAAGAGGAGAAAAATAAAATAAAACAAAAGAAGTAAAATGTGACATAGTAATAAAATCAGGGCTACCAGCAGAGAGACAGAGCTATGTGCTCGACACAGTGGTCATAGTGGTTACAAGTCACCCAGTAGCTTTCACTGCCCAAGGATAATGTTACAAGAGGAGAATAGCCTGATATTTTCACTTAATCCAGACTTTTATTTGACATTGCCAACCAAAGTCAATGTAAAAAATTATAAATTCTGCTCTTACATGTCTTTACGTACTGCTGCAACTCAGTCAAGACTTTTTCTTTACGTTGCAAACCAAAGTCAATGTACAAAAAAGATACATTCTGATCTTCAATTCTCTGATCAGTATTCATCAGTCATAATCTACATTTACAGGCAGAAAATGAGCAACTTCTTCCTCTTTATTATCCAAGGACAGAGAAAAGACACATAGACTGGAAAAAAATAAAAAATAAAATAAAGAGCTAACAGCATTATAGACTTTTGCTCTAACAATCTTTGCTGGGAAATACAGTAAGCACTATGTACAGCAATAATTAACAATCTATCAGAGAGTGTGTGTTTGGTTTCCTGTTGCAAATTTAGTGTGAGTTAAGGGTTTACTGTGATTTAAAAAACACTATTTTGGTCGCAACATAAAGCCTGTGAAGGTGGAGGTGTAGAGGAAATGTGCCCCTTGGTTTGACTTGTTTATTGTTCTAACCCATATGAGTTCACATCAGTGCAATATATATGAATGGGTCATTGATACAGTTAGCTGTTGCAGAGGTTCTGTTTTAGCAATTTAGAGAAAAAGTGCTGGTTAGCCGTTTTATTGCATGCAGTTTAATAAGAACATATTTTATGTGTTGCCTTTCAAGTCAGCTGTCAGTGTATTGTAGCACCATATATTACTGTGAAATATTGTGAAATATACAGAGATGACAGGCATACGAAACATGAAAAATGCAGTGAAGTTAAAGGACTGCACTGGTAATTTTGCACGTTTTTGCACAGTAACTGGTACTGAGCTTACTTTAAGTTTGGTAAAATATTCTTAACTCAAGGTCCACTTACTAGCTACACTAGCAGATGGACTTTGAACATAAAAGCTCTGGAAAAAGCTTATTTTGTTAAACTACTATTTCCAGGGTTGAGAAATGAAATTTCACCCTCATCAAACTTCACGTATTTAGATTGATTTCCTGAATTCTAGCCCGTCATTGGTTTAAACTAACTTCTGTAAGCTCTCAACTTGTAGAGAAATGTGACTTGCTTGAAATAATAACAATCCATTAAAGTGAACTTTTAGTCGCCTTTTTTGTCAGTTATGTTGCCGATCCAAGCAGCGACTGTTCTGAAAACTCTGAAAAGCTGCAGTATCTGAGATTTGAGTATGTTGAGTATGTGATTAGAAAATCAAATCCAGAAGACAAAAAATGAGCAAACATGAAAATTATAAAAAGACTAAATCTGGTTATTTTCTGCCTTAAAAAGTTGCTGTTGGTCCAGAATCTGATTTAAAATATAAAGTACTGACTGAACAAGTCACCAGCAATCTGCTTCTGTATTTATTCATTTTGTTGCTTTTCTTTCTTTCTCTTTCCTCCCTCAATTTGTACACATTTTACTCTTTACACTCTTTAAGTATATTTTATTCTTTATCATTTTCTCTTGATTTTGCAATAATGCAACGTTCAAAAATCAATGTAGCACAATAATTGTTCACTATGATGCTTTACTTCACCTCAAGTAAGTCTCAAATCTCAACAATTTGATTTCAATACCAATCGAGTCATTCCTGTAAAACATGCAAAACCACCAGTAGCTACATTTTCAGAGCGTAACAGCTTTCAATGTAACACATAATCTGTAACATAACTGCAGTTAAAGTGGTTGTAGCCAGCAGTAACTACAAAAGAAGCAAAGCTTTATGGCGGCTGTTTCACCAAAAATGTGTGTTTGAACCAGAATCAGGTGAGGTTACCATCTACTTCAGTTAGATCAGTTCAGAAAAGAATGTAAAACTGTTAAGACCAACTTTCAAACATAGCAATGTTTGACTTTACTGTCTGAACTGACTGAAGCAGACGTCCGGCCCTGGTGTGTAAGCGGTGCAGTGCTATCCAAAGGCGGTGGCACTCTCCGAGGTAGCCGAGAATGATTCTCGCCAAAACCGTAACGAGAAGACAAGACACAAAATAAACACAAAGAACATAAACAATAGCACCATTGTCAGTGATAATCTAGAGAAGAGCAATCACACAGGAGCCCTTCTCTTTCCATTTCCTCCCTCCAACTCTTCCTCATTCCTAAAGCAGATCAAAAACTCTAAAAACGGGGGGCCGATGTTGTTCGACTCGATTCTGAAACCATCAGTGAAGCAGGAGTGGGGCTCATTTTCAGTCAGTCACATGTTCTTGTTTTTATAGATTTCCTTATAAATCATCTCATCCTCCATCATCAACACCTCTCTTTTAATTCCTTTGAGGTGTTAATACATCACCCTCCCTCCCTCCACCTCCTCCTACTACAAGATCTTGCTGCAGACTTGGCAGCGGCTGACTTTGGAGCGCTCCTGGCCTCCCTTCAGGGTCTCCTGCGCTGGCGAATAGACAAACTCCTGGTTCGGATCCACGGTGGTGAGCCAGAAGCTGTACTTATTGGCGAAGTAGTGGCAGGTGCCCTTGGCGCCGTTGCACTCGATGAACGGCGTCGCGCGGAAATCCTCCAGGCAGGAGCCGGGGGACACCAGGGACTGACCGCCGCCCTCAGCGCCAGCTGCTGTGTGCTGCAGAGGAGAGGAGGGAAGATTTCAAGGAAGGAAAGCAAAAATGCATCACTTCCTGTTTGAACACTTTTTACATTTTAGATGAGCAAATGTAAAGGCTCTCAAACATTGGTGCAGTTAAAATCATTTATTACAATCTCACAGATTATTTAACTGATATTCTACTGTGAGATTTGTTCATAGAGGACATTTTACTTTGAAAAGACAGTTCTCTTCAGCTTTTATTTCTATATTTATTAAAAGAAGAAAACTTACAGATTTTTAAATCCTAGTTTGACCTGCTGAGGTGCCTAAGACACTTTCTAGCTAAAACTTAGTTTCCCAGTTACACCAGTCTGTGTATATTGGCTAAATGGTTATAATAGTTTACCATGAGGAAGGAGTATCCTATCCAGAGACTCCTCCAGCCGGGAGGGCAGGTGGGGATGGTCATGTCCTGACTGTGGACCGCCACGGCCTGAGACGGAGCCTCGCACACAGAACACCTGGGGGAGAAAGAGCTTAATGAAATACATGCACAGGTATGTTTGACACTAGATCTTACAGCTCACTGAGCCAGAGCAGCGTACAGTACCTGCTGATGTAAGGCTGGATCTGCCCCTCGGCCACAGGCATCATGGGTATGGATGCGGTTGTAGAGAGCCAGTAGGATTTGTCGTTACGGCTGGCGTAGTAGCAGACCTCGTTGGGGGAGCAGTAGAGGAAGGGGATGGTGCTGAACCTGGGGAGACACGACCCTGGCTGACCTGTAGAGACAAAACAATACACTTATTGATAGTGATCTCCTATTTGCAGTTGAAGGTTTTGGGTGTGTTAACATCGCATTTATTTAATTTAACTTTAGCACTCATTTCACGGCCTTGTGTTGCAGCTATGGATGATAAAAAAAGTCTTTTTCTTGAGCTAAAAGAAAATTATTGTTTTGGATAACTGACTGCATGTGGAAAGTGATGGGCAGAATATCAAAAGTGTTTCCATACCGAGGTCCTGGTTGTGTGCCTTCTCCTGTCCCTCCACGTACAGCAGACTGTATCCGTCCCACAGCTTGGCCATGCCCTGAGGACACATGGGAACCTGGGAGTCCTGGCTATGCTTCACCAGCGTGTAGCCGATGCTGTAACTGCGGCCGACACTGCCAGGAGAGCCGGGACGACCGGATGTACCAGGAAGACCTGACGGAGGGGAAACGAGAAGAAATTCGAGCAGATGTTAGAATCGAGAGGAAGTTTGACAGCTGCTGTTAGTGGGGACGATAGTGTTTTTGTTTTTCATTTTAACATAGTTATAGTCCAGGTACTGGCATGGGGAGATTTAGGGGTTAAAAGAGTGTTTTTAAGTATTTTAGGTGGCTCTATTGTTGTGTTTTTTTATGGTGATATACAGTATTTTAATGTCTCAGCTTCAATGGTCACAGACTGCAAGAACTGCAGACAAAATGAGTTGCGGTATCAAAATTGTTGAATAAAAATCATCTTTTAAAAAATGTAAAAATGTAATGTTAATAGTCAACCAGTGTCCAGACTGTATGATGTAAATAATAAATGGCTTTCCAAAGATTAAACGTCATTTTAACCCCAAAATTGAAGCATCATTGGCGGCCATCTTTTAAAAATTCACAACATTTTAGAGAAATGTTCTGTTGGATAAGTCACTTTCTGATTACATGATATTATTACATTATGTATTACATTTGTCAAAATGCACTGTAATGTCCCTATTATTGTTTTAAAGTTTAATAAAACATGTAACTGTGATACAATGTGAACACATTAACCATGACTTTCACATGAGGTGAGTCATATTTTTGACTGAAGAACATTGTAACAAGTCAGATTTCTTCTTCTCTCATTATTATTACTATAAAATCAAAATATTAGCCTTTAAGAAGCAACACTGACAGGTCAATGCATAATAATGTGAGGCTATAATTGAATATAAACAGGCTTTATTACATTTTCTACCATCTTCAGAGGAAAACTGTTTCATTTGTTATCAGTTCAGGATCTGACACAAGCAAAGAGACAGACTACTGACCTTGTTCTCCAGTGGGTCCAGGGAAACCGGGGGGTCCGGGGTCACCGACAGGTCCGGGCAGACCAGCAGATCCAGTCCTGCCAAGTTTACCCACAGAACCGGGACGACCCTTTGGTCCTGCAGCAGGAGAATTTATTATTTTTCACAGCCATTTATTTTTATTTATATTTTCATATTTCCTCTTCATTATGTTTCTTTCCCTCTGCACTGCAAAGCACACTAAGATTAACTGTGCGACTTTATATATACACATTATATACATTCATATAGGGGTACATATACTGTATGTATAACATATATGTACCTGTGTTCATCACACTGCAAATAAATGCTGTGATGGTTTACTGGTTAAAATCTTTAAGGAATAGTTCAACATTTTGGGAAACACACTCATTCGCTTTCTTGCAGAGATTTAGACGAGATTAGTGATAAGACTCTCATCTGTCTGTTAAATATGAAGCTACAGCCAGAAGCTGCTTAGCTTAGCTTAGCATAAAGACTGAAAACAGGGGGAAACAGCTAGCCTGGCTCCATCCAAAGGTGACAAAATTCACCAACCAGCACCTCTGAAGCTCACCAATTAACATGTTACATCTCATTTGTCAATTTCTTGGACTTCCTGGAGTCTTTGCAGAATTTCTTAGCTTAGCACAGAGACAGGCAAGCCTTTCCTCCCGGTTTCAGCCTTTATGCTAAGCTAAGCTAACCAGCTTCTGGGTGTAGCTTCATATTTAACAGATGGACATGAAAGCGGAATCAATCTTCTCATCTAAGTCTCTGCAAGAAAGCAAATAAGCGCATTTCCCAAAATATTATAATAATATAATAAACTTTAAATACAATCCTTTAAATACAATATAATATAATAATAGAAGCAAGGGTAGTGTGATTTGGACAAAATAAAGAAAACAACATATTTGTGGCATTACTCTTAAACAGGTCCAACAGTGTCTTCAACATGGCAAAGATCGCTTGAAAAACTGGACTGTTTCATGACTCACCTGGACGCCCGGGCATTCCAGGCTGACCGGGTTCTCCGGGGCCACCGGGGGCTCCGTTTTCACCAGGAACGCCCATGTCTCCGAAGGGTCGCTGGAAGTCCCGCGGTGGGAGTGTCACTCCAGGGATACCCTTACGACCAGGGCGCCCTGGAGGGGAAGGGACGGAGAAAGGGGAAGATAGAGGAGTGGTGGAGGGAAAATACAGGATGAATGTGTGAGCAGAAAAAAGAGGAATAGTGGTGGAAGAAAGAAAGAGGTGAGGATGAGAGAGGGGAATGTTTTAGGATAATAAATTCCTGTAGGAGTAAACTGCTTTCGTTTCCTGTACCATCACAATCAACTTATGAAATTATGAAAAGTCCTCCTACCTCGTATTCCCTTGGGTCCTTTGTTTCCATAGTAACCAGAGTCACCGGGGAAACCCTTGAGACCAGGACCTCCGCTGAAGCCAGTCTCACCTCGTCCTCCTGAAAAGCGAAGATACAGTGTTTTACTTTCTTTTTCTTTTTCTTTGAGAAACACAAAGAAACACAGAAATGTTTGGGTGCATTTTTGGTTCATGTCATATTTTTCGTTTAAAGTCTGTATGGAGCTTCACTTCACCTTTGAAACCAGGGCTGCCAGGGAGTCCGGGGCCTCCGGGGAAGCCTGATTCTCCTTTCCTGCCTGGGGAGCCAGGGAAGCCCGGGAGCCCGGAGTCACCTCTGTCTCCCTGGGCTGTGCCTGGACCAGGCGGCCCGGGAGGACCTGGAGGACCTTGGAAACCTGGAGGAGAGCGGAGAGGGTTAGAAGGAGGAGAGGAGAGGGGAGGAAGGGAAAGGACACAGGAAAGGAAATTGGGTTGAGGAAGGAAAGGAAAGGAAAGGAAAGGAAATGAAATTGGATTGAGGAAATGTATTTACCATACTCTCCATCCAGTCCAGGGAGGCCAGGGTCTCCCACAGGTCCGGGAATATCCGACCCCACAGTCTCACCAGGAGGTCCGGGCCGACCAGGGAACCCTGGGAGTCCAGGACCACCTGACGCAAAAAGAAACCAGCAGTCATTATTTTGATATTATATTATTTCATTTATATTCAATCAGCATTTTTAATTAATTAATCTTACCTGAATTTCCTCTCTCTCCCTTCGGTCCGGGGAATCCTGGACCTCCTGGGTAGGAGACACCTCTCTCTCCCTTCAACCCTGGAATACCAGGGGCACCTGGGCGACCTCCTCCGCTCCCACCTGGAATCAAACACAACAAAATGTTCAGCAGCTGTTCATCTTCAACATCTGTAAACTGCAGCAATTCAAAAAGCTGACACTGCTGTTTCTTATAGTTTATACTGCATTTGTCATCAGAAGTTTCACCTGCCAAGGACCAGAACTAAGAACAACGTAGATCAGAAAGGATCCAAAGGGAATAGAATTGATCAAAGTAGTAATTTCTATGTTTATGTGAGTTTTGCTTTGTCTGATAGTATCAAGTCTGTTTCGTGCTTCTCGACATAAGAGCATGAAAACAGCTAGCTGTAAAAGAAAAAATGCATTATCAGACTCTGGTAGGTGTAACGAGGTCCTTGCCTGGGGTTCCAGGGAGGCCTTTAGGTCCACCAAGGCCATTGAGTCCATCCAAACCAGGGGATCCGGGCAAACCTGCAAAAACACAACAGAGTGAGCATGTCTGTCTGCAGCCTCTGCTCAGATTCTTCCCTGTTGCATTACCTCGACTCATTTGTGTATTAGAAATGTTTCTCTCACCATTGGCTCCAGGACCTCCAGGACCTGCAGGCAGACCAGGGGACCCATCTGGTCCTCTTCTTCCTGGGAAGCCGGACTGGCCCTTCGGCCCGGGGAAACCAGGGGAGCCTGCAGAAGAGACGAGGCAAAAATGTTACTACCTGACTGTGGCTTCCTCTGAATGTGACTCTCTCTGGGGTCTGGGGAAAACATGTCGGCTGGTCAGGTGAGGTGGCTCTCTCACCCATTATTCCAGGCCGTCCTCCTTCACCAGGAGCTCCCTTCGCTCCAGGGAAACCTGGACCTCCCGGAAAGCCGCTGTCGCCAGGGGTGCCATCATTGCCACGACCACCTGAAGAGATAATAAATCAGGTAGGTAAGACATTAGTTTGAGATGTATCAGATGTTTAAAACTGGTGGAAAATCAAAGGAATTTGGAGATCACATGTTTGCAAAACTTTTTAATCTGAGGCCAAAAAGCAGTGGCTTTACAGAATATCACAAAGTGATACTGTATATTTATTACTTATAAAAAGGGGGAAACAGAAACTGTAGTCTGGTAGATGTATTCTAATGTATTAAAACTATCCACTGAAGTCCAAACAGAAGCAAAAAGACAAGAGATTCAGATAAAAACTGACATGCTACTGGATGACTTTTCATTTTTTTGTTTTATGAAAAAATATAAATACATAAGTGATGGATAGTGAGTTTTAACAATCTTTTCTCAAGTTAAAAGCAGTTTAAAGGAGCTGCTGTTAATCATTCCAGAGAAAACATTATTATATTTAGATAAGAGGTGGTTGGTTTTACCAGAACTTAACATGGCGAGTCTTACCTGGGAAGCCTGAATCTCCTGGCTGGCCTTTAGCTCCTGGAGCTCCAGGATATCCATAAGTCTCTCCGGTTAAACCTGAGGAACAAAACATGTTAATGGATGAATGTGTGTATTAAATTATTCATGAATAGATGTTAGGTTCAATGTATAGATTTGATAGAAGGATGTATTTTCGTGTGTGTGTCTGGCCAGATATTTACACTCACCTTTGGCACCAGGCCGACCAGATTCTCCAGGGTTGCCAGGGAAACCAGGTGCGCCATCATCACCCTGGAAGAAGCGAACAGAACTTGAACCTCACTGGCTGAACTTGCTGCATGTTTGCATTCGTAAGTGCGAATGCTTTCTTACCCTTGGTCCGGACATGCCGGGGAATCCCATGATTCCAGCTTCTCCCTTCGGCCCAGGGTAGCCTGGAGATCCTGGTTGCCCGGGAAACCCAGGCTGTCCTGGCTGTCCTTTACTCTGCTCAGCGAAACCAGGAAGTCCAGGCAGACCCTGACGACCAGGTTGACCTGGAAGACCCTTGTCACCTGAAACCAGACGCAGAGTCATGGAGGAAAATCCTCATCAGAAAATGACAGATTTGATCACGCAAGGGTGGGAAAAAATGTACTATAAAAGTATAATTTTAAGATACTTTTACTTTGTTTGAGGACTTAAATTTTAATGCTACTTTATACTTATACTTCACTACATTTTATCTGACAGGTATAGTAACTAGTTGCTTTTCAGAGTGAGATTTTAAATATGAAACATATACAGTATATGATGCATTGTTATATACTTTAATTTTTTATGCTAATTCTTGTGCAGTACTTTTACTTGAAATTGAATATTTTCGTGCTGTGGTAATGCTGCTTTTACATAAGTAAAAGATTATAATACTTCTTCCCCTGCTAGTTCACAGTAAAACTGCTGATCTATAATAAAACCCTTGGATCTTGTGCAGTCTTATACTATCATATGTAACATCTGGCAGGATAAAAAAAACTTCTCGGTGACTTAAATTAGCAGAACAAAACCTTTGAATGTGTGAACAACAGTGTGTAAACAGGGTTGTCTGCAAATGTCAAAAGAAAAAGGAGCATTTATGACAAAGGTTTTATCCAGAATAATGCTAATAGCATGAATACGGATGTATATGATGGCCAAGAATTCCTCTGAATGATTGGTTGGTCACAAGCTCATAATAAAGAGACTAAATGTTATTTATATACCTGAGATTGTCTTTTTTCATTTGGCTAATAAACAGGAAGTAGTGTTACCTCTGGGTCCGGGGAAGCCAGGAAGGCCGCTGCCTGCCGGGGTTCCGGGTTCTCCTTTCTCCAGGAACTGTGATACAAAAGGGGGAGAGGGCAAGCCGGGGGGACCAGGGTATCCTCTGTCACCTACAGAAGTAAAAACACATGGATGACAGGCTATACATCACTCTACTCGACTGGTACTGGACTGTGTGTATCTGTGTGACGCTGCAATCCAAAAGCAGCAGTTTAGTAATTCTGAACTAGCTCATCTGTCATTGTCCTCACTCCTGTTTTGGACACTCTACCTTTCTGTCCGGGGTATCCAGGACCGCCGGGGCGTCCGTCTCTTCCAGTCCCTCCAGACAGTCCTTTCCCTCCGGGAAACCCTGGGGTTCCAGGGCGGCCTGGAAGTCCAGGGAAACCCATCAGTCCTGGGAAGCCTCTCTCACCTGTGGAAAGACACAAGAATCAAAATGTTATTGTAACTGTAAGGAGATGTTAGAGGTAAGAACATAAACCATGATGATAAACAGTAGCTCCAGCGTACCCTTCCTTCCTGGTATTCCTGGGATTCCCTCTCTAGTTCCTGGTCCTGCAGGTCCTGGGGGTCCCCTCGGCCCTGGTGATCCAGGGGTGCCGGGCAGTCCTGGGGTCCCCTTCATTCCAGCAGGCCCTGGGAAACCTGGGTCTCCTCTTTCTCCCTTGCGACCAGGGAAACCTGGAGGTGGACGGATGATGATGGGATGGATGACGGATGGCGAGACAGGCAAAAGAAAGATGGGGAGATTTATTTAGACACTGGTCATAATCCACATTTTAGATGGAAATATGGGTCGAAAGATATATCAATCTGAAGGCAGCATTAATAGAAGAATATAATAATATGAATATAAATTTCACTTGTTTAGATAAACTTACCTTTCTTTTTAGAATAAATAAACTTACCTCCAACACAATGGTTACGTTTGTTAATAAATATTACACAAAAGCAGTTATCGATTATTTCTAATCTGAATACACACCGACACACACAATTTGTCACAAAAGCAAAAAAGTAGACAACAATGAAAACACACGTGTTCCATTGCACTGTTTCATTGCCTTGGTTAGGCTGCAATTGCACTTAGATTGAGGGTGTTACTGACCAGATACAAACTGGTGTGGCTGATTTCAGAGACATACGCAGGGATTTCAAATGTTCAAACATTTGCTGGATCAAATCTGTAATTATACTGTGCTATGTCATTAAAATATAGAAATAACTCAAGTGCAATTCCAGACTGAATTAGCGACGTTCAACCGCCTAAAAGTTTGTTTGTCCTACAGGATAGCACACTACCCGCTACTGTTTCCATTCTTAAAAAGAGAACCCATTTTCAACACATCCATGCAGATAAACTGGAACTGTCATATTTGTCTAATTTGTCACTAATCTAGGAAAAAAGCAGAGATGAGTTGAAAATGAAAAGTCCTTTTTAAGAGTATAGAAATTGCCTCTACTGTCATTGATGCAGCGACATTGTTAAATAGCGTTTGCGTCAAAAACTTCAGCTGTCACACAAGCCTATTGCACTCAATGCAATAAACACATCTAGCACAGATTACACTGCAGGATGTAATTGAACTACGAGGGTTAGTACTGGCTGCAAAAATAAAACCAAACATCAGCGGTCACATTTCTTGAGAACTTTCTGTTTCTGAATCTCTCACAGCTAAAATGTCCATCTTAAACCATTGTTTAATTGAGTTTTAAAGTTTTATTTTTGTTTAAACAACTGAGGAAGTCCTTCAGTCAAGTGTGACACTTTCATTTCCATCAAGTGTTACAATCACAACAAGGATAAGAAGCATATATTCTGCCTCCAGGAAGAAACATAATTTTTTCTCTAAGAAATGAGGATATATTGTTGTGTGGTAATGCAGCTGCAAGCCCAGAGTATTTTTAAGATTCTTTCTGAGGTTTAAGAGTCGGCTGTCAAAGGCCATCACATTCAAATACTATGTTGTTGAAAATGAAACCTGTAAGATAAAGAACAATCAAACATGAACACCAGGAAAGTTCGTCTTACTACAGCGGTTTGCTGCATTAAAATTGTTGCTGTTAGGCTGCCGAATCTCAGAGTTCCACATGTGCGTGAAGTAACCACCTAGAAACAAGGTCAAGAATGAACTTTTCATCTCAACTTTTACGCCTACATGGATGAGAAGTCCTTAAAGTGCTTGGAAAAAAATGGAAATTTGAACAACTGGTCAACAGCTACTGAGCAGTGAGATTGTTTTTGTAAACCCCCAAGAAACAGTTTTTAAAAATAGTCTCTGCTCGCAAATGCATGATAATGTCACTCTGACAAAAAAAATAACAACGACTAACTGTTAACTGTGATAGATTATCTATCTCATGCAAGTCTGTGTTATTTTCAAAGCATACTGCAATAAACTGAAACAATTTGCTGGCTGAAATTAAGGAAATCAGTTTAATTATTTGCAAAGTACGTGTGATTGTGGGCTCAAATATGCAAAACCAAGCGAACAGTCCTTAAATGAACGCAACTCTGCAAGCTTCCAGATAATAATTTGATCGTTCACTTGATTCCAGAAAAAAACACCTGACAGATTTTATTATGTTCTCATGAAAAAAATAATTAAATGATGTCGCCACATTGGTAGATTTCCTTCATTTGTTTTGAGAAGAATAATGTCACACCCCAAGACTCCAACATTAGTCAAATTATGGATGGAGATGGACATTTTATGGCTGTACAGATGAGAAAAGGAGAGCAGACAGACACTTGGAGGAACATCGCAGTTAAAGTGTTTGGTCTAATGCATGAATAGCAGGAGGATGGAGGGATGGAAGCCATGGGTGGACGGATGGATGGGTGGGTGGGTGGATGGGGGAGAGAGTGTCTCACCTTGGCAGCCTATAGCGAATGACCCAACACCAAGAAAAGGATGGAGGGATGAGAGGATGGATGGAGATAATGGTGGAGGTGTGTGGGAAGGAGGGAAGAAAGGAGGAAGGAACACGGGACAAAGAGAAATACAAAACAGGAGAAGAAGACATTCTTTTGGGTGATGCAGAGTTTAAATAAACAACAAGAACAAAACAGGCAACTGTGGTGTCTGATTCGCAAATGGAGGATTGTGAAAGAAATACAGTGAAAAAAGGGGGGGATGAACCAACACTGATAAAAGTGAAGGGATGGGAAGTGAAAGACAACAGCCAAGATCAAACTAAATCATATTTTTTCTTCTTTTACTATAAATGAAGTTACAAATATTTAGACATACACGCGATCTCTCAAATATAGAACATGGCGGATAATATTCTAAATTCCTACAAAATTAAACAGAAGTCTGGTTAGCCACATGGCGAAACAGGAACAGGGTTGTTGGATCTTTTCCCTCACCTGGTGATCCGCTCAGTCCCTGGTTGCCAGGACTTCCAGGCCGACCGGGAATGCCACCAGTCGGCTCGCCTGGAGGACCAGGAAGGCCGGGGAAACCAGGAGCACCGTCGACTCCGCGCTCTCCCTTTAGTCCAGGAACACCAAAACGTCCGTCACCACCTGAGAGAGGAAGAAAGAAAATTGCAGAAATGACTGATGCTGTTTCTTCTTACTACAGTTGCTTCTGTTATTTAGCCTACCCTCGCTGATATAAATGGGGTGGACTAAATAAAAGAAACACCTGATTTAAGAGAGTGAGAGTCTCACACCCACCAGGTGTTCCAGATCCTCCTGGTGTCCCGGGCTGGCCCTTGTCTCCAGGGAGTCCTGGTAAACCGTCCTGTCCTGGAGATCCAGGTGTCGCTCCTAGCACCTCTCCAGGCTGGCCCTTGGCTCCAGGACGCCCTGGAACACCATTTTTCCCCCTGCCTCCATCAGTAACCTGTCCTGGAACACCTGGAAGTCCAGGGTCCCCTCTGGGTCCAGGGAAACCTGCATGGAGGAGGGGTGGAGGAAACAGTAGAGGCGATTAAGAAGAATTACTCTTCATCACTGTAAGCACTGGCCCTGATTCTAATCTGGATAACAAATAGCACAGAGACAGGCCACCACGCAGGTTCACCTTGTGGTCCAGGTTGGCCTCCAAAGCCGGGGTCTCCTCTCTCTCCTTTGGCACCGTCAAACCCTGGACGTCCAGTGCCTCCTGGGAAACCTGGCTGACCTTTAGGACCTGACAGGTGCAGACAGATATGACTCCAATTATGAGTATTCACTTTGTTAAAACTGCATTTTTATGACACTTTAAGGTTGTAATCAGTTATTTTATTTCACATAAAGTAGATTAAAGTCTCACTTGCTCTGCCATACAACAGTCACTGAACCTACAATTGGATCTAGCTCATAGAAGCTTTAATATTTGTTGGCCTAAGAATCCGGTGCACAGGAAGTGATGTGATGTTTCCGGTTTGTTTATAATAAATAGAAGAACTGTGATGTTAACATGAGGAGTGATAGCTTGAACAGACAAAGACAAAGTATCATCTATAGAAAATCTAATTTTAGCATTAGAAAGCAAATAATCATGAATCAAGACTGTCCAAGTTATTGTGCAGTTACAATATGTTACCACTAAAATTAACCAATTTTAAGCATTGTCTTATCATTTTTTAACATCTTTTAAAAAATTACATTCTTCTATATACCAACCCAAACATGACTGCCCTTCCACTACTTCCCCTTCCCAAAAAGAACATAAAATAGACTTTGCATTTTGACCAATAAAGAAAAACACAAAAGAAAAATGTTTTGAAAAATGTATTAAAGCTAAATAATTATGCTCCAGCGCAGAAAAAAAGAATCTAAATCTTATTTTAGCTGCGAAACATTTGAAGCACAACGACAGATGTTTTTAAAATGAGATGAGACAACAGTCAGAATCAACTAGTGCATCACATTTAAGAAGTGCAAACTGGCAAGAAAAAAGAAAAAACGAAAAAGTAAAACATTTGTTGATTTGTACCTGGTCGTCCAGGTACACCGGGTACACCGGGGTCTCCATCCTCACCAGGTATGGTGCAAGGTAGCACTTGGCCTGGTAGCAGTCACATATAGGTTAGCAAACACACTTTATACACTTTAACATATACAGTGAACACTTGGACACTTTTATTCCTTCCATATAAGAGATAACTACACATTTATAAGTTGTACCAGACCTGCTCCAAATATGCTCCAAATGCACATTTTTGTATTTGAATTGTCCAGTTAGGATGCAGCTTACCCATTACAGAGATTGAGTATATTATATGTGGTTGTAGGTGTTAAAAATAGTATTTGGCCCAGGTCTGAAGCAAATATACAGTAAATACAAACAAAAACAGAGTAATGCTATATCTAAGCTAGGCTCCGATATTCTAAACCATTGAGAGCTAGCAAAACAACACTAAACGCCTATTTACGTACATGTTTGGTAATAATGAGAATATTATACACAAAACTTCTTTAATTCATATCATCAGCCAGTAAATTCTCGTGAATGTCTTTCGCAGTGTTGATTGTCTGTCGCCTCCATTCATCCCATTACTGCTTTCAAATAAAAGACTTCCATTTAGGTTAATCTGAGTTTAATCATGAGAAATTATTGAGTGTTGTGGGTTGAATGTCGTTAGTAGCAAATTCATCACAATGAAGGGCAGTTCAAAAATAATTAGAGGATGGTGAACGGACTAAAAAATTAGAAAAGTTAAAAATTCGATTTTGTGTTTGGGAATTCCCACTGGCCCCCTCCCTCCCCAACCCTCACTGGTTAAAAGCACTTAGCAGAGGCAGGGCTTGAAAACATGCGCCAGGTTTCAGCAGCTTTGATTGGAGGAGGAGGAGAGTGTGACCAACTGATATATGTCGCACGTTGGGGCTTCTCTGAAGGACCATAAAACCTGAAACTCGACCATCAATCATCGACTGACTCTGCCAGAGTGGAATCCCTGAGACGCAGGGAGCGAGAGGCTTCCATCGGCTCCATCATGAACAAATGATTGACAGTGAGCGAACTGATTTCAGACTACATTTCCCAGAATTACTTGCCCAAAAGTGAGGGCTACTGGTCAGCCGAGCCATTATAGATTTTGCTATTTGTCTGCCACTCTTTCTTTCTCGATCACCAGAGACTTTTCTTTAAAGTAACGCTAACCACGTGTTCACACTGCAAACAATGGATCAATTAGTCACTGGAGGTGCATCTACTGTATTTCCATGGTTGGTGCTTCAATGCTGAACTGAATATGTGGATCTAAAACATGGCCAGAGTAGGATTTTCCATGGTCACTCTTACTGTAATTAGATTTCTCCACTTTCTTGTTTTTCCACTGATGTGATTTTATTTCTGTTATGTTAGCATTGCCTCACAAGTGCTGTATGAAAGAGAGGTTGATTCAAAGCATAAATTCATTAAAGGACTTTTACAACTTTTATTTGAAATAATGAGAATCCATCCATTTTTGGGTTGATGGTGATGATATGAACCCACTATTATTTGCCAATTCGCTTGTTTGCGAGTATTTGAGTGTTAAACTATTATTAATTTAAAACTAACAATATATTTCTCTGACTTGCTCATTTAGTCACAGACATTTAATGCCATAAAGCAATACTTTGATTTGAAAGGTTTAAAACCAAGTTTTTCACATCTGAAACCAAATTTTTAAGATCTGAAGCCAAATTTGTAAGATTTGAAACCAAATTTTTAAGATCTAAAACCAGGTTTTTAAGGTCTGAAACCAAGTTTTTAAGTGTGTTTGTTGTTTTGAATATGTATATCATACAGATTCAATAATATTGCTGCTGGCAGTCATTTAGTCAGAACACAGTGACCTATCAACCAAGTTGCTTGCATTGTGAACACATGATAAGACAGTATGTGGCAATACCTGATTAAGTGAATAAAGTTGGCCAAAACCCTGAGTAGTCCTGTTTAGTTCCACCTAAAGGTGCCTCTAACGTCATTTCCTGTCTGGTCAGCATGTGAAGTAAATCTTGCCTCCAGTTGGTATAATTTCCTGCTCTACTTCTTCTGAAAGCGGTCTGCTTCGCTCGAGGGATGACTTATAAATCCACCAGTGGCTGGGCTGCCTGAAACTAAAGCCATGAAATTCTGTCCCAGGCTCATTACTCTGGCTGGTGGATGAAAAAGTTAGTTACCCACCCGTTCCCTCTCCGGCGTCATTAACCCCTCCACAGCTGTTTTCACCTGGACAGATACACATGCACAAGGAAGGTCAGAGAGATGGGATGGATGGATGGAGAGAGAGAGAGAGAGAGAGAGAGAGAGAGAGAGAGAGAGAGAGAGAGAGAGGTAGAAGATGGCAGCATACAAAGCCAGTCAGGGTCATTTGCATGCGCCAATAAAGCAATTAAATTTTTTTCATCAAACAGATATCAGCAAATCAGCAATCAGTTCCATTCAATTAATTCAAGGCTCATTCAGTTAAGGCAAAAGCATACTGAAATGCTTGCTTCAATGTAAAAGTGCTTAAAACAGGTTATTCCACTCAATGAGAAGAGAGAGAGAGAGAGAGAGAGAGACACTGGCTAAGAGCTAAGTCAAATTATGGCTAAAAGTCTATTACATGGTTGTCGTCTCTCCTCATTTTCTCTCAGCTCATGTGAGTGACAATAACCTTCATATTAAGAGCAAAATGAATCAGTTGTTTAGCATTAGCATCATGGTATGAGAGCACACATTCATACTGAAGAGGAGTGGCCAGCTGCTGCCGAGGACTTTGTGTCATTTAGTCTCAGAGAAGAAGAACGGAATAATGGCGGTCTAAAGGAGGCCACTGGTGTCGTTTACTTAGCCTACTTATGTACTATGTTATCTTTTATCTTTGATTAATTTATTCTTTTATTTGTTGGGTTTTTTACTGACTTTATAATGTCAAACTTAGTTTGAAACTGACTTTTGTTCTAGCTAGTAAAGATGCCTAAAAATACAACAATGGTGTCCCCAGACATCCTTTTATTGCCTAAATCTAAGTCTAAATCAGCCTGTTGTGGCCATAATTTATCCCAACGTTTGCCACTAAAGGTTTGACTGTGTTTAGTCTGTTTTGGTCTAATTTCTGCTAAAGACAAAAGTCCATGACGATCTGACAGAATCTGAAAAATTCCATTTTGAATTTGCACGTGCTAAAATGATTCCTTAAATATGTAAATAAGTAGATAATAATAAGTTTCAACTTCCACTTTCAACCAAGACAAGTTGTTTATCAGAAGACTATACACCAAATATAAGTTGACTTTTACATCTCTTTTAAACAACATTTTGCTGGGTGGGTTATTGTGGTGAAGCACACGAGCAGCAATCTAAAAAAACAGGAAACACCAGCAGCATCCTTTAAAGGTACAACCAAATACAACTAATTTGAATAATCAACTTTGGACTGACCAAATTAAATCTTCTCACTTCTCCTGAGACTAAAGAAGCACAGTAGCTGTTGCGCAATCAGCATTAAAATCTCATCATTGTGCGTCAATCAGTCAACTAACAAAGCAGTTTATGGATTATAGATTATTGGCTGCAGAAGAAGTGTATAAGCACATTAATGGAGACCATTAATCACGTAGTTAACAGTATGCTGCTGCAGCTGAGGCATGGAGGGCAGGGAGCTGCTTTGGTAGAGAAAATCTAACAGGAGCCATGTTGTCCCTTCAGGTCCTGCAGAGTTTGGCTGCTTCAGCAAAGGCAGATGAACCAGGAGCTGTTTGTCCCCCAGAAAATGTCTTCTAATGGTTTAGGGTGTTAGGATGAGGTTGCTATGGTAACTATAATATGTGGAGGACGGACAGTGATTGGATGGGATGGATGTATGGTCAGGGTTTCACCCTGTGAGGAGAATACGGCATGACATCCACGCACGCACACACACACACTTTCTTTCTCGCTTATTCTCTCTCTTAAAGTCACATTCATGAACACACACACACGCACACACACCAACACTTCCTTTCTTTTGCCTACATTGTTCCTGGAATCACTTACCTCTCGGTCCGGGTAAACCAGGTTGCCCTGGCAACCCAGGTATACCAGGCTCTCCAGGTGCTCCGCGAAAGCCGGGCGTTCCGACGTAGCCAGTACCGGGCTCGCCAGGGCCGCCGGGACGACCCTTAGCCCCTGGGAACCCTGGGAAACCTTTCTCTCCAACTGTGCCGAAGCCAGCGTCGCCCTAAAGAGGAGAGGAGAGGAAAGAAGGAAAAGTAGTTTTAAAATCCTTGTTCGTACACTTTCTTTTAAGAACTTGCTAAACCCTGCAGATGACAACCTTCAGATTAACATGATTACTCCGTCTAAGCACTCACTGGGAGTCCGGGGCCTCCGGGGAAGCCAGGCAGTCCGTCTCTGCCAGGTTTTCCAGTTTCACCTGTAGGTCCTCTGGGTCCAGGAGCTCCGAGCTCTCCTTTCACCCCCAAACCCAGGTTGGGGTAGTAAGACGCCCCCTTCTCTCCCTTACGACCAAAGAAACCCCTGTCACCAGCACGACCCTGCAGGAGGACAGAAATAACAGATTTCTGTGAAACGTGCATTACTTCAGAAACCTTCATACAGACAGTTTCATTTTAAATTAAATTAAAACTAAACCATAACACTATGAAGGACTTCACAACATATAACATTTGTCAGCTAAAATGGAAAAAAGTGTGACGAAAGCTGTAGAGTAACAGTCGAGTCGAAATTCTACTTACAGGAGGTCCCTGAACGCCGTTAAAGCCGGGTGAACCGCCGTCACCAGGCTCACCCTTTCGTCCAGGGAAGCCGGGGCTGCCGTTGGCTCCCGGGATTCCAGGTAGCCCAGGCCCTGAGGGGCCTCCTCCCAGGCAGGCACAGTCACCAGGGTCACCTGGAGGATGGAGGACACGGGACAACAGAGGAGGCAGAAAGTGGAAAATCAAAAGGAGGGAAGAGGAAAGAAGAGATAGATGGTGAGTATAAAGACAAGATATTCATGGAGATATAACGGAGCCTGTTCTCAAACAAAAGCTTTTATTTGTGCAGAAAGGAAGGTACAAAATTCATATATGTTAAAAAAAAAAGTGCAGGACACGTGGTCTCCAGCAGGAAGCATGACTGAAACTCAACCAAAATTCAAATCAAAAATCAAATATAAACAAAAAATGTAGGACGTCAACCTCTGTGAGAATACAGTGTCATGAAAACAGGCGGACTCAGGGAATATAAGTTTTCAAGCAGTCATCGTCCTGTGTGTATAAATAATATCTATAAGCATCTACAGACGACTAACGCCTAACTGTATTTTAGTTGTTGAAAATAAAACTTTGTGTATTGAGACACTTGGATTTTGTCTGAGAACAGTGATATTGTACTTTATTCCAGTCAGCGTGTGTGTACCTCTGAAGCCTTTGTATCCCGTGTTACCCGGCGCTCCTCTGGGGCCAGGCGTCCCAGGCTGTCCAGGGTAACTAGTGGGTAAACCATTTGGAGAACCTGCAAAAGCACACACACACATAAAGTCAGATCAATTAGAGGTTAAAATGATAAGTTAGCCACAAAGTAGCCAAAAACAATACAGAACTTCTGTGCTTTTTTGGATTTCACACTGTTTGAACTTAAACTGAATTGCACTGACTGATGTAAGGTGTAAAAACAATAGATATCTGTAAAGTTCCTGTCTTGGAGGAACTTATTTTTTACACAACATGCACCCACAGCTAAATATATAGATATGTATATCTATAAAATATAATTTAAACCAGTGCAGTGCGAGTGCAGTGTGAGAGTGTTACAGTGTGAAATCCGGAGTAGTCTGTAATGTAATGAAAGAGTTTAGCTGCTGTTGCAAGATGGCAGATGCTTATTTAANAAAAAAAAAAAAAAAGAGCATTAACTTGTTTATATTATATTAAAATATAAAACAGAATTGTCCATAGCATGAACCAGTTCAGTGATTTTACATCGACTATAATGGCTGAGAGCTACTTGCCACAGGCAGCATGCATAGGCTGTTGCAGTTTGGCACCTACACAAACAAAGGAAACAAACCGCTAAAGACACATTCAGGCTTTTATTTTGTATCCAGTGAAAATGGAAGTGCATCATCTGTGAAGTTACGTTCATTCTAGACCTTATTAGGGTGAAGAGAATCTGAGGTCAAAGGTCAGCTTTTCATTAATAGGAGGAAGATAAGAACCCCTGTCTTAGTTCAAGGATGATGAATTATTAGTAAGTAAACCTTTGAGCTGAGATGTATCTCATGTAGGAGGTTATTGTGTTTCAGTCAAGTAATTAAAGGAATTTGTGAGGCTGCAAAACACCTTAAATGATGTCACAGAGATGAAATATTTTAAGTATGTGCCGACCAAACTGAAAGAAAAACAAGTGTATGATTATCGTCACTGTTACTACTATTATTTTCTTTCAGTTTCTCCATTTTTTCCTTCGTTTAATGCGTTCGTGCCGACAAAATGAAAAATAAATAAATCCCTGTTTGCAAACAACGCTGCTGCCATGCATTATGTCCATGTAAAATCAGTGAATTACGTTCACAGCAAGGCGACACCTTGTGGCCAAAGATGGGAAAAGCAGCTTGGAGTAGAGAGACCCTCCCATCCAAGTCTGAAGCCTCCACTCTCCTCAGCTATACTTACCACCGCACCCTCCACAGAGCGTAACAGCGTTAAAAAATAAAAAGCGTTTTGGCAGTTAGATCCTGCCTGCTGAAAGTTGTGTTTGCTGTTTTGAACTTCGTTTAGGCAGGCCGAATATTGCCATGGCGATCATAGCAATATGGCCGCCTTTATGATACCTGCCTTTGGGCCTGGCGGACACCTCAGGATAGATGACGCAGGGACCAACGGCAACGCCTTGGAGGACAGTTAAATCAGTCAGCCATGATGTTTTAAAGTCTGTTTCTTAGCTTGTCCTGTACTTTTAGAGACGAACTGGCTTTTATGGCTGGTAAAAAAAAATACAAAATCAATTTTTCTTTTTGCGAATTCTTTTATGACAACCACAGCTCTCTGTCAAGATGATAAAGATGCTGTAATCTCATCTAGAAGTTCCTAATTTTTGCATCATTTTATTCATAAAAATTACAACAAATTTACTTATTTTAGCTCCTTTCCTACATGGAATCCAGCTCACAGTGCTTTGTCAAAGACAAATAAATAGCAGACAACATAAACAACAGTTAAGATTCGAAATACGTTACTATTGGGAGCCTTTTCATCCACTTTCATGGATATCTGAACTTTTCATCTCATCTCTAAAATAAGCCACGTCCACCCTCATCACGACCACCTGTGAAGGACCGAAGAGCTTTTTGTCAGTCGATTCTGTGTGAACATACTAGAAGGGCCCTGAAGTCCAGTAGGGCCGGGGGGTCCGGGGAGTCCAGGGGAGCCGGGGATTCCTTCGGTGCCATAGCCTGGTATGCCCGGGTTCCCTTTCTCTCCCTTTGGGCCAGTGGTCCCGGGAAAACCTGGGGATCCAGTGCCTGCATATGTGGGAGGAAGAAAGAGGACATGATATTTCACTGTACAAATAAACCCATCTCATCGCTTTGGAGTGACATTTGTGCAGTTTATTGATTATTAAATGACTAATTCTCTAAACTGTATGTGTGTCTGCGTATATTACCGCCACCAAATCCACCAATTCCTGGTTGGCCTGGTGATCCTGGGTATCCAGGAGCTCCCTGGTCACCGGGGGCACCGGGCAAGCCATTCAGACCTGGGTCACCTGGTGGTCCTGTAGCCAATCAGAGAAGAGATGGTCAACACAGGAAACTTGCACATATCAAACGATAACTCAGCCAGCCTGTGATTGATCTATTAGATTATTTATTTGGATTTAGTGTGTTACCTTGAACAGAAGTGCCCAGGTCGCTAAGGAAAGATGGAGGTCCTGGTGGTCCCTGCTCTCCTTGGTCTCCCTATTAAGACACACAAAACAAGTTCAGGGACAAAATATCACACAAGCGGAAGAAGAAAGAAAAAGTTGTGAAACTATTTATTCTCCACTTGTCTGGTGTGACAAACGTATGCTAAGCTAAAGGAATCCAAATTGATTCATTGGTTGCTATGAATAATTTCTAATGCCTACTCCAAGATGAGAAGATTGATACCACTCTTATGTCTGTACGGTAACTAATATACCTAAAGCTAGTGCCAGCAGTGGTTAGCTTAATGTTAGCTTAGCATAAAGCTCCCTAATTAACATGTTATATGTCCTTTGTTTAATCTAGCACAAAAAGTAAAGACGACATGTTGTGGTTTAATGGGGTTGTGTTACTGCTATGCTAAGCTAAGCTAACCGGCTGCTGTCAATAGAAGAAGAAGCAATGGCACCATCTGCTGGTGAAAGAAAAGTATTGCAATATGGCAAAAATACTGCACACAGTGTTCATTTTAAGCAGGTTTTGAGTATGTCTTTGAGTGTTTTCACACTGGAAAAGTGAATAAATAATGTATACTCAAAACAGCCATTATGCATATCAAAACAAACCCTGATTTTTGCTGTTTATGGACAATATTGTCCCACAATGCAATGCACAAAGTTCAGCTTCTCACAGCTGGAAAAAAAAATAAAGGAATAGTAGATGGTGGTAAAACAGCTCCAGGAACACATCAGAAGACATAAATTCACTGTGGGTTTTTTCTTAGAAAAACAGTTTGCTTTGTCTGTGTTAACTTTAATTGGCAGTGGCATTTTAAAGTTGTAATTTCAGAATCAAATAAGTTGGTTTACGAGAAATTTGCCTCGGTGTTTCGGTGCATAACAATAAATATAGAAAAGGAAAAATAAAAAACTACAAGTACTACAAGAGTCAAAAATCCTAAATAGAAAATAGAAAAGAATTCCAATAAAAAATATGAAAAATATATGAAAAATATGTCAAATATATGTTTTTAAAATGATGACCTGTACAGTGTTTGTTACTTTAAACGTTGATGGTATAAAGTATAAAGAATATTTTGTAGAGATAATAATCAAAAAAATGTGCGTTAATGTAACATTGCATTTGATTGACGTCTGACATTGCTCGTCATCATCTATCATTTCCTGTCAGTATAAAAGAGCAGAATATGTGCGTATGATTGATTTCTTGTACATTAACTGCAAACACAGTATACTATGAAGGTTAGTATATTAAATACTGTATGCATTGAGTTTGTAGTAGGAATTGAGACACAGCAAAACACTCTTACTGTAAGCTAAGCTACCTTGACTATGTGTGAAACTCTACGTCAACAGGCAGTGTGCGCAAACATACACACACAGACACACACACACAGAGATGCACACACACTTATTTTACCTTAGGTCCTCTGTATCCTGGTTGCCCGGGGAAACCTGGGTTACCTCTGTATCCCTGTCAGAAACAAATCTGGTTTGAATTTATTGTACAGATGACGCGCTTTTGCAATATGAACATAATGAATGAGGTGAAGGAGGTGACATTAGGACCTCATTTAGTGAGGTAGGAAGTACAATCTTGAGGTACTTTATTGCACTTAAATATTTCAATTTTCAGGAAATCTATGCTTCTACTTCACTACATTTATCAGACAGCTTTAGTCATTCGTCACATTTGCAGATTAAATGCTAAATATATGAAAAAGTCGGATAAATGGTTCATAGCTACACAGTAAAAGTATGACGTAGCACTAGATGTAACGATAAATGCTGTGATGTTAATGTAACTTCTAACACTCTGAAAGGAGGAAACTTTTACTTTTGATACTTGAGTGCATTTTACTGATAATTCGTCAATACTCCCACTGTACTTGAGCAAAACATTGAATGCAGGACTTTTACTTGAGTATTTTTACATTGTGGTATTGCTACTAGTGTCTGTGTACTTATTGTACCACTTTTTAAAAATAATTGTTTGTGTTCAGTAACGCAGAATTAAACTAGTTTCGCCAGTGAGTTAACTAGTCCTGCGGCTAGTATTGTTGCCATGGTAACCTGCAGTTTAACATGCCTTGTGCAATGATAAAACTGTTGACCAGAACTGTGTTTGAAGTATCAGATATTAGTATTTTCTGCGGCTATATTACAGTATAATGGCTCATCATACTGACCTTTCAGTTGCTGGGTAACTTTTTTTAAATTATTTTGAGGTACTACAAAAGCCTACCTGTTGTCCCAGGAGTCCAGGAGGCCCGTTAAAACCAGGAGGACCCTGTTTGGTGGAATCAAAGTTGACATCCACCACAGAGGACGAGATGAAGGAAAGGTGAGAGACATATTTGACCCCAGAGAAAGACGGGAAACAAACAGAATATTTCATCATGGAAAAAGAACAAGAACAATACTTCTAAATACAACAGGAGTTAGAAATTACATTTCTATTTCTCACTACTTCTTCCCTAATGTATGAAATTACTATAACACAGTCAGCTGTTAGCTCTTACTCTTGCCCCGGGGTATCCAGGAATGCCTTTCTCTCCGAGTTCACCACGATAACCGAAAGGTCCCTGGAAACAAGTAAAAAGATAGTTGAGTTTCTCTCATTGATCTCTCAGCTGCTTAAACAAAGTTTCAGATTCTCTCAGGTAAAGTCACTTTGCATGTTGCTACTTTAAACAGACAAAAATACTCACAGGTCGGCCAGGGTTGCCAGTGAGTCCTCTGAGTCCCTTTGGGCCAGGGTGACCCTTGGAGAAAGACAGAGAGAGAACAAAGGTGAACTTGAGAACGGCGTCATTTTGCAGCGTTTAGGGACAACATAAATGTAATTACAAGCCAGATTTATATCCAGTGTCCAGTATCCAGTGAATATATTGTATCTGGATTTCTCAGTTTTACAGTGTTCTTATATTATCTTGCACATTCTTTGCATTTAAACTTACCTTTTTAAGTCTGTGGAAACAGTCAAATCTGACTCAAAATAAAGACGAAAACAACAAAAACCACCCCGCTAATATAGGAATTACTTAATTCAAACTGGCCTCAAGGGTGGTGGGAATAACACAGTATGTGGATCATGTTGACGTTGAAACAGATTCTGGGACAAGTAGACAGGCTGAGGTTCCCACTGAAGAGCAAACACCGCTGTGTCCAAGCCACAGCGATGTTCAAGCCCCAAATAGATGCACTGTGTCGGGCTTGGAACGCTGAGGAATCCAGGGTGGAGGATTCAGATTATTTTCGTCTCGATGGTTAGCAACAAGGGGATATAGAGCACTACCTCTAATGATCACAGTGGGCTTTTCCACTCTAACTCATACAGCTCGTATATATACTCATATAACTCATACATGATTTCCTATTTTCCTGGCAGCCACTGGATTTTAGTCTATTTCGGTGAGACAGTAAGTCAACATTTGATTACCTTTGTTTTTGTCCAAGTTAAATCATCATTGCGTGGTATTGAAGATGCAGCTGCGAGTGTTGGTGCATTCAAGGATGCTTTGAAATCCATCATTTGAGTGCTTAAAAGGTGCTTCATAAAGGATAATCTGATTTTGGTCACTTTCCAGATTAATGAGGTTGCAGTTTAATAGCTAATGCTCAAATCTTGGATGTTGGAGTGTCCTTAAATGCAACAATATAGACTTTTTTTTTTAAAACAGACCCTGCTAACAACGGCACTACTATGTGATGATAACAAAAAGTATCTTTTACCTACAAAAAAATAAAAAAATTACAAAGTAAAGGTGGTGAAATGCTTTTATAAATTAGTTTAAAGTCTCTGCAAGAGTTAAATTTCATACTGTACTGAAATGACATGAAACCAAACTTGTTATGTATCCCAGATATGGAGTTATTGGGCAAAAACTCACAAAACCACCAATATGATCCTTAAAGTAACAACAGTAACACTTAATTTGCTGTACATATTGTTCTACAAACTCATCTAAAAATGGAACCTGGCATTTTTCTGACTTAATTACCAAGAGAAACTTGTAAAGATTAGGTGGGAGGGCTTTCAGGCTGTTGCAGGCATTAAAACCATGTCCATTTTTGACTCAGTGTAGGTCGTCCTGCTTGGCATTTGAAATGTCGACCATAAGAAGAGATGCGTTTTCCAACAAACCTGCATTCCTTTGTCTCCTTTGGGAAAACCCACAAACTCCACAACGCCATTGATCATTGGCTGGCCAGGGTCACCAGGCAAGCCAACGTCGCCCTGGATGCCGTAACCAAGGAAGAGAGAGCTGTTTACACTGA